>JAFNEN010000357.1:0-439503 GCA_019343175.1 Oedothorax gibbosus | reverse complement strand
TCAGATATTGTTACAAAACTATGTACATAAATTTATTTCTCATTAATTTTACACACTCATCAAAAGTAATCTTCATTCCAAATATAAAAAAACACCTTTTATTTTAATTGGTCACACTCGATGATCTCGAAAGTTTCCCATTATTTCCTGTTGGGGTTGGAACATAAGTTTTACTATTTTGGGATTGGGGCATCTGTATCTTGTAGCAACTGTCTCTCCTTACTTGCTCCTATAAGAATTAAAAAATGAAACGTATAATACATTTAAAATATTTTTTTCAAAAGGTAAAAACTAAAAATATCAAAAATACAAGAAAAAATATTTGTTTAATAAGATAATAAAGTTACTATAATCTTTTAAAGACTATTTTATGTTTATTTAAATTCTACCCATAACTGGGTAGTGCAAAATCAAAAATTAATTTATAATTTAATATAATTAGTTTAATATTTAGATTAATATAATTAGTTATATTATATAATATATATATATATATATATATATATATATATATATATATATATATATATATATATATATATATATATATATATATATATTAATCTAAAATCACACCTAAATTTCATGATTAATTGTCAGAAAATGCAGTAATTAGGAATAAAAATAAACTTGGTTTTAGTTGACATTATATAAATTGTTAATATCTTATCATTATACAAGTATTTAGTATTTACATAGAAAAACAAAATTAGGTGAACATTTATTTTTAAAGTTATAAACGTATAGAAATTCTAAACTTCAATAAGTAAATAAATTGCATGCTGTACATAAATGTGCATATTTAAATGTTTACGAGTCATCAAATTTTCATATTTTACCTACTTTTTAACTAATGGGAGAAAAGTTGATAAGCTGTATAATGCCTTTTTTGGTGCTTTTAGTGTTTTTTGTTTTATAGTTCAATTATAGGTTTGTTTTTAATTATTATTTAGACACATTTGCATGCATCTACAATACTGCACATCTATTGCATTTCTGTACTGCTAAATTTTTTAATTCCAGGATGGTTTTGGGTGCATTTTTGAAAAATTTGAAATTTAAATAAGTTCAAAAAATAATTCACAAGATTTTGGGGACTGGAATGCTTTTTCTTGTGAACGCTTTTGTGTATCTAGGACAATTGATTTGAAATTCAAATGTTTTTTTTTAAAGCAATGAAAGATTTTTAAACGAAAGTATCCGTTCTCCTACGCAATTTCTTTCAAAAACACAAAAATAATTCATCTAAGAAAAAGGGACTCAAAAAGGTTATTAACTGAGAGAAAGAATAGGGTTGTTTCACGGAGGATCTGGCAATAGCTCTGCGGTTTTGTTTTCATGTCTCTCAACAGTGTTGCCATCAGTTTTAGGCGAAAAACATTACAAAAAATACCATTTAATTTCTAAAATTACAGAAACATACCATAAAATTACTAGCAAAACGTTTCACGTTGTTTTAAAGTCACTAAAAAGATTCCAAAATGCAGCTAGTATTTTTACGACATTTTTTTTTTAGAATTTATTCTAAAATTACAAAAAAAAATATCGCAATTTTTCTCGGAGGTATAGCTGTAAACAAGTGACCGTAAGTTCCCATACCAAATCAATACCTCTGGGGGTGACAAGCCAATTCTGGGGATCCTCTAGTTGGCCTCTGTCTCTAAAAATTAGATGGATCCACTTATGTGTGTGTGTTGTCTGTTGTGTCTGTCTTACTTGACGAAGGTTTATAAGCGGGTCGCTGACCAAGCACACAAACCTGAATATATATGTCTACCAACCAACCAACCAACAAGTGACCTTCAAACCATGGCCATCTAGAATTGACCCTGTTCAAACCCACAGATCCGAGGATCGAATGTAGTCCTCCTATAAAGCATAACATCAATCAAATATTTGACGTCTAGAGAGAGGGTTTGTGCATTACGTTAAATCCATTGTGGTGCAACGGCCTATAGTCTTCTACGACATCGCGAATTGGTTCCTAGTCAGATATAAGCATCGTCTTTTTGACGGCATTTCAAAATTACGAGGCACGTCGACAAAAATTCACGTATAGCTATTATGCGATGTTTAATTAATTTCTAATTTAAGTTCTAAGACCGCATACAGTAGAACTCCAATTATCCGAAGCGGGGCTGGTTATCCGAATGTCAGAAAAAATTACACCCCCCGGCCTACCTAGTAATGTTTGTCTTTGTTGGATGTCATGTCTAGCAAATCTTTTTGTACCGACCAAAAAAATTACTAGGCATGACATACAACAGAGACTAATAGTAATATGTAGGCGATTATAAAAGTTTATATGTCACACATAAAACGGTTTATATATATATATAAAAGGCAAAGTCCTGACTGACTGACTCACTCACATATCAACGCCCAGCCCAAACTACTGGAAGTACAGCTACCAAATTTTAGGAAAATATTCTTTTTCTATCGTAAGCGTAATTTCAGAAGCGATTTTTCGAAATTCGAACCCAAACGGGTGTAGGAGTGTAAAACGTGAGCCGATTTCCCCATAGGAATAGCATTGTAAGATTAGAATTTATACTTTTTATTTCAATTTAAAAGAAATTTCAGCGCGTTCAGCAGGGGTGCCTAGGGGGGTCGAAAAAATTAGAAAAATGTCTAAGTAAATGTATGTAATTTTGTAAAAAATCTAACACGTTCTTATTATTTCTAATCATCGGCCCCCCCCCCCCCCCAACAGCTGATAGGGGCTAAGGTTCCCCCCCCCCCCTATCCTAAACCTACCAGAATAAAAATTGGTAATCAAAATCCTTAAGTACAGAAAAGAAGAACCTAGATAATGGGCTATGGCGTGGCGTCTACCAGACTCTGACCATAATATTTCTGACATATATTTACCATAAACAACCCATCACTTCTTTAAAGCTTAAATAAAAACACTTGCAGCTGGCCTTCTTATGTCATAAATCTCACGCAGTTTGTATAACATACAATTCGATGAAATGATCTCTCGCATATTTCTTTTGACCAATGATATTCGTATTCGTGCAATTTTCCCGCCAGATCTTAATAGAAGTACTACATTAGATTGTTGTTTTAGAAAAGGAGGGAAACATCACATATACACCTTTATTAAATGCATCTATTTTAAATTAAATGAAGTTTAACAATGCACTGCACTAAAACTACTCTAAGAGCTTATTTTGAAGTGTTATGGGCAGTGATCCCGGTAAGATTTTCGTAATTATATAATTTGAATAATTTAAGCTTGTTAACCCCACTGAGGGATAAGCATATTGGCTGATGTGTAAACTTGTTTTTACTGAATGAGATTTAAACTAAAATTTTATCTAAAAATTTAATTTCTTAAATTTTTTTATTGAAATGACTACTCCATGTTTTAAATTTTGGAATTTAATAAAATTATTAAATTTAGGAACGGGGATTTTTTTCTGTTTAGTGATAATTGTTGATTGTAATAGATAATTTTTGAAATGATAAGAATTGCAGAAATGCAATTTTTTTAAATTAAACACATTACAAGTTATTTAATGAATAAAACCCTTGATTTGATACATTAAGCACTTAATGCTCAAACTACATTAATAAACCGAAATGCTCACAGCTCACACTAATTATTTGAATTAGTGGTCTTAATAAGTGTAATAAAATCTATTAGTTCGTCAGCAATTGCCTTACGATTCTTAGTTTCAATACCTTAGATGAGGCTGGCCATCGTCAGGCAATTGCAGTTCAATCATTCATTCAGTCACATAAAATTCTGTTTTCAAGTGGTGCATTCACAAGTGCCAAAGAAACTACATTAATTACTTAAAATATAATTTTACTATCATATTTTTTGTACATAGGGAGCGTCCATAAATGACGGGAATTGTTTAGGGGGGAGGGGATCGTGCCGAATTCCACCAAATATCACATGGGGGTGGGGTGGGGGGGGGGGGTTCTCGTTAAATATCACGTAGTTTTCTCTGTAAAAATTCAAATGGCGCAAAAGTTCCAGTAATTTTTTTTTTCTGAACTTAAAATTGGCAAATCATTACTTGATAATATTTATCGTGGCTCTCCGAACTGTACTAAAAAGTTTTAGGGGAAAAGAACGACCCGTTCTTTCATATAGATTCGATTGGCGTTCGCTTCTTTCTGTTCTCTTTATTAGTTTTCAATTCAGACCAAAGGCCACATGTTCAAATTATTTTCACACTTCACAAAGAAAAAGTAGACAAAATATGCATCGTTTGCGATGTTGAAGTACTTTCTCACCATCATCACGCGATGCAGCTGCTCTGCTGTTTTGACTATCCAAGTTTGGACCTCGATTTGTTATGTGTTTTAAAGAGTTCCGGCGTACCGTCCAAATAAACAGTGTGGGTTGCAGAGAAAAAAGGCGGTCTGGTGCCTTTTTCATTGGTGACTCCATTTACAATTTTGAATACTTTAAATACTAATTTTGGAAAATGTAACGTGAGATTGCGGGTGAGGGGGGATCGAGCCAAATGTTACGAAATATCACCAAGGTAGGGAGAGGGTGAGTATAAGTATATATATAAATTAAGGGAGGAAGCATTTTTTAACAAAATATATTCTGGGGTAATCGGAAGGAGGGGGGGGGGGGGGGGGAGGGTGCGTCGTTAGCTCGGGGGGGGGGGGGGGGGGGGTTAATTTGCTGGATTGTTATATTTGAATACATGAGTATTTTATTTGTGAATATTTTATTTATGATGGATTTTAAATCTTTTGCTTTTTTTGTATGATGGATCAGATTTCCTCAACTAGATTTTATAATTATGTTTCCGAATTTAATTTAATTGATGTTTACAAATGGGAAGAAATGAAGGAATATTTTCAGCATAAAAATAAGGAATTTGTACTTTATAAAACTTTTCCAACCATACACAAGAGGATAAATGTCTGTTGTTTTCTGATGTTAAGATGGCTAAATGGCCGATTGAATTTTGGCATTGGCGGCTTTTGGCGAAGTTGCATATATCCTGATGGAGTGGGCCAGTGGAGATAGGGGATCTGGTATCAAATAAAAGTTTACGTAAAAAAACTACTAATTAGGGTAATTAAGGTACAGCTGTGGACAAAAAAAAGTATCCACTATGATTATTTCGGCCGTTAGTCAACCTATAGAATCGGACCTTGTTGACTTTGTAAACAAATAACATTCTGAGTTAATTGCAAGAAACAAAATTTGCATAAGGGTCCGTCTTCATATTAAAAATGTTACCAACTTCAAATTTTTCAATAGCAACACCCCTTTTTGAGACCATATTTCAAATCTATGACATATTTTAACGCGAAATACCAAGTTTTGTTAGTTTTTAAGCATTATTAGTGGAGTTAGAGACGTGCAAAGTTTAGGAGCCGTAATGTAAATGAGTTGCACATAAATAACTATCCCAATCTATAAATAATTAAGATAATGAAACGAATTTTTTACTGAATAGTAATTATAATAACCCAAACAAAATGCATATACTATTGGGGTCTTTAAAACAATTTTTATATTTTTAAATAATTATTATATTAATTTTCTAAAAAAT
Organism: Oedothorax gibbosus; assembly: GCA_019343175.1. NCBI lineage: Eukaryota > Metazoa > Arthropoda > Arachnida > Araneae > Linyphiidae > Oedothorax > Oedothorax gibbosus. The sequence continues at coordinate 433,963 of JAFNEN010000357.1, read as the reverse complement.
TATGAATAGAAACCCCTTAATATTTTTACAGAAATGCATTTAAGACATGAAGTTTAAGCGAAATCCCAATTTTTAAAAATTTTTATCCGTAATTTGCTGAGTAAATCACAAAATACTTTTTAATTACCCTTTAGGGGACTGTATATAAGATTATATGTGAACTTGCTAATCAAATACGGCCTTGCAAAAGGAAGAAAACATTAAACCAACAACCTTGAAAATTCTGATGAATCACACAAGAGGCGACTTTAAGGTTGATTAATGATACTACGAATGAAATTTATCTTTTCTAAAGAGATAATTCGGTGTATTGGTTAACTATATATAATAGTTATGCTATTGTTTCTAAAGTTATAAATCTTTAAAAGATCTTGTTGCTTAAATTGCAATTGTGGCGAGAAGCAGGAAAACTAATATGTGACTGTGAACCAGAATAACACAATATTTTGAAATTTAGAACTTTTATTTCTGAACTGATCGGTATTGACTTTTTTTCGAAGGTGTAAGAATGTTTTCGAGTTGTATCACTAATTTTCACGTAATATTTTAAGCTTTAATGCAAATTCTATGAGTAAATAGAGTAGGAGTGAACGCTAAGTATTCGGAATTCTGTTCCTGGTAATTTTAGATACGCTGGGTTTTCGTGACAGCAATATATTTTACAAAAAAATCTAAGTCTCAGTAATTGTTAATTTTAAGCAATAATTTTATTATGTAACGAATATCTATTTATTCATTTTTATTTTATCATTTAGAATAGGTTAAAGAAATAATAGGAATTAGTTCTCCATGAAGAAATGCTTTTTTCCCGTGCTTCATACTTATAGGATATTACAGTCTCTTCACAGAAACTGATAAATTTACAGGCATAAACAAACCATAATGGCATGCATAAGATACATGGCGGCGTTCTAAATAAAATTTGTATGCAATCTAGCATGTTTTTATTATCTAGCGAAATTGTAATAATAATTGTGCTAAATAATTGCAGTGTCTCTTATCATTTTAATAAAATATTTAAAGTTATGTGTTCTTTGTTTGTAATGTAAATATTCAAAAATGGTTTGATAAGAATAAAAAAATAATGTAAAATATTATAATAAAAAAATAATATGTTGATAATCATGCATTTAAATTTTATTCTTGTATTTTTTAATCAATGTTTTAAATAATCAATATTTTAAAAAGTAATTTCGCGACATATTTATTAAATGTTTTGCATAATTTTAATTTATATTCCAACACTTCATTTAATGTAAATGAAAATTGCTTAATAATATTTAGAAATATTGTCTTTCGAAAAGTGATTTCATTAAAAATAAATAAAGTAGGTAAAATTTGCTTCCTACTGCGTGTTCTTCCTGCGCTTTAACACAGCCAAAAAATATTATACTTTTTAATAAATTGAAAAAGTATTTAATTAATTAAATTAAACCAAGAGATAAGTTTAACTTCAACTTCAACCATTTTAATTGCAATAATATTATACCAAATCGCATGGCAACGATGCGTTATCGTCAAAAATAGTTTCCTTTCGTCACTTGACCAGTTTATTAAATTACGTGGCGTTATTAGCTCTGTTAAAGCTTCTAAAGGAGGCTAAAATTAGGCAGCCAGAAACTATACATTAGTTCCATGGGAAACTATAGGGGCCGCTAGTTTCTATGTCAATTTCAATATAGAAAATCCTTAATGCTAATCCAATCAGAGTTGCAGATCTAGAGTGTATTTAATCTATGCTATAGACTACGCTTGTCATTTTAGAGATGGTCCCCCAAAGGACATCAAGTGATTCGATTGAATAACTCGCTAAATATTCATCCAAATGCAACAAAAACTTAGATTTACGGGTTTTCGAGGGTGCTTAACATTTCTAAATTATCAAATTTGGGTGTTACTATTGGAAATTTCAAAGTTGATAACATTTTTAATATGAAGACGGCCCCTTATGAAAATTTTGTTTCATGCAATTAACTTAGAATGTTATTTGTTTGCAAAGTCAAAAAGGTCCGATTCTATAGGATGACTAAAGGCCGAAATAATCATAGTGGATACTTTTTTTTTGTCCACAGCTGTACACCCGTGCAACGCCGGGTTTATAAAGATAGTATATAATATTTTTCAAAAAATATATAGTATATAATATTTTTCAAAAAATATATAGTATATAATATTTTCAAAAAATATATAGTATATAATATTTTTCAGTTTATTCGTCGTAAAACGAAAAAAATCATTTCTCATTTTAGTACATTATTTTTCACAAGGTACTCGCATATATCAACTTATCACTACAAATTATAACTAACATCAGCTTTACAGAATTATGACACAACCGACTTTATATATTCAGACTAGACTTGTCATAATTCAATTTAGTATTTACTATTTAGCTCAGTTACATCAATTCGATAACTACACCTACAGTGACTCAAAGAATTGAGGATACACCTTAGTTTTACTTGGCAAATCCAACTTCGAATAGAAATTACACATTATCTAGAATCCCAAGTGTGTTTTTATTTTAGCACAAAAGAAAAGGGTTAAATTGTAGTACAAATAACGAAAAATCACAAAGAAATATCTAAAACAAAAAAAATTCACAAGTATTTAAAATAAACACATACAGAATTTTACCTCAAAGAATTGAGGATACACTAATAGAATTTTTGTTTAACTAGCTCTTATTTTTTTTCTGCGGGCTTCCTTTCTGCGTGCCTACAGTTTAACTTTCCTTCCTGACTGTTAGTTTTGTGTTTTGAGGTTTGTTGCAATAATTTAAAGACATTTTAAAACTGATAATGGCTCCTCGAAGAGAGACTAGTATTGACGTCAGAAAATTTATAATAAGGTTATTTAACAATGGATAATCTTATCGTAAAATAGCTGAAATTGTTGGTAGAAGCCACTCGTGTGTCCAGAAAGTCATTGAAAGATTTAAAAGCGGTGGATTAATTGAAAATAAAACCGGAAGAGGCAGAAAAGCTATTTTGAGTGATGTAGCCAAAAGGAAAATCCTGAAAGATATCAAGATTGATCCTAAAGTAAGTGCAGTTAAACTTGCTGCAGAAACTTCTCGAATCATTGGCAAAAGTGTATGTGTTGAAACTGTGATAAATGTGATTAGGCAAGCTGGATATAAAAGTCGAGTAGCTAGAAAGAAACCGTTTATAAGCTTGCAAAATCAAAAGAAGCGTTTAGAATTTGCAAAAACTTATCAATTAAGGACAGATAACTTTTGGAAGAAAGTTATATTTAGTGATGAAAGTAAATTTAACATTTTCGGTATAGTGATGGTCGTCGAACCGTTTGGAGATACTGCTCTGGATCCCAACAATTTATGTCCAACTGTTAAACATGGTGGCGGCTCCGTCATGGTTTGGGGTTGTATGGCTTCAAATGGTGTAGGAAATTTAGTTTTTATTGATGGAATAATGGATGATAAAATCTATATAGATATACTTCAGAAAAATATAAAAAAGAAAGTGCAAAAAAATGGGATTAGATGGAAACTTTATATTCCAGCAAGACAATGACCCCAAACACACGGCGCGTAATGTTAAATTGTGGTGTCTTTTTCATTGCAAGCAGCAATTGCACACAACCTCCACAATCACCTGATATCAATGTTATCGAAAATTTGTGGGCCACGCTCGAAATAGCGGTCCAAAGACATAACATTAGGAACAAAAGCCATTTAAAGCAAGTGTTACAAGAAGAATGGAGTAATAGTAAAATATCTCCAGATGCCACCAAAAAATGAGTTGATTCAGTCCCAAGACGTTTGGAGGACATTATAAAAGCTAAAGGACATGCAACCAAATATTGACTCTTTATTTATTTGCTATATTTTGCAAAACTTTGTGGTGTATCCATAATTTTTTTGAGGTAAAAATGTGCATGTGCTTATTTCAAACACTTGTAAAATTTTTAATTTTAGATATTTCTTTGTAGATTTTCCTTATTTGTATTGTAATTGAACCCTTCTATTATGTGTTAAAATATAAACACGTTTTGTCTTCTAGATAACATATAATATCTGTTAAAAGTTGGTTTTTTAAACTAAGGTGTATCCTCAATTCTTTAAGTCACTGTATAAGCCAATGGGGAGGGGAAATCCCTTTTCACCAAAACGGGGAATTCCCATTCTATCGTTTCGAAACAAAAGAAACGCGAGTTTATAATCATACCCATAAACCGACAATAAATGTAAAAAATAAATAAAAGGAGTTTTTAAAAAAACCTTTAACCCAGAAAATAATGAAACAAGCAAGAATTAAGAAAAAAGAAAAGAATATAACCATATAACTTCGTATTTGAAGTATTCAAACTGTCGAATTGTCCACTTTTTCTCCTGTCTTAACACAGCTAACACATCGTTCGTATTTGAATCAATTATAAACCTTCATGACAAATTTAGTCTTATAATTTCCTCTTAGATATTTAAAATAGAAAAATCAATAGAAGTTTCAACCAAAATTAAATATTTTATGAACAAATAGGCAATGAATAATCAACCAATTTAATACATTAGTTGTGTAGTATTCCACTTACTAAGCTTTTTCTTTTAGCAATATGAATTGTATGTCATTGCAAGAAATTAATCTGATAATATTTTATTATTTTAATTTTAAATAAATATTTAAAAAATATATTAACTTTCAATTTAGAACGAAATATATTGCATTCTGACCCTTGATTCTGACCAATCAAAAAATTACACAGGTAAATATCATCTGATAAATCAGATAAACCAATCAGAACTCAGCAAAACACGAACTAAAACTTTGTAGTTCTTGTTTTTGAATTTGTTTCACATTTTACTTCGACGTCCGACATTCCATATCAAGTTTTCATCATCATTCGCCATCATCATGTTCACTTCGCATTTTTTGAGGGATTTGTGGTCAACGCAACTATGAACTTGAGACTTGTCCTAAATTTTTAGGTATTTGAATGTTTTCGAAAGTAATGAGAATATAGTCACAACTTTTGTGAAGAAGCGAGACCATGGTTGTAAATAGTGAAGTAGAAAACAAAACCCCTTTTAGAACACTGCCGCCAGCAACTACGCATGAAAATGATGTTATCGCTTCTAGAATGGCTATAATTCAGAAAAATTTACAAAAGAAACTGGAGCCACCAAGATTTGCTGGCGGAATATGGGATGTTGACGACCGTATGGATACTGCGGAATCCGCGGATGTTGCCAATAGAGAATCTCTCCATCGGCAGTTAAAGACCATGTTACAGGAAGAGAACCCTTACTTTGAAATTGATGATAGAATGGACACTATCGAAACTTCCAACAGTGAAAACTTGTCGTTTCTAAGTCCAGAAGTCCCAAAGAAAGAACCAGAAACAATGAAAAAGAAAAGTATGGAGGAGGTTTCACTTGAACGGTCCAAAAGATGTCGAACTAGTTCAAAAACTGAAGTATATACGCTCCAATCTTTTAATGTGGAATCTGAATTTTCCCAAGCAGTTATGTCGAAAGAATCTCGTCCAGTTGAAGGCACCAACGCAGAACCAATTGTTTCAGAGGTCGAGAATACTTTGTTGCACCAAATCCTAGATTCAAATTCTCCAGCAACAAACAAAGAATCTCAGATTGACATCAATGATGATACCATGCAGGCAGATGGAATTGGATTGAAGACCGAAGCACAGAATTTTTACCAGAAAGAAATCGAAAACCTGCAAAAGGTGGTTTTAATTTTAAAAAGCCACAATACTGATGAAAAAGAACATTCTCAAGAAGTTGTTCAGTTGCAGAAGATCTGTCAAGTATTGGAAAATTTGGGAAATATTAATAAATCTGTGCCTGAAGGAGATTTGGCAGGGGAAGCGGCTTTTACTTTGAATCGTATTCGTCACAATGAATATCAATCCCCAGAATTAACTAATCCCATTCAAGACAATTTGCAACCTGTAGTAAATGAAGATGAAATTCAAGATCCTTGTGGCTCTGCATCACACTCTGTAGACAGTAAAAAGAAATCCGAAACAGGCTCAGAAAATCAATGGTTACAACAAATAGTAGATGGAACTCTCCCATGGAAGCCCACTGGTAGACCACCACCAGCTACTGCTTTCGGTATTGGTCCTAATGCCATAAATTCATCAAAGATGCAATTGTCAATGTCAAGCAGAAATGGTGCATTGCCACAAACAGAAGAAAAATCTAGTCCCGAACAGTCTTCTGGCAGAGCTATGGAGACGGATGATATCTTTGAGATATTAAAGAATGCTGGTTCTAGAGGTAGTCCCCCACCAATTGCTGCATTTGGTAAATCTCCAACTTCTTCTCCATCGAGAACCATCAGCAAGCCTTCCTCAATGACCCAGGAAGACTTAGTAGCTCTTTTTGATGAGGTATCAAGAAATGGCTTACCAATGTCTGCTGCTGCTGTAGAAGCTGCTAAAGTCTCTTCAAAAGAGAAAATTAAAGAAAAGGGACAACAGGATGAACAAGTAGGGGAAGCCCCAAAAGTCAGGCCTTTAGAAATGGATGTCAATTCGCCCAAGCACGCTTCTGCTTCGACATCAAGATCAGTCTTGGAACTTAACTCTGTGAATAGTGTACCATCATTTAAAGCAAAGACAGCCCAGAGTCCGTACCACTTAAGATCTTCAACGAAAATCCCTGATCTTTATCAATCAAAAGAACCAAAATCTCCAGAAGGTAAGAATCCAATGAAAGACAATGTTACCATAATGAAAGAAGCTGTGCCACCATCACCACTTAAATATATACCACCTCATTTAAGATCAAAATCGTCATCGAGCTCTGGTAATGAAGCATCAAGGAACAGGCAGGGATCTCAAGGTTTCAGACCCGAATCAAAGACTCCTCAAAACCGTTTGAGATCTCGGTCAAAGACACGTGATGCATCTTTTCCTTACAAAGCGCAGGAACAAAAAGCCACAGTAATTAAGTATCCTGTCAAAAGCAATGTTACTATGAAGACTGATATATCAAACCAGCAAGCACAAGGTTGTAAAACTGAAACATGGTCAAACTGGAGAAAGGAAGATTCTCCACCCAAGCTGAATGATCTTAGCTCTAGCTTCAAACAAGGTGCAGTTGAAGACAGCTATACAAAACTGCCTCCAAACGACGGAAAGGCCTTGAATCTCAACCTGAAAACGGACAGCTCTAGCTATAGATCCAACCCCTCTGTGTACTCGGATTCCTCCAAAAGGAATCGCCCAGCTAAGGCCAATGACAGAAAGATCTTGAACAATGATCTCCGAAAAGAAAAGTCTGCATATGGAGTTCAACACTCTGATGAAAATGCCATGATAAGCCTGAAGGTATTTGACGAAAAGAATGCCCTTGTAGATGAACGGACCTTGCCACTCAGTCAACTGGCCCAAATTATCAAGAATTTTCCGAGCTTGTCTGATGTCATTCCGAGCCCTGGTGAAAAGGACAGGGAGCTTTTGATGAGTGGAAATGCTGTGAAGGTGTTTTTGGGGTAAGAATGAATTTAAGTTTTGTACGATATGACTTAAATGATTTTTTTTATAGGTGTAGGTGTAAGTAACAATTCAGTCGCTTATTTTACTCGGTTCAACAATTACTTTATTCAATCCAACAATTTTTCTTTATTTGAAGGGTGTAGTTGCAAAAACTCATTCTCCATAGCATAACTAAGATATGGGGTCTGGCTGTTCATTGTGATTTTGTCCAACTGAATTTACCACAGCCGGTATCTTACTACTAGTTATATTTTGGAGAATGTGTGTTTTGCAACTAAATCCTTTGTTTTTTTGTTTGATTTATTTGTTGCAGTTGGGAAAACCTTGAATGTTAAAGTTGATAAAAAAACATTAAAACTTGGTGATACAATTAAAAATTTATAGTCATAGTTTAGCTAAAATTTAAAACCTCTGCTTAGTTTAATAAATTTTTTGGGAGGCATTTAATGACAAAAGATCTATTTTCCTACTTTTGTCTGGAACTAAAAAAATATTTAAAATAGCTAAAGAAAACACTCTATACTATTTTTTTATTTGCTCGTTGGGATTAATATTACACCATTTTTTTAATATAAGTTTTTAATATTTTTTACGCTATATTATATTTAATTGTTTACCGGAAAACTTAGTTTGATGATGAATGAGGGTAGCTGGAAGGATTTCTTTATGGAACCTTACACTTTCAAAAGTGAATGAAAGAGAGTATTCTGTTTTACTGTATTGGAAGAAGTTTTACTCGTATGATTGTTCATATTTCAGAGGATTCTTAAAAATAATTATTATAAAATAAAGATAAGGTTTATGAAAAGAACAACATTCAAATTCGTTACAAATGTCGTTAGGTATTTCGCTAATGCCAAATTATAAATATTTTCAAACTCTTAATTTCAAATATATTGTTTTCCTTTTATAATAAAAAATAAAATCGTTTGCTCGTTATGAAAATATTTGTTATTAAATCTTGCTTCTAAAAATGTTAATTTTCCCTTACTAAAATTGAAGTTTACTTTTTATCTTACTGTGTTATTCATAGTGTAATTTCATTTTACGATGCAGTGCAATGTAAATGTTAAATTATGAACAAAGTTTTAATAATTTTGTAGCTTTTAACTTTTTGTCATTTTCATCATTTTATTTTTACTATTAAATTCTGTAACCTAGCCCTTAACGATGGTAAAAGGTATGTTTCTTATGTATTTCATGCTTGGGCCAAAGTTACTCCATTGGAACTGGGTCCTAATTTTCTGAACCTACACGATTTTTTTTTTAATTTATAAATTTAAACCAAAATGTTTGCAAATTATTCCTAAGTTCAATACCTATACAGTAATTTTAAAGTGTTTAAATAGTTTTTATAGCTGAATTATTTCTTGGCACGTATAAGTATCCCCTTGCTCCTTGATTTTGACAAATAATCGTTGAAAAGACCTTAAGACATTTCTTAAAACATTGCCAAGTTGTCGATAAATAGGTCCCATCGCACTTTGCATTCTAGAAAATGATGCGTATTAATTAGTTAAATTTTCACCAAATCTTTTTGTTTTCCTCTGATATTTTTGCAATAACACCTGGCGTTGGCTATAATGTATAATTTCCTTAAAGAAAAATAAACATCTTGAATTTTTCAGAGTGTTTTTATATTTTTTTTACGGCTATACCTATATGTGTCGTCCCTTTAAGTTAAAAAAAATTGCCTATCGTACAGGCATGAGAATTTTCCGCTTTTTGGCGGAATTCCGCTTTTTACCAATTTTTGGTATTTTCCTATTTTTTGAAGTTTTCCGCTTTTTTTCTTCAAATTATGGTTTTTTGTTTGTAAAAGGATACTAAATCGTAAAATTATTTTGATCGCCGTACTCCAACTAGAGCGAAAATCTGTCGTGTATTGTCACGGTACGCTTAAATTTTCTTATCGGCATGGTTTTTCGGTCTCGAGTAAAGAAGTTAGCCAATGTGAGGGTTATGCTTTCAGTTTAAAGACAAATCCGTATATTTAGTATACTCTCTGCTACGGCTAGACTAGACCGATGTATACCTGCCAACTACTACAGATCGTCCGTAGTTTCTACGGATGAATGTATCAAACTACGGAGTTACGGAAACAGTAAAAACTACGGATGAGCTTCGATATTTTCATAAAAATTTATTTTTGGGTTTTTTTCGCCTTGGTATTAGTGACCTATAGCATTCAATGAAAAAATTATTCGAAGGCCTTGAAAGACAATGCCGATGGTTTTAATAGGATTTTTTTTAATCCAAACAATTTATCCATGAATTTCCTTTATGAAAATAAAAGGTTCAATTGCGGAAATAAAAGGTTCAATTGTGGATCAAAGTGCTAAATATTCGTATTTAAAATTTTCCCCTGATCAAAAATCTGCAATACCATAAGACCACATGATTTACTAATTTTGGCTGCCTAGTAATTTTCACGCATCCACCGATGATGCCGCAACGCCTGATAATGATTGTCGATTCCCTGGCTCTGCGTGATCAGAAGTGTCTAGTTACTTTTGTAGTTCTGGTTCAGGCCAAGTAGGATCAACCAGACTCTCCTAAACGCGTGTCCGTGACCTTGGGTCGGCAAAAACAGCTTGAATGTGATTTTTTTTGTGCGTTTTAAACTTTTTTGGAGTGATTCACACTTCAGCCTATATTCGGTTTTCTAATTTTAGATTACTTTTTGTTTTAAAAAATGAAGTCGGTTTATACACGAATATAGACCGTATATATATTCAGCTTTTTATGGTGTTAGTAATTTCTAGTCCTTGAATTTTTCTGAAAAGTCATAGGACAGTACTTAAAAAGTGCTTAAATTTTTTTCCCTAACGAGTGCATGAACCACGTAATTGCTTTAAAGAGAGAAGAACACAATGTCATTTTAGCTTCCACACTACGTTTATAACGTAAAAAGTGGAAGGTTTTATAATCGTTCAGTCCGTCTGTCTGTCACCCACTTTCACAGAAAGAACCACAAGTCCCACAGACAAGTGGGATACGTCATTTTAAAGCAAAAAATCAGATTAGGCTACATTCCAAATTTCATTAAAAAATTTAAATTAGAAGTTTATTTAAAATTTAAATTACTAAATTTTTTTTATCTACATTGAAATAACATGCAAATTCTATTTTTATTCATATTTTCACTGTTGTCATCCACAAGTCGAACAGACAAGTGGGATACGTCATTTTGAAGCAAAAAATCAGATTTGGTTACATGCCAAATTTCATTAAAAAATTTAAACTAGAAGGTTATTTAAAATTTAAATAACTAAAAATTTAATCTACATTGAAATAACATGCAAATTCCATTTTTATTCAATATTTTCACTGTTGCCATTTCGTTAAACGTACGAGAAATTTTTGTTAAAATAAAAATAAACACACTTGAAAAAATATTTATTTATGTGATATAATTCGGTTTGGATTGTTGTATTATCACAATAGAGTTCTTTTAATCGTTCTATATATATGTATGAAGAAAGATGCATAGAGAATTCTAACTTGGCATAAAAAAATATGCTAAGTTTCGCTTTTATTTTTAAAGCATCAATTGTACAAATTATATATTTTTTGAACTGTAAATTAATTTAACAAACTATAAATAAGTGAATTTTCGAAAGAAATGTAAATGGGAAATTGTGGCGACAAAAATATTTATTAAAAAGATTACATAATTATTCTTCGAACTTTAAACAAATTTAGCAAACGATAAAGTCTAATTATTAAATCTGAGAAAGAAGATTAATGAAAATAGTTAATTTTGGCGTTTAAAACTTTGAATTACAAATAGCTAAAGGCCCTGTTTTTATTAGAATTAAATCACATTTGCCATTCGCAATAATCGCTCGAGAAACTTTAATTCTTTTAGACAATAAATTAAAATAATTTTTTTTTTGCGACATCGATCAGTTTGAAATGACGTCAAATATATTTCACTACGGAATCCTTGTATGTTGATATGAAATGTTTTCATTCTATTTAAAAGCGAGGAATATGACATATTTATTCTTTAAAATATTAATTGATTTTTGCAAACGATAAGTAATAATTATTGAATTTTCGAAATAAAATAAATGAAACTAGCCAAATTTAGCTTGTAAATGTTAAATATAGAATTAATGTTGTGTTTGGCGCGTTTTTTCCTGTTAAACACAAATATGTGGAAGCGAGTTAAGTGACAGATTCTGTTACAAACCTACTTGTTTTATTTTGTATTTTAACTACAGATATTACAGTGCCTGTTTGTTTTGTGTTTTTGTAGAAAAACCTGATTTATGAACAATGTGCAAGATTTTTATGTAAACCTTGTCTTTAAAGTTAGTTGTTTTATGTAATGGGCATAACTTCAGAGTACGATAATTGCTGAATTTTTTTTATGCATGTGTTTACCTGAGAGTCATTCCACGTCAAATCAGCACACTCATTAAACATCACCGTCTCAGATTTTTTTGAAATTTGGAACAGTGTTTATATAGTTATTTGTGAAATGAAAATTTTTATTCAAAAAATTGGTCAAAAAACTGCATCCGACCATTTTTCAAATTGACCTAGAAGCTTTCCTAATTAAGCTAGAGACCTGGGATACGTGTCATCTGACAGAGATTTGTATGAACTTTTTAATGATATGTAACACACTTAGGACATAGAAGATTTTATTTAAATTAAAATTTAATTAAATTTTAAAATTTAAATTTTTTAAAAAAGTACATAATTTAAAATTTCGAAATTAATTACATGAATAGTTGGGACTCTTTCACATCATCTGACAAAATATCATGTTGGGATGAGAATGGGTTCATTGATAAAAAAATTGGAACACCTAGCGTATTCAGGCCGGAATGCTATTTGGCGACTTTTGGCGTTCGTGAAAAAGTAAACACAGGGTTGCTACAGTTAGTAGTATTTTCGAAATATTTTTATTAATTTCGGTACGGCATCGGTAAATTCACTTCGGAAAAATGTTTATTTTAATTTTTAACATCAATATTTGTTTCAAAACGTTGAAAATTTATTAAGATTAGTTAATTTAGAATAATAATTACGCAGCTCGTAGGTTGGTTGGTTGGTAGACATATATTTTATGGGCTTGTGGTTACATGGTGGTTACTTGTTTTTGTTTCGTAGCTGGTTTATTGCTTTTCCAGATGCGGGCTTATTCCTGTCATTGTGGTATGGCTTTTTTTTACGTGACGTAATCTCTCGGTTGCATTTCTCGAATTCGTTGCTTCTGCTCACGGAGTGGTGTCGGTAGCGTGAGGAAATAGTTTCATATGATTTTTTTTGTTTTTAACATGTCTTGAAAGCCCAATAATGTTTTAATTGTCGAAACGTAAAATGTTGTAAGCAATATAACATATACGTTACGAAATTATCCCATCTGCGCCGCGTGTTGTGAAACTCAGAAATTCTTCGACAATCGAATGTAGAAACTCGACCAGTGTTGGTCAAATTTTAATTGCAAAAGCAATTAATGATTAACAATTAATTGTTAATTGTTACTACTGCAATTAACAATTAATCAATTGTAATTGTGGAAATGAATTGTTAATTGCAGTAGTAAACAATTAACAATTAACTAATGTTAACTCCGACAACCCGACAAAGGCCGACCACCCGACAAAGGCCGACCAAGACCGACGATCCGACCAGACCGACGATCCGACCAATCGACAAAGACCGACATCCCGACCAAGACCGACTACGACCGGGGCGATTAATTGAATGCCCAACACTGAACTCGGCCCATGACACACTTAAAAAAAATATGCTGGTACCCCCTCCGGGCCGTCGATTGTGGCTACTCGGCAATCCTCCGGGCCGTCGATTGTGGCCACTCGAGCCGTGATATCCTTAAAAAAAACGCTGGTACCCCCTCCGGACCGTCGATTGTGGCTACTCGGCAATCCTCTGGGCCGTCGATTGTGGCCACTTGGGCCGTGATATACTTAAAAAAAACCGCTGGTACCCCCTCCGGGCCGTCGATTGTGGCTACTCGGCAATCCTCCGGGCCGTTGATTGTGGCCACTCGAGCCGTAATATCCTTAAAAAAACCGCTGGTACCCCCTCCGTGCCGTCGATTGTGGCTACTCGGCAATCCTCTGGGCCGTCGATTGTGGCCACTTGGGCCGTGATATACTTAAAAAAAACCGCTGGTACCCCCTCCGGGCCGTCGATTGTGGCTACTCGGCAATCCTCCGGGCCGTTGATTGTGGCCACTCGAGCCGTAATATCCTTAAAAAAACCGCTGGTACCCCCTCCGTGCCGTCGATTGTGGCTACTCGGCAATTCTCCGGGCCGTCGATTGTGGCCACTCGAGCCGTTATATCCTTAAAAAACCCGCTGGTACCCCCTCCGGGCCGTCGATTGTGGCTACTCGGCAATCCTCAGGGCCGTCGATTGTAGCCACTCGAGCCGTGATATACTTAAAAAAAACCGCTGGGGTCGATTGTTGCAACTAGACATGTGAAACTACGTTTGGATTATAATTTATTTAATTACTTTTAATCCAAAGTTGTTAGTAAGTTATTAATTAAGTTTTTAATTTTGAGGGATTTTTGATCATTAATGAAATGTACACTAATATACAACACCAATGAAATCTTAGTATTATAATCGGCCTACGGCCGATTATCAATGATATATTTGAATTATAATAGGCCTACGGCCGATTATAATCCAAATATATCATTGATAATAAAAAACGGAATCCAACACTGAATTAAAAAAAAATCGAATATTATTCATTCAATAATAAAATAATACAAAATAATATATACAAAAATACTTATTAATAAAAAAAATCCTATATTTAAAAAAAGGAATTTAACTACGCATATTTCGTTACATCATACTCTAATAAGATAAGATAATAATAAGATAATTACTTTCAATTTAAAAATTCATCAAAAACTATTACAAAATTCATAAAAAAAACTATTGTGAAACATCGGACAGATAAGAACGACAAAATTAACATTTGGTAGTTTCGATTAAAGCGTTTGTCAAAAAGCAAACCAAACACTGAAATACATCATAAGCCTTAAACCACTCTATAGATTTTAGTGCATTTTATAAAACCAAACCTTACCCACGTTGCATTTCGAACAAATACTCACATACACACAAAAACCCGAAATTTCAAAATTAACCCATTTCACGCTTTACTCTTTTTTTTTATATTACTGTATTTTCAAACAAACTAGCTCAAAAATAAATTAGTTTTTGATATTTGGCAACAAGATTGATGTAAACTTCTGAGTTGAACTGGAATGTTTACCAAATTAAGTATGTTTCCGCTACTTGGCTGCAAAAGTTAAGCCGCCAAACCGAGACCGGCCTGAATACGCTAGCAGTACCAAAAAATTCAAAACTAAAGCTTGTTTTTTGTAAATAATTGTTTTTATTAATAAACTTAATCAACTAATTTTAAAAATGACCTAGATGGTTTCCTAATTAATTTAGAAATGGTGTTAAGTGCTAGTTTACAGCAATTTATAAGACAATTTAATAAAATATAACACACTCAGATTAAAGAAGATTTTATTTAAATTAACATTAAATAATTTATTTTTTTTAAAAAAATGCATACTTAAAATTTTAAAATTATTTTCATGAATAGTTGGTATTTTTTTAAACAATATATGGGTAAAATATCATTCTGGTATAAGAATTGGTTCATTGCTAAAAAAAATCAAAACTGAAGATTGTTTTTCATTAATAAATGTTTTCACTATTAACCTTGATCAAGCAATTAAAACGACCTAGGAGGTTTCCTAATTCAGCGATAAACCTGTGGTAGGTTTCATTTTACAACAATTTGTAAGACCTTTCTAATGACATGTAACAAATTTAGAATATAAAAGATTTCAATTAAATTACAAATAAAAAAAGAAACAGTGGAGAATACTAATATTAACACTACCTTTATAATAAATCTGAATGATAACCTGAAGAAAGTTTCATTTGTAGTTTGAAAAAGCCACATTTGTTTGGAAGACATCACTTTGAAGTAGAACATAACTTCTTCCAGTGGGAGTCACAGGATTAACTTTTGCTAGAATGTCCACTACTGACACCCACAAAACATCAGCGTTTCTTGGATACGAGAATGATGCAGCTGGCCCAAATGGGTGAAGAAAAGTTATCTTTACCTCATCAAGTTCATTTTTCTCCAATCGCTGTCTCTTTACTGAGCCTCCAACTCCGTCGCAAGGCCCTTTACCATGCGATGTGGCTGAAAAGTGCCACTCTGCTTTTACATTAAAATCTGTCTCGGTGTATGCAGGAAACTGGTGGCTCGGGTACGTTTTGGAGAAAAAAGAACTTGATGAGGTAAAGATAACTTTTCTTCACCCATTTGGGCCAACTGCATCATTCTCGTATCCAAGAAACACTGATGTTTTGTGGGTGTCAGTAGTGGACATTCTAGCAAAAGTTAATCCTGTGACTCCCACTGGAAGAATTTATGTTCTACTTCAAAGTGATGTCTTCCAAACAAATGTGGCTTTTTCAAACTACAAATGAAACTTTCTTCAGGTTATCATTCAGATTTATTATAAAGGTAGTGTTAATATTAGTATTCTTGTGTTATTCCTAAGCTGAAATATTAACTAACAATAATGATAAACAGGCTCCACTGTTTCTTTTTTTATTTGTAATTTAATTTGAATCTTTTATATTCTAAATTTGTTACATGTCATTAGAAAGGTCTTACAAATTGTTGTAAAATGAAACCTACCACAGGTTTATCGCTGAATTAGGAAACCTCCTAGGTCGTTTTGAAAATTGCTTAATCAAGGTTAATAGTGAAAACATTTATTAATGAAAAACAATCTTCAGTTTTTTTTTAGCAATGAACCAATTCTTATACCCGAATGATATTTTACCCATATATTGTTAAAAAAATACCAACTATTCATGAAAATAATTTTAAAATTTTAAGTATGCATTTAAAAGAAAAAAAATTAAATTCAATTTTAATTAATAAAATCTTCTTTAATCTGAGTGTGTTATTTTATTAAAATTGTCTTATAAATTGCTGTAAACTAGCACTTAACACCATTTCTAAATAAATTAGGAAACCATTTAGGTCATTTTTAAAATTAGTTGATCAAGTTTATTAATAAAAACAATTATTTACGGAAAACAAGCTTTAGTTTTGAATTTTTTTATCAATAAACCCATTCTCATCCCAACATGATATTTTGTCAGATGATGTGAAAGAGTCCTAACTATTCATGTAATTAATTTCGAAATTTTAAATTATGTACTTTTTAAAAAAAAATTAAATTTTAAAATTTAATTAAATTTTAATTTAAATAAAATCTTCTATATCCTGTGTGTTACATATCATTAAAAAGTTCATACAAATCTGTCATATGACACCTATCCCAGGTCTCTAACTTAATTAGGAAAGCTTCTAGGTCAATTTGAAAATTGGTCGGATGCTGTTTTTTGACCAATTTTTTGAACTTTTAAAGTGCCATATTTTTTAAACGGATCAATATTTGTGAATAAAAATTTTCATTTCCCAAATAAGTATATAAATTATAAACACTACTGTTGTTCCGAATTTCAGCAAAATCTGAGACGGTGAGGTAGAATTTTGCCGAAAAGTGTGTTGAATTGACGCGGAATGACTCATGAGTGAGTTGTATGAGAGAAGGTTTAAGGTAGAATTTGTAGTATTTCTTCTTTCTATCCTTTATTGAGTATGAATATGGCATTTTGATGGCCTTTGCAGACAAATAATTATTGTTATTTTGGTTAGGTTTTTTCGATTTTTCGATACTCATTATTGAACGACAAATCAACATTTTGCAAATATTAAAAAAATACGGTCCCTTAACATCTAAATTCCGTTGGAAGTCGATGTTTGATGAGTAAAAAAATATATATATTTTTAGAATTTTCTTTCTTGTATAGTTTTTGTTCAGAACAAATGGTTCAATTAAACTTCAACCCATCATAATTTTTACTTATTTGCGATGAAATAGAGTAATACCGTTATTAGTTAGGGAAGGATAGGTCAATCGAATCTCGACGTTTGGTAACTTTTGCTTACTTGCGACAAAATCTCGTTGTCGGTTTTTATTTCAGTTCAAGACGGAAGAGATCAACCAAACCGCTATGTCTTGTATTCTAGTTTGCAGTGCAAGCGCATGTAGTGAGGAATTTTGTTAATCTTTATATTTGACATTTGACAAACTTTATATCTATATATGTATAAATAAAGTCGTGTTAGTTACACTATTTATAAGACAAGAAAGGCTGAACTGATTTGGCTGAAAATTGGTGGGGAGGTAGCTTAGAACCTAGATTTTAATTATAGGCTATAGGATACTTTTTATTCGAACCCAAACGGGTGTAGGAGGCAAAACATGAGCCGACTTCCCTATAGGAATAGCATTGTAAGATTAGAATTTATACTTTTTTTATTTCAATTTAAATAAATGTCAGCGCATTCAGCGTGAACAAAAATTAAGAAGAAAAAAAAAGAGCACACAAGTTTAATTTTCTGGATTGTTATTTGAATGTCAGTATTTTATTTGTTGATTTTAAATCTTTTGATTTTTTTATGGTGAACCAGATTTCTTCAACTAGATTTTAATTATGATTCCGAATTTAATTGATGTTTACAAATGATAAGAAATGAAGATATGGAGGAATGTATTTGGCATAAATAAGAAATTAGTACTTTATAAAACTTTTCCTACTATACAAG
This sequence comes from Oedothorax gibbosus, assembly GCA_019343175.1. Lineage (NCBI taxonomy): Eukaryota > Metazoa > Arthropoda > Arachnida > Araneae > Linyphiidae > Oedothorax > Oedothorax gibbosus. Next base: position 415,752 of record JAFNEN010000357.1, on the reverse strand, counting down.
AGGATGAATGTCTGTTTTGTTTTCTGATGTTAAGATGGCGTAATGATTAAGATGCTGATTGAATTTTGGCATTGGCGGCTTTTGGCGAAGTTGAAAATTTAACGTAGGGTAGCTATTCCCATCCAGTTGTATGGGTTACGGTTAGTTTAAATTATCGTTGCACTAGAGCTACACACGTGGGCTATTGGCCACGGGCGTCGTGGCCACAGTCAAGTTACGAGGCGACACATGAGTAGGTACCCAATGCAAATTTTTAAGCGTGACATTGTACGCAGAGTTGGGAATTTGGAGGATATTTAAAGTGCCCTTCCTCTACACAGGGTATTATCCGTCGGACATTTTTTGGCTGCACGAGCCGTTTATAGGTCGGCAGTTGTTTTGCCGATGCCCGGACCTGAACCTGGGACCTACCGCTTGCAAGACGAAAGTCTTTACCGACTGGGTCCCCCAGCCCTATCGAGTTGTATCAAATATGAAGTAGAATGTTTACCACATTCGGGCAGTTACGTTTTGCGCTAATCGTGAAATAGAAACAGGCCATTATATCATTTAGCTGTACTGGAAATTTGAACAGGGGCCTATTCGAAAGCCTTCAGACTCCTGGAAGGGCCTGGATAAAATTAACCCCTCTTATCAGATTGGGAGATTATAATATCCTGATGGAGTGGACCAGTGGAGAGGTGATCAATCGGTATAAAATAAAAGTTTACATAAAAAAAACTACTAATTAGGGTTATTAAGGGTACACCCGTGCAACGCCGAGTTAATGAAGCTAGTTGGATATAAATCTTTTAGGTATTTTGTTACTTTGAAGTTTGAAAGATGATAATGACTGGTCTGTGACTTACTCTTTTCGAACTCCATACCTCAAATCCTAAATTTAAAAATATATTTATAAAATCATAGTAGAAGAACTTGGTTAAATCATATTTTTTTGTATTCACTTGAGATAACCAAATTTGGTATTTAGATTTTGTAAGAAAAAGAAATGGCAAATTGGTGGATTTAATCGGTAAAATAATTGTTGCATTATGATTAAGGGTCCTTGAAAAGTCCTTAAAAAATCATTGATTTTTATTTTGAAATAAGTGTGGGAACTCTCCATTCCCTCTTAACTAGGTTGGTAGACATTTAAGTTAGTACTTGCTTGCCAATTATGTACTTTTACTTACCAATTGCTGTACCCCAAGTTTCCTCTGATTGGTATGTTCTTTACTTGTCAGACATTAGTAAAGTTTGAATTTAAAAAAACTAATAAATGATTCTTGCGTGGTTTTTGATGCTGAATATTAGTTTTTTTTCGAGTGTTTTTTACCCAATGTGCCTTTTTTTTAATACTGAAAAGTGTTTGTTTTTGACTTTTGTTCTGTGGCAGATAATTTTTTTTGATTTTTAAATAAGTTAATCGAAAATGCAATGTTAAAAATTTTAAAACGCTAAGACATAAAAGTTATTTTTTTCTGTATTAGACTTCTTTAGTTCAAAAGAAAAAATCAGTTGCCCTAGCTATAATTTTTTTAATGGTATACTGGTATTTGGTGTAAACATTTTTAAACAGCAAATATTTGGTTGTTAGGGTCATTGAAAAATTATATATTACCCTAAACCTCAAGGTTGTATTAAATTTAAAAAAAAAGAATAACAAACAAAAACTGCAATAAGTGCAATAATTTTCTTAAAAATGCAACTATAAAACCAAGTGACAAAACCATTAGATGTGGATTAGAAATAACCAGAAATCAGTCCATCCCATCAAACTACATAATAGGTTATTTCCTTTTTAAAGAACTTAAAAAAAATTAGGTTCTGGGTTATGCAATGCTTAAAAAATTGTACCATGTTATTGGAGAATATAGGAATTAAGTAAAACATTTTTAAAGGTTATTTCCTTTTATTTCAGGTGCGTGTTTTCTGCTTCAGCAATAAGAATTCCTGGGTGGGAAGTTGCCTTGGAAGCATACTACCTGGCCAAAAAGTATGGAGTTGCCAAACTTCAAGACCATTGCAAAGACTATTTCAACTTCAGGGATATCCATTTGAGCCAGGTTGAAAGTATTGTCCAAATCGCCAGGAAATTTGAAATCACAGATGCCCTCAAAAACTCCACCATGTTTGCAGAAGTACCGGTACACAATATTCCAGACCCCACTCAGCCCGTAACCATCAAAGAACAGAAGTGTACCATTTCCTGTACACTTTACGTTGATCCTGTTGAATTTCCCGTGCCTCTATATTACGTTAAGGAAACGGGTCTAGGAAGCACGATTGAAGCAGACATACATAACGACATAACTTTCGAGGCAAAGTCCGGGACTTTCTGCCTCACAGGATTGCAAATTAAGCTCGAGGCGGAAACCAAGGATTTTCGAAAGGAAGTGAGCATCCTTTGTGATGTGTACAAGAACAACAAGAAAGTTTTTGATTTAAAAAGAGAGAAACAATTAAATACATTGATGATTATTGATTTCAAGCAGAGGCTGTTGGTAGAGCCTGGACAAAGTGTGTCAATTAGTGTCTTGATGGAAGAGGCTTGCATGAGAATGTGTCACTGTTTGGCTAAGGAAAAAGAGTTTGGCAGGTGTGAAGGTGGTGGACGGTTTGAGGTATCTTTTGAATCGGATAGGAAATCGGAAGCAAAACGGCCGTTGTTTTTTGTTGAGAAGTTGCTCTATACGTTTGAGGGTTGGATAAATTAATTGCCATTTGAAAAAAAAATTGGAAAAAGCGAAAAAAAAAAGTTTGGGGATTAGAAACTGTAATAAACTTAATTAGAAAAATATGCAGGCATTGTTATAAACTTTTTTAATTGCTGGTGCTGAAATAACATTGACTGAATACAGTTATTAAGCAAGCTGCTTTTTCATAAAACGTTATGGTCAGAAAAGTTAAAAAAAATATATGTGGATTGTTGATGTTTGAATAGCAATTTATTTAAAGAAAAAAAAATTAATGACGAAAGAGGATGAACAGGTTACATTTAAAAGATATATGTGGTTATGTAACAATCATTTGTATGCAATTTTTATTGCTGTAACGAGTAAAATAAACAATGTAAAGGAATTACACAATCGAAATGTGTCTAATTGTTGATCTTCAAGTTTAATTCCTATAATTATACAAATGTTTCAAGTTACAAATGTATGGCTGATGCATGATACATTTTCTGTGTTCTGTATGCAATGAATTAGCCAAACTGCTGCTAGTCTTAACATAAATGATGGGTATGATTATATCCTCTACTGTTGAGTGTACATGTGCCAAAGGCCATTTAAATTGGGATGTGTTTGGAACTTGCATTTTAATTATTCAGTCTCTAAATAAGTGATTGTCAAGTTCAGTGATGGGTTAAAAGATTGTTAACATAATTGGTTGAATTGAGTTTAAAGAATATACTGTGAACTTGTGCATCTTAAATTGGTATACCATAAGAAGGGTCTTTAAGACCATCACTTGACCAAGGTTTTAAATTACAAGGGCTATCGGTAATGTCCCTCGTGTAGCTCTAGTGCAATATTAATCTAATCCAATTAAACCTTGGAGATCCTAGACTGAAATCACAATGAATTGTATTGTTCCTTGTTGGATTTTCTATAATATTCCCTATGTATGTAAGGTCTTTGGCAGTGTCACTATATTTTGAGGGAAATCCCAATTGTATAGTTCCTACAGGAACAATATGCCGCCAAAACTGGTGGATAGTGACATGTGGAACAATACTTTTTGAGTAAAGCTCCCGTTAAATGAGCAATTGAACATTTGAATAATTCAACTTTTTCTTGTAGCTTTATCTAAAAGTTCATTAAAACAAAAATTGAACGCATGTCACTTTCCATTTCAGAAGAGCGATGTTTTAATCCAATGAGGAGTAGGAGTCGAACGGCAGTCTGGACTTGTTTGGCACACAATCGTATTGATGTGCCAAACTGATTTATGTGGCACTCATTGTGGAGCCTTTTAAAATTGGCCATTGTTTAACCTGGCATCCCTAAATACAGATATCTGAAATTATTTTTTCTTTGTAGCGTTAGATTGCTCTTTCATCTTATTCTTAGAAGCCAAATAAAAATTACAGTATTTAACTTGTATACCATAAATGTCATATGAATGACCAAGTTGTAAAAGTACTGGCTCTTGACAAACCTCTGAATTTGAATCCCATCTCCGGCAATGGTTCCAAATTATAAAACCTGTCACCAATAGTGTATGTGTTGCTCTAGTGCAATGTTAATCTATCAAAACAATTTCTATCATGGATGCTTGTAGTCTCCTTTGGGACTAACTATAATGGTAGTTGTGTGACATTTTATTTAAGGAACTAATTTTGAGGTTCGGAAAAATTAAATTGGCTAATTAAATTTTGAGGTTTTGGTCCTAATTAAATCCTCTTAATATTGGTTCCATTCTAGTTTTAAAACCCATTTGAAGCTCTAGTGTAGTATTAAAACAACAAATCAATCCCTAGTATTTTCTTTTAATACAAAAACTAAATAATCCTAATAAATTTAATACAAAAGCTTGGAAACAAGCATTGTTTGTTGAGTTGTGTATAGAAATATTGAAGCTATGCATACTATATTTTACTAGTATTTGTGGTTATGCTGAAGAGTCAGCATTATTTAGCCTATTTTTTTTCTTATTGTGTTTGTGCTAAGTTGGTATTATTCAAGGGTTCCCATTCCCACAGATATATCAATATATATTAAAGCCTCCCCATATTACTTAATGCAGTTTTTATGTAAGCGTTCAAAAGTTTCTATTAGTTTTTAGTTAAAACAATATATTCATACACCCTTCAAGAATAAGATGTCTTAGACAGATTAGTTTTTTTCTTGAAAGAAAGTGTTGAGTGGGAACCCTGATAATGTTTCTAGTTATGCTAAGTCAAGCTGTGTTAACATTTGCTTTTGTGAAGCTTTTGTATGTGTGTTAGTTAATATTTTAAGTTTTATTGTTGAACATATATTAAGGTTTTGGTAATAAAATGTAGCAATTCATTTTTAAAAAATATATTTGTGCTAAACATTTATAATGTTAGTTTCCAAAAAATGCTTTTTAAATACATATATTGAATGCATTGTTCACATAAAAAAGTCAATTTATACTGATTGTGCTTTGTTCATGTTTGGCTTTACAAACTTGCTGCCTTTTGTGAAGTAATACTTATATTTGTTAGAATTATTCTTGTGAAAGTTGTTATGTTAGTCAGAGATTCCCAAATATAGTTTTAAAGTTGCTATTTTGTGGAGTTGGATATAATAATAGTTTGCTCGGAAAGTGGTACATAACTAAGTACATATAATATTGTATGGAGGGTTCGGAATATAATCGAACCAAGTCCACTATGGACTTGGTTCACTTGTATTCTGAGCTCTCCATTTACTTACGTAGCAAAATAAGTGGAGAGCTCAGAATACAAGTGAACCAAGTCTACAGTCGACTTGATTCGATTGTATTCTGAACCCTCCATATATAGCCTAAATGGCCTTCTTTTGGGTCTAGTACAATGTTATTTAAACTAAAATCGTAGGCTTAAGGTTTAGGTACATCCTAATATTTTGTTGAATTTACCACAAGAAGCTGCTTATTGTATTGGCTTGGCTTAGAAGTATCAATGACTTCTAAACCTTTCTAAGATGTATCCTGAAACTTATGTCATTGCTTTTTGCTTACATTTGTAATTTTGTTGTTAGAAAAATAAAAGTTCTGCTAAATTTCTATGTTCGTATCGTATTATAAAACTAGCTTTATAAACCTAGTCGTCAAACAATAACCCTCGTGTAGCTCCATGGGTGAAGGTACTCTATCTATAATATTTATTTTTTATATTTTCAAATACGGAGCTGACAGAATTTTTTTTTTTGAAAAGCCCTGCTGCTATAGAGTTAAGAAGATAGTTTCTTAACACTATGTATGCTGCACCTGCGTCAAATTTACACTGCACAATCGAAAACTTGACGTCAAAAGAAGGTATTCAGATTATGTTTTCAGATCTGCCAACTTGGCGGATTTAACTCGCCTGGTTTTTTAATCATTTTCTTCCGCAACGGTAACAATTACCGGATTTTCAAAGAGGTTAGAAATTCGAAAATGATTACATTACAGAATTTTTAAGGGGAGTCGGATGATTCTATCTCGCCAAGGGATGCAGAATATGTCCGATCCGGCGATCCTAGATCGGGGGGAAATTTCGTGGAAAATATTCAATTGTTTTCGATTTTAACAATGTATTACAAAATTCCCTGACCAACCGTTCGTTTTCTGTTTTAAAACCTACCGTTAATTTACTTTTTACCGCTTTTGCCTCCTAAATTCAGCATGTCATCGGGCGTTGATCGCATCCGTACGCATCCGTTTGCGATGCACCGAAACACCGATAAAAATAATCAACCGATTCGCTACAACTGCAATGCACTTTTCTTTTTTAACGATTTTTACTTTTTCTTCGCACCGTACCATTTTTACGGTGACCGTAATAAGTGAAACTAGAGTTAAATTTCAATAAACTACAGGTTAAACTAACAGATTTTAATTATGAAGATAAAAATTTCAATCAAAATGGGAAGATGAATTAAGATTAGGTTACACTAAAGATGTCTTCAAATCTCGGCCAGCCAGTGCAATCTCCCATTAGAAGAGGAATCCAATAATGCTTTCCTGATTTGCTTATTTTCCTGCCTAGTAATTTTCTCAAAATCTACCGATGGCGTCACATTGCATCAGAATGATTGACAGTTCTCTGGCTCTGAGTGATCGGAAGAGTGTCTCGTTACTTTTGTAGCTCCGGTTCAGGCCAAGTCGGACGACCAGGATATTTTTTCTGATCAAGTGTTAACTCGCGGCGTCCTTGAGTAGTGATCACAAGAACAGCATGAATGTTTTAAAATACTTTTTGTTTTATATTTTGAACCTTTTTTTTCTACTTCGGCATATACTGGGGTTTTGATTTTAGATAATTTTTAGTTTTTTTCTCTTTTTGAATGGAGTGTCGGTGTATACACGCTTATATATTTAGGTTTTATGTTACTAGTAAATTTCTAGTCCTTGAATTTTTCTGGAAAAGTGTTCGAATTTTTTTCTTAACAAATAAGACCAAAAGTTGTGGATTTCAATCCAAAAAGGAGTCAAGATTTTTTTTTGCAAAACCTGGTTTCCTAAATTTCCAGCCTTATGAAACGCCAAAACGGCCAAAATTGAAAGTAATATACCAAATGTTATGAACAGCAAAACATGTTCATAGATAAATCTGATGAATATGACCCCTCCTAAACACCTTAAATAAAAGAAAATGTACTTATTTAAAGTATTTAAAAATATATTAAAAGTACATTAGTAGTATAGTATTAATAATTATTTAAAATTATCATGTCGTGATAATGGTTAAAATTTAATTTTATCGGCACGCTTAGTTCAGCTTTTTGGTATTTCAAACCAACATTTGGTTGGATTTCAGCTTTTTGTTCAACAAGCACTAGCATCCTGTATATCGAAATTTTTTTAACCTAAGGTAATACAGAATTTATGTACGTCTATAAACATATAGTAAAATTTTTGGGGAAATTTTCAAACGGATTGGGGGAAATGTTGGGAGTAAAAACATTTTCTGCACCCCTGATCTCGCCTATGTTAATTTTTCTAACTTTAGGAACATTTTTGTCGAACTATATATGAGATCTTTATGAGTTTTTTTTATAGTTTGTTCCTTACATATTGCTCTCTTATTTAAACTGAGGATATTTCACAGTATAAAAACTGAGGATATTTCACAGTATAAAAAAATACTTTTACAGTGATTTTTTAAAATATGTATTAAAAAAATCCGATGTAAAGCTATATAATTTTTTTTTTGAGCAGATATATTTAAAATTCCTCAGTTTAAATCAAAAAGCTGTTATAATTGGGGAAGAAATACTTGAAACAAAACAGGTTTATATCTTTTATTGTTCCTGAAAAAAATGTTCCTAACTGTTGCAAAACTTATATTTCAGGAAACGCAAAAGAAAAATAAGGTATAGGTAAGAACTGATATATAGAGTTTTTGAAAAATGCTTGTAAAAAAAACCTCGACAGAATTCTATAATCTTGGTCTTAAATTAAAGCTATAGATATGCAGATGATTAAAAATAATACTATTAATCAATTAGAATTAACTATTAATTAAGAATAAAAAAAACAAAATCGACATTTTTTTACCCAAACACCCATCCGACTTCCCTTAATCTGGACATCGCGGGACTTAAGCTTTTCCGGAATTATGGGTATAAACAATCCAATTTCTCCAGAATTCCGAATATAGGAATGAGTTGAGGGGCACTACGAGATCTGTGAATCGCGTTATAAGCGCTCTGGCATATAAATCTATAGACATAAAAATTTAGCATATAGGTAGAGAAATTTCGGACAAAATATAGCCTTAAAAAAGGGGCCAGCAGCCTTTCTTTTTCCACAACATTGACGCCTCCGAAAAAAAAAGTATCATCCATTATCGGTCTGTATCAATAAAAACAAATTTCAACAAACAGCCAAGTTTAAATAATAAACTTTAATAAAAATAAAAATTTATAATAATGCAAAAATATATTAAGATTAGATTACTCTAAGATGTCTTCCAATATCGGTTACCAGCCAGTGCAATCCAATAATAATGCTTCCAGATTGATTCATTTTGCTGCTTAGTAATTTTCACGAAATCCACCAATGAGGTTGTATTGCCTCATAATGATTTACAGGTTTTTTTTTTTATATTCTGTGAGATCGGAAGAGCGTCTCGTTACTTTTGTACTTCAGGGTTCCCACGGGTAATGAAAGTCCTTGATTTTATTTTCAATTTCAAGGACTCCTTGATTTTTATCAAAAATCGTTGAAAGTCCTTAAATTTGATTTTCGAATTTAAGTACCCATTAAGTGCCCTTGATTTTGACAAACAATCATTGAAAAGTCCTTGATTTTCTTCGTTCGCGACATTCAATTTTCGAGAAGTCATTTCTTAAAACATTGCCAAGTCGGTACTAAATATGGCGCGCATAGCACTTTGGCATTCCAAAACGACGCTTATTAAACACATTTTCGCCAAATCCTTCTGTGTTTGCATCTGATACAGTTGCTAACACCTGATGGCGTTGACGATATATTTTAATGTTAAAATTGCAGACAGATTTTTTTTTCGATTCTTTAATATGGATACAGCTTTTGTCGCTTTTAAACATCTGTTTTTAAAATCACGATTTGCTGTTTCTCATTGCGTAGTTTCTCTTAACTTCTTCCTTACGGTTATTTAATGCCATAATTTATTTTTAAAAAATAAACAACTTCAACTCTTCAGCGGTTTTTATATTTTTTACGGCTAGGACACGGAGACGATGTTTTTAATGAGTAAAAAAAAAACAGAAATTTTAGTTTTTCTTGTTTATATAGTTTTAGTTCAGGACCAATTGTTCAACCAAAAACTTCAACACCTCATAATTTGTGTTTCTTTGCGGCGAAATCGAGTAATGCCCGTAATTAGTTAGGGACGGATAGGTCTACTGAACCTCCACTTCGTAATTTTAGAACCACAGTCAAGTGACGAGCCGACACGAGTTTAGGGTCTTTATTTATTACTGAAAGCAATTTGATTATAAAATTTTTAATGTTGAAATATAATTAAATAAAAATGACAAAGGTACACACAAAAGATCCATAAAAACAGAAGACAAATATTTTCTGGCAATATTTATAAATATACATGTACTTTACAGTAAAAAATTTAATGAGAAATACATTTCTAAAAATAGAATTTACAACTTTTTTTATCAACCAACAAATACAAACGTTTATATAAATCAATAGCCTTGTGCTGTTGACGTAGAAAACAATGCAATTCTAGTGGACCGTCACATTACTTCATTTGGCACTCACAGAACCAAAATGTTTTAAAAGTGTTTCACATAAATTAAATTTAAATATTTAGAACTGGTAAATGGGTACTAAAAGTACGCTAAGCAGAGCATAATGGAGGAATCAACGCAATATTAACTTGTTTCTTAAAGAATGCCAATTAAAGTCCAATATTTAAATAATTATGTATCATTAGCCAATTATTATACATCATTAATTTTTTAAACAAAAGTAAAATTTAATAACAAAAATACACAGTAAAATGAGAACTAGCCAATTAGCTTCTCATATCAGCTTAAACCAAAACTAGTATAATCCAAGATTGCTATTCTTTTAGTGACCGATTCTAAAATGTTCTTTTATTTACTTTTAGTTTACTTAGATCAGTTCTAAATATTTTAAACATTTTAATAAAAAAAGAACTAAAAACATCACATTCAGTCAGATGTATGGTTAAAGTTAAAAATAAAACCATACGAATTACAACAATGAACATTTTTTGACAGTCATAAATTTTCTTCCATATCTAAATTACTAAAGTTTGTCTTGCAGACGATATTAAAGTACCATAGTTTAAAACTATATTTATACATTTTTTAAAAAAAATGTGTAAAATAAAATGTTCTCTGTAGAATGGAATGGTCTTTTAAATTGAAAATCCATCTTCGAGTTCTTTATAAACAAAATTGGAATAAAATGTTCCACAAAAATGTGCCAAATCAAATGTTATCTATAGAATGGAATAATCTTCTGAATTGGAATTTCATCTCCGAGTTCTTTTCAAATAAAATTAGCATAAAATGTTCGACAAAGCCAAGTAAATTTAATTTTTTTAAACAGCAATGCTTAGTTATGACATAAAGTGTTTTCCATCCAATGAAATGAAGGTATTATTTGTCGTTGTGTCTCGATCTATATTTGGTTACATTTTTTAGTAATGTGCCAAATCAAATGTTCTCTGTAGAATGGAATAATCTTCTTAATTGGAATTCCATCTCCAAGTTCTTTATAAACAAAATTAGCATAAAATGTTCCACAAAGCCAACCAATAATGCTATTAAAAAGTTTTCGATGGCAATGCTTAGTTATGACGTAAAGTGTTCTCCATCCAATGAAATGAAGGTATTATTTGTCAATGTGTCGCGATAGAGTAAGGTCATGGGGGGCGTCGCCATTGCTGATGCCTCGATGCTTTTGTTCGATATTGATGTATTGGCGAATGAGTCTTGAAACTTCATGTGCCTGAAAAGAGATAAAAAAGGGCCATAATTAGAAAAAATATTTAAATTTTAACTATTCAATGCTGAAAGTTGAAAATTTTCAGGTGAAAAAAAAGCCAGAATTTTTAATTAAATTTTTAAAATACACGCACTTTTGAGTAGCTCAGATTGGTAATGTGCCTAAATATAAAATAATATTGATATAATACTAAATATATATATATATATATTTATATATTATATCGAATACTAGTTTTTATGGATGTAAATGTCTACAGATGAAAATCTATTAACGATAAAGTTAAGATAGAAAAAAAAATGCATTGCAATTAGTAACGGCCATCAGCAATTTACTATAATCCTCCTTTCTCAAAATATTTGAGCTACTAAGAAGTGGTAATAGAAATAAGAAGGTAATCTTACCTGATCGGTCTGAATGCGGGTGATCTTCTGCACCATGAGGTTTCCGCACTTCATGTCGAGGAAGAGGGTGCCGTCCTCTGCCCTCACTTTTCGTGTGGAGATGACTTCCGAGAAGGGGTACTTCCAAGTGGTCTCCTGTAAAAAGCATAAGTTTATAGTATAGTTATTTAAGCAACTAGTGCCGAAAATAATACTTTATTAAGCGAGTGGCTTTTATTTCACGAGACCGTAGGTCGAGTGAAATAATGACAAGAGCTTAAGAAAGTATTATTTGGCACGTGCTTGCTTACAATATTTTTTATAATAACGTGCAAAAAAGTATTTCTACCAATGAGTGATTTTCATGACATCATTTAGTTTCCATGGAGATATTAGAAAATGCAAAAGTAATGAACCAATAGAAATAAGTTTCATGACATCATTTAGTTTCCATGGAGATATTCATGACATCATTTTGTTTTTCTACCAATCAGATACTCTTATTTACTTTACCGCATTAGTGCCGAAAGTACTACTTTCGGCACTGTCTGTGACGTAAGCACGTAAAGTGCAATTTTCGCAACGATTTATGAATGAATATGATATAAAAAAGTGAACTTTTTTGCACGTTGTTATAAAAAGATATTTACACAGTATGACCTGGTTATAGCGTCATTCTAAGGACCGCGATGTTATAAACCAGTAACGTCATAAACAAGGTTGATTATTAAGTGTAGTAAATCATGTAAAATACGTATGATGTACTGATATTATTAATTAAAAATATTAAATGATATCTGATCGGAGCGCGGAATGTTATAAGAAACCAATGAGCTTGTTTCAACACTTTGTCAAAGAAAACAAAACAACTAATGAAATGGCAGTATAGAGAGCCTGACGTCTTAAGAAATATTCCCATTGCACCTTCAAAGTTACATAAACCTAATCATGTTTCCTGTTTTTTGTGTGACCGATTCTCTTGTTTTCTATTTGTGCTAAAGACAATAAAAGTTTGAGTTTATGTTAAGATCTATTATTGTGGAGGTAAGGTTTTAGTTGCTTCTTAAGCAAATAGATAGCAGCACCACACTTTGTATAAATGTAAATCTGCTAGATAGATGGCAGCACCACGATTTTTACCTCTCACTAAAAGATGGCAGCGACCTTCGTTTGCAATTTCAAATGTCTTTATAAAATAAATAAGATAGAACTATCCAGATTCAAGTATTTCCAACCGTCACAATTAATGTTCAGGTCAACTGAATATACATTTTTAGAAAAATTGATTTCATAATAGAAATACAAAATTTTGGACAAAAGGTTTCAAGTCTTACTAACTGATTCTTGTGTTATTTGTTATTTTAGGGGATCTGGCAAAGGTTTATCCCTTTAAAAAAAATAATAAAGTACTATTATATTCAAAATTCATTGATTTCTATATTTTTTTTTGAAAAACTTAAAAAAAATACTACTTTTTTTTATAAATTTCAAAATTTTCAATATGTAGATTCCAATGACTATAGTTAATCATGTAATTAAGGGCATGTAAAAATTATTTTTAGACAAAAATTTCAAAAATACGACTGAATTTTTTAAATAAACAATCACAAACAGCTGATTTATAGAAAACAAAATAATAAAAGATCCGAGTTTTATAACTTACATGTGTGATAACTTCCAAAAAGTGAACACCCTCTTTGTTCAGAGCTAGTATGTGATCCACCGGTAAAGCATCTCCTCGAATCCACTGGAAAGCAAAACAAATTAAATATTGGAGTTCCTACTAACACCACACTCCTCTCTTTGTTTGTCTAAGCTATAAACTATCAAAATGTCATTTTACAGTGTATATTGCGAAAATACACCCATATATCACATGACTTAAGTGGATTGTAGTCATGTTTGATCAGTTTAGAGTTACCAATGCTCAATCTGCATTTTTCGAAGTCTTTAAATAGAGGCATTGCATGATTCACTCCATCATGATGTTAAGTATATAAAAAGACATCCTGATATATGGCATTAGTAATTAATGTATGAAGATCATATTATACACTCATATAATTTCTACTATGTTATATAATATATATATACATATAATATCATATATATATCATATATATATACTATATAATATACATATATAACATTATAATATATACATATACATTATACATATATATATATACTATATATATATATATATACATATATATATATATATATATAATATATATATATAATATATATATATATATATATATATATATATAATATATATATTATATATATAATATATATATATTATATAATATATATATATATATATATATATATTATATATATATATATATATATATATATACTATAGTAGTTTAACTTTGAAACACTTACTTTTACAATGAAGAAACATGATCCAAATAAGGGCCACTTTTGAAGAATATCTAAAAATAAAACGTTAAAATTATCAGTTACATTGGGATTATTGCTTCATTTAAATATAAAATACGTAATTTAACATTTAGACTTATGTGAGCTTCCACTAGGTGTAAAAATGCATGTTCAACACAAAAATAAGATTTTGAAAGCTTAAAATTTATTGGGGATTTTGTTACGATTTTGGATTTTTAAAAAATATTTGAAACTATTTCAGCATTTTTCTAAAGTTACCTTCAGTTTTGTCGCATTGTGATTATATTTAAACAGAAAGAGTCGTATATTAACTTTTTTTCTAGTGTTTAGTGTTTTTTTTTAAAAGATACAAAATATAAAAGTTTAGTTTGTTTATAGCGAAGTCAAAAACATAAAATAAGAAGTCAGTTTAATTTTCGCTATTTGGTTCCAGCTCACTAAAACCTACACAATAAATTTAATAACCCTTTTTTAGTATTGGTTTGTTTCAGATGACGTAATTCCATCCAGATTTCATTCCTGGCTTCATTTCATCAGTGCCCTAATGGGTGTACTGTTTCCACGTGACATTGTTTCACCAATCGGAGCTCAAGAAATATTTTATTTTCATTTAACATTCCTGTTGCCACTCAAGACACGAAACATGTCCATTGACCTGAATTAAAACTAGTAATATTTAACTCGCAGAGTTAAGAAGATGGAGGTGTTTGACGCGAAATAAAGTGAAGCCGTCAGTCGCCAAGTAACACTTGTAGGCCTAAACAAACCGCTCACTCAATTTTTTTCTTTTATTTTTAAAAGGCAATGATTAAAAATAAAGAACAGAGCCAAATAATTCGCCAAGGCTCACTATAAAACGATCGATGGGTTCAGTTGGCAGACCGATTTTTTTATTGTTTTTTTCGGCAGCATCTTCTTCTTAATTCTATGATTTTACTTTTATAATAAAATATTTTTTACCTAGACATTGAGCTTTGGCCTCTGTAGTCGTCAATGCTGTCATCTGCGGCCAGTTCTGTTGGACATACTCCACCCATTGGGCTGGACGAATGTCGCGGACTCCAAGGATTGGCTTTGGCAAGAGGTATTTCACTTCCTCCCTAGAAAGGAAAACATAGTTTCATTTATAAAAGATTTGTAGCTGCCTCAGTAACCCACAGTCCACCAAAAGGTTCCCCAAGGTGGAGATGAGTTACTTCGGCTTTTATACTACTGTTTTCGTTGTTATTTACAATACTGGTAAGAACGCAGGGTAAATCAGTGCCATCTAGTATTGGATGGTAAATCAGCACCATCTGATGGTTAATGAAGTTGCGCGTGTGGTGGCCGTCATAGGTTACTTAATAGAATATCAGGCCTCGACAACAAGCTGTTACGTGATGACAGCGTAAGAAGAACTACACCTTTAGAAGCGCCACTCTACTGAAGCGGTGGAAATGGTTATCCAATGATCGAAGCTTTGTTTGAGTTAGAAGTAAAGATTTTCCCCACTTGACTCGAGTAGCGTTCGGTACGGTGAAGACCTGTTTGGATGTTCAGGCCAAATACTATATTCAGTTTGGCCTTGGTTTAACATAAGATACTACAAAGTTTGCCTGTAGTTCATTTTCTAGTGACCAGGTTGGCTTTAAGAACAGATGAATTGTTAGAATTAGTGTTTAAATAGGATTTAGCAAATAGCAATGAAACATGTTCGAAGGCAGTTTTGTTGTATCTTCTTAAACTAAAAAATCAACACCAGCAAAAAAATTTCGAATCAAACATTCAAAGTAGTTTCCTTTACCGAACCGTCTCGTAAAGGAAATATTTTCAACAAAAACACCATCATTTGAACGTTGTAATATCAATTCGATATTATGAAAATGTTAAATGTATTATCAACTCAATATTATCAAAAAATATTATAAACTCCAAATGTTTGAAAAAGTAAAAACTTACTTTGCAGGAGTGTGTTCCATGTCTGCTGCTCTGTGCAACAAAGCTGCGACTTTTGAAATGTCAGCCTAGGTAAAAATGCAGAAGTTATATTAAGATTTGTAAAACTATAAACTATAAAGATTTATTCATATTGTTGCGAAATTTCTCCAGGTTCTTTGAAGCACAACACAGTTCACAAAGACAATTTACTTTATTCAGATTACTTCAAAGCACGATACAGATCACAAGAACAAGTCTTTATTTCTTTACAAAAAACACTTCTGTTAACAAAATTCACCGTTAGCAACTCTGTCTAAACAGGAAATTCGACGATTTCCAAACATAACAACAAGAACACAATAGGGTGTAGAATTCCGTTGAAATATGCTAAATAACTGCATGTATCCCTTAAAATGCTCCCCCCCCCTCAACATTTTAAATGCAGAAATAATACATACTTCTTTATGCTATTATAAGACTTCCCTTTAAATGCAGAAGAAAATAAACCTTTAGTATTTACTAGAAATTCATTCAACAACTAAGGTGAATCTGTAAATGTAGTTTTTCCTTGAGGGTACTTCAGTAGTAGTAAAGACCGATTTTCAGAACAATTGCGAAATCAAAAGAAATCCGATATTCTGGAAGAAGCAAGTTAAAACCAAATGATTTGCCAAATAAATAGCATTTTTTTAATTATTAAAACCTTCGAAACAAGATTTGATTTTCAAATATGATCTGAATACGATTTCTAATAGGCTCCATGTGATATACTCGAATAAAATAAAGCCATATTCAGTCTATAGATTATTGGCTTGTTTCAACCATGGTTCGAAATTAACGAATGCTAGTCGCAAAAATGCGACCAGATCTTTCAATTTAGCGACAACAAAATAAATTTAGGCGCAGTTTCCCAAAATCGTTAATATTAACCTTTTTTTTAATAGTGGTTTCC
This sequence comes from Oedothorax gibbosus, assembly GCA_019343175.1. Lineage (NCBI taxonomy): Eukaryota > Metazoa > Arthropoda > Arachnida > Araneae > Linyphiidae > Oedothorax > Oedothorax gibbosus. The sequence continues at coordinate 398,976 of JAFNEN010000357.1, read as the reverse complement.
AATAATCTCGTTAAAAATAAATATCTTGAAATCACAAATTGTCACCGATCCTAAATGTGTCAAACCAGAATGATCGTATTATCGCAAAAATTAAGCAATCTTAAAATAGCATATCTAAAGCGATCTAAATTGGGAAACTACGACTAAATTAGCAAAATTCCCAAATAGTGACGATTGCTAAATATAGAAACGCTGACGACCCCAAAATTCCTAAAACTCAGGCGACCGTAATATCCAGAAACCCCGGGTGTAATAAATGGTGATTTCTTAAATTTTGGAACTCCAGTTATCCTAAACTTGTGATTCTTTAAAATAAGGAATTTCCGATAATTCTATCAGCACGCAACTCCGGCCATCTTAAAATCACCTAGGTGGGTGACCGCACTCTCTCTACTCTAAGGGGAATCCTAGCTACTCAAGGTCCTAAGATACAAATCCCAACGCTATTACACAGATTTAACATGCACCAGCACCACTCACCACATTCTGTTCCTTGACCCTCTCGTGGGGCATGACCAGCAACAGCCCTTCAAGATAGTCAGGCGCCACCTGGTTGAAGATGACCTCTATGTATAGGTGGTTGTCTAGTCGTAGGGGGTAGTACCAGACGGACCGACAGAAGATCAGGTAGAACACTTGGCCGTTCTTCAGGAGCTCGGTGGTCACGTCGAGGATGTATTCCTCGCGGTTGAGCGGCATCGTGTACGGATCTAGGTTGGAAAAGGTAATTGGAGTTTGTTTGTAACCTTCAATCATCTATAATATGTACTAGATGGACTGCTTAATAAAATTTTTAACGAGGTCAGACAACTGAGAAAATTATTTGATTTATTCTCATACACTTGGGAGCTAAATGAAAGGTTCAGATTCCAAGTGAACCAAGTACACTTTTTGTCATTTTCGAGTTAGCAGCGCAATATTTCAGTGTAATAATGAAAAAAGTCATAGTACAGATAGTATCCACTATTCAGTAGCAATTGAAACAAATTTAAGAGACAATTTTGTTATAAAGCCTGAACTTTAAACCTCTGTAGCACAAAGGAGCATTTTATGGACTCGGTTCATAGAGGTTCATTCTTGGTTATGGAGAATGTGAGTTTGGTTTGAAACTAGGCCCTTCATATTAATTTTCGCTTACAATATCCGATAATATTTTTTCTATATTCTTATAAAATCAATCTAACATTCTCGTAAAAAGTTGTACTTTTTACAGATTCGTTACTTTTCCGTGCACCGTGCAATAATGTATAGTAATAAGGTGCTCTTACCCATGCCCGACTCGACTTATAAAGACAGAGTAGCTCTCTGTGATATCATAATATCCGTCCGGTTTGATATACTCGTATTAAGAGAGAGAGATAGCGAGAGAGAGAGAGAGAAAAAGAGAGAAAGAGAGAGAGAAAGAAAGAGAGAGAAAGAGAGAGAGAGAGAAAGAGAGAGAGAGAGAAAGAGAAAAAAAGAGAGAAAGAGAGAGAGAAAGAAAGAGAGAGAAAGAGAGAGAGAGAGAAAGAGAGAGAGAGAGAAAGAGAGAAAAAGAGAGAGGGAGAGAGAGAAAGAGAGGAACGAAACCTGTTCGGAGCCTGAAAAGTATAGTCGGCATTGTGCAAAGGGGTTTCGTACTTTTTCTTCGGAAAAAGCCAACAATCCAAACCGGGATAACATGACCTCACGAAGAGCTTCTGTGGCCATAAAGTTGAACTCAGATCGTCTATGTACAGTAGGAATTCCTGTAGCACATGGTTGTAATGCGTTAACATATAAATTACGATAAGATTAGCAAAATTTGCTAACGTAATGTGAAGGTTTGATATCTAAACATTCCCTAACCACAACAGATTAATGGAATGGTGTAGAATTTAATATATTGTACTGTAGACCAGCGGTTTCCAACCAGTGGGCCACGGAAGTTTAGGATTAATGCCTTTTTTATGATTCACTACGAGATCTGGCGTCACAGCCTTTTCAACTTTAGTTTTCCTTAAAAATGAATACAGAAATAAACTTGATGTTGAGAACGGAATGCGCCTTGAATTGTCAAATTTGAATCCGGACATTGACTCTCTTATGGAAGAAAAACGATGCCAGAAATCCCATTAAGATTTTGTAACTAATTTTCAGCTTTGTTTTGTTTGAATTAGGTTTTTTTTTAATTAATAATATATTTGCTCTTTAGAAAAATGTCTTTAGTTTTCGTACAATATCTTTGTATATTAAAAAAAAGTAGTTATAGTGGGCCTCATAGTTTGTGTTTACAGAATTGGTAGGCCGCACAAGTATAAAGGTTGGGAACCGCTGCTGTAGACTATGCCTTACCCCCTTCGACGATGCAGTAGAGCGAGAACTCCTCCATCTCGAGCTGGTTACGGACGTTGAGGATGGTGCAGATCTCCTCAATTATGTCCTGCACCACCGTCGTGGAACGCGTGTTGATCACTCTTTCGGTCCCTCCAGGCAGTCGGTAGATCTGACGCTTGGAGTTCCTCCCGGCCTACATATGCGAAAAGAAAGAATCTGTATCGCAATAAAGCATGTTTGGACGAAAAGAAATCCCTCCTACATTAACTTATTAATGACGGTTGACAAGAAAATTTGCCACACAAAAATGAGTTGCTAAAAAGGCATACAGATGACTCAGACTAATAGTTAATACACTGCTCAAAATAATTAGGGGAATGCATGGTTTAAACCCTTTCACCCCCAATGGATTCATTTGGAATCATCAGCTTGCGATTTTTTTTCTCACTGCTGAGCTCGCACTTATTTATCGTTAGATTGAAGAATCATGTCTTTTGAAGAATTAAATAATGTTTGTTTTAATTAAATGAAAATATGAAAAATATGATAAATAAAATTTACTCCCATAACATTTTATACAATAAATTGACCCTAAATTCTTCACGCTTGCATTCTTAGATGTTTAAAAATTGATTTCAACTTTTTTTTTAACAAATAAATTTTTGAAAAATTATTATAATTTATTCAAAATTTAGGATTCCAATTTCCCCCCTTAAATTTTAGTTAAAAAATTAAGATCCCCCCTCCCTATTTTTTACCATTTCATTCTGGATGCATAATGAATCTATTTCACAAATTTTAGATAGTTAGAATAAAACTAAAACGTTGGAACTGAAAGGGTTAACAGTGCTCCCCTAATTGTTTTGAGCAGTGTAGATTATAAATATGGTTTGGATTCTGGTGTCATAATCTTAAAGTTAATAAAGAAAAGATAAGTTGGGATCAAAACTACAATAATGAAAATTATCTAAAAATCATAAGTACCCAGTTCTTTGCAACAAATCATGATATAGCATAAGGACTTAGAAATTAAATTTAAAAACTAAATCGGCACGAGATACTTACAGAAATGGCAGATATTTCTTCTATACTTGGTACATTCTTACGACCACCATACTTGAAGGTTTTTCTTAAGTTTTGTAGGCACACCATGGCTGTACCTAAATAATTTATATTGTCAACACATTATTTTTCATGATACAAAAACAATACACTTGTGATATTAATTGGCAAATTGCACACTTTTCTAAATTTTTTTTTGAAATCTGGAAAATCATTGAAATAAAGAATTTGTTTTCGGTACCATGGTAAAAAAAAACATAGGTAAAGCTGGTATTGTTGCGGTTGTGAATACATACCACTGACAACCTTTCAAAAATGACTTAAGCAAAAATATGATTCAGACTTTATAGATAGTTTATTAGTTAACACAGGCAAAAGTCATTAAATTAAAAAGATAAAATATTCATGCTCGAGCCCCGATTATTTTAATTAAGTACTGCATTATTAGACTCGACTCACTCAAGTCAGTTTAACCTAAACAACTAGACCAAGAATACTATTAATAAATATTTGATTCCTTAACGATCCGATAGTTTTCAAGAAAACTGTTGTAAAAGAGTATTTTTTATCCCTAAAAATTATATAAAAATATACGTATGGACAATGTATATAATTTGATTTCTAATTTTTCATTTGTTTTTAGATTGAATTTTTAAAAAAAAAATTGAATTTCTAGAAAAATTCAACATTATGGATTGTTACGACTTAATGTGTTGGTTTTCCGGCAAGCAAGGAAAATTTAAAAATTATGTGTTTTAAACACACATTTACTAAGAATTTTATTAAACTAACTAATAATAGTATCAATAAAGATTAGTAAATTTTTTCTTGCGCGATAATTTTCAAATCTTGAACAGGCCAATGTCACATTCTGGACAGTAGTATCAAGTTTCTTTATCTTATTGACACGTTACTACTGAACACCTCAGCCCGGAAAATATTATGGGGGCCAGAAATAGTGGGCGAAACTTCACCCTGAGAGTTAGAAACAGAAGTTAATTTGACTGAACCATTTATTTTCAACAACACCTTTGCATAAGCAATTTTTATACCAGGGCAGACTTATTGACTATAGGCTGTGTCCTGACTACGACATCAAATGCCACATATGCAACAAAACTTGGCGACCGGCAAGGACGCCAAGCGATGCAAAAGCTTGAAGGCCGACTCTGCCAAGTCGCTAAGTTTTGTTGCATTTGTGGCATTTGATGTCGTAGTCAGGACACAGCCATAGAAAGCTTAACATGGAAACTTCTGTAAAAGATATAAAAAAAATAAAGCTACACCCATAAAATGTATTTTATGGAAATGAGGAAACAATTTATGTTCACAATAAGTATCTATATCATACCATGATAAGCCCGTCGCTTGTCGTAGGCGGCGGTTTCCAAATATTTGAACAGGTAGGGTTTGAGCGCGTCTGAGCACTCGAAGTAGGCAACCACGATCGAAAACAGGCGCCAACCTCGTTGACAGCTGTCCCTGAAAACAACAAACACACAAGCGTTTAAAGCGCGGATAGTGTAAATGAATAAAACATAGCGAAAAGAAACATGACGCCTGGCACTTGACACGGAAAAAGGATGTAAGTGAGAACAAACTATTTAACCCTCTGATGGATACAAACGTATAAACCTGTAGCGGCCTCAGTAACCCACAGTCTACCAAAAGGATCCTCAAGGTAGAGAAGAGTTACCTCGGCTTATATACTACTATTTTCGATGTTATTCAGGATACTGGTAGGAACGCCGAGGTAAATCTGCGCCCTCTAGTGAGTGGATGATTGATTGAGGTTGCGTGCGTGTGGTAACCGCCACACCACTCCCCTCCTAGAGACGTGGTTAGTAACCGTGCGCAGGTTGCTTTGCTGTGCGTTGTGCTGCGTTGAGTTGAGAGAGAGTTGTGTGCCACCGTTGGGTTGAGTTGCGTGCAGCGTTGAGTGCATTAGCAGCGAGTAGCAACCGTGGTTGAGCGCATCGTAGCAGGAGCATCGTTGGAGTGGGTGACGATCACGTCAGCGGGTCACCACTGTAGCGGCCTCAGTAACCCACAGTCCACCACCCAAAGGATCCTCAAGGTGGAGATGAGTTACCTCGGCTTATTTACTACTATTTTCGATGTTATTCAGAATACTGGTAGGAACGCCGAGGTAAATCCGCGCTCTCTAATGAGTGGATGATTGATTGAGGTTGCGTGCGTGGTAACCGCCACAAACCCTTCAGAACAGTCAGGTTTTCCAATAGCACACTTAATTTTTAAAAATTTATACAATTTATAATTTTACTAATTTTTAAAATTTGAAGTATGGAGGAATCATTGATAATCATCTGCTACAGAAATATCATTTAAAAAAACTAAACACATGATTTTTTAAAAAAAATTAACTGTTTAAATGTTATTTTCCTGCAGTGAAAACAAGTTTAAACTTCATGCAATTTACTTATCCGTCAGAGGGTTAAGTGATTGACACAATAATTGGATTAGAATAAACGGTACTTTTCCACTTTCCGGGCGCAAATCTCGCCAAACGGAGTTGTCTGGCGACAAAACCCTAGTTAAAGAATTACAGTATACACAGCTAAAGAATATCAATGAAAATATTTAGTTTGGCGGCAGTTGTTAAATTTTTGGCCACTTTATCGCTTGCGCCCGTGAAATTAAAAAGTATCAAATAAACATTTGCAGCACTTGACTATAGTAAAATGCAATGAGTCTCCCAAAAAGTATCCATTTTATATGTCATTTTATATGATAATTTATTTATATGTCTTTCCCGCGAATATTGAGAGATAACAGGGTAGAAACAAATTTGTTGAAAATCCCAGTTTCAACGTGTGGCAAACTTTACTTACCAACACTTTACACTAACAACTTTACTTGCAACCTTTATGATATCAGTTACGTATCCTTAATAGAAGATGTAATAATAAACTAGATATAATAATATATAATAATATATAATCTATAATAATATCTAGTTTTATCTTAAATATTATGGTTCATGCAAAATTAGAGTAGATATACAGGTAATTTTTCTTGAAATTTTAAAATTGTTCTGAATACCAGACTTTTCTACTAGGAAAGTATCCTCAAGGAAAAACAAGTTTTACAGATACGCTTTTTTTTTATTGGCGTGCACAAATAAATTTCTAGTATTTGCGAATGGTTTAATTTTTGATGCATTTTAAGAAGTAACCGTAGAACATTGTAAAAAGAAAATGTTATTTATGTATTTAAATACTTTTGTTAGCATTTTACTGAATATATGCAGACACTTAGCATATTTTAGCGAAATTCCGCAATTTTTGTCCCCGTAAAACTGTTTTTGTAACGAAAATACTACATTCAAGGAAAAGCAAGTTTTACAGTTTACAAATAAGGCTAAATTTCGAATGCATGCGAATAATAGCATTTCAATTTACTGAACTAAGCTTACAATAAATAACACCCCCCTTTTGCTAAAAAATATTTTGTCAAAAATATGTAGAAGGTTAAAAAACATTAGAATTTTTTTGCCAAAAATATAACCTTTGCTGGACACCCAAAATTTATTCAAAGTTTCAGACAAAAATATTTTTAAGATAAATTCAAAACCCTTTTCAGCTAGAAAACATTTAATTATTCTAGAGTACCTTGGGCTCTTAATTTTAATCCAATGTTTACCATAACTCACTTTCCATTTGTTAATTCTTTAAAATTAAAAAAAAAAGTTAGCTAAAAACCTTGAACTTGAAATAGGTTAGACTGATTCGGTGCAGGTTAGGATGATATGACAGCAGAAGTAACATCAAAGACAAACTTACGGCTTCGGACTTTTGTTGTTCGTGGTTTGCTTCATCAATTGGCAGTACACCTCATCTCTTAGCTGTGGGTATTTGTGACAAGTCTAAAAAAAATCGCATTTTTTTACAATTTAAGATCGAGAACATATTTAAAAAAAAATATTTGTAATAAGAGTTTACCCACCAAGAGCTGATAACGTGAATTCAAAAGTCATGTTTTATTTGAAGACATACGTTTGACATTTACGGGCTTAATACAACAAAGTAATCCGCATGTTTCGCATAACGTAGTACCTTTCAGGATTTCATTGATGATTATTGGTGGTATGATATGGTAAGCTCGCATACTGCATTGATTAGTTGTCACGTGGACACATAGAATCGAGGAGAAGAAAATTTTAGGAAGACATTTTCATTCCATGAAAAACTTTTGCCACTCAAGACGTGAAACATTCCCATTGAAATCTAGCTTATTTTTTATATTTTAAAACAACAGTTAGGAAAAACAAGTTAGCGGGAAAAGATCAACTCAAGAAGTATGTCAGAAACATAAAATGGTTTTATTTAATTAATCTCAACTATTAATTTATTTAACAACCTACAATGCATACTTTTTATTTATCACACGATATTTGTATTTCAAAAACTTGAGCAATTTTTCCAAGTTCGAAATTGATGAATAATAATGGTTAAGAATAAATGTCATTAGAAAATACATACAAAATTTGCCTATTTACTGGGGAAAAAAATAAAATGTAGCATCTTTTTTAGAGGTAATCTGGCAAAGCTTTTGTTTTAAAAACGTATCAGCATTCGGTGAATGAACAACAAATAAGTTATTAGATGGCTGTACTTACAACAAGGATTGTGTACACGCAGTCCACTTCTGATTGATTTTTCGCCATTGGATAATCTCCCATATACCTCATTATAGCTGTAAAGTGACAATCTATTAATTTCTGATCTTGCTATTGAACGAATTATATAAATTTATTAATATTTAATAGCAGTTTATGAGTCAATTCTTTAGAATTCTGGGAATCAAACATTTTAAATTCATAAAAACATACAAACGTAAATTCCCTACTTACCGACAAAACATTCTAAAGCTAATTTGTTCAGTTCTGGTGCTTCGAATTTTAGTAAGGAAGCTAGAAGAGGCGACTGAAAAAATAATTAAGGATATATTTAAAAAAATTAATTAACCAACCATATTAAATTGCTACAAACTACTATTAATTTGTGACAATGTTCATTCAGAACTACGATATCAGTAGGCAAATATTCAAAACATGAAATGATTTGAAATAGTGGAATTAGTTTAATGATATTTTACGTTTTTGCGAGCAAAGAAGGTCTGGACAAGAAAAAAGCCATTATCGTGTTGAAATATCCCCGGAAAAAAAACCACATTACCAACAACAAATCATCACCTAGAAAATCATATCACCGTGATCGGAACAGTGGCTTAGCGGAAAAATATAATTATTTCGAGTTAAAAGCAATACAGTATTAGAAACTTGAAGATCTGGCAATTAAAGCAAATCTTAAATTAATCGGTTCATATCTGTGTGTAAAATAAGTCGACAGGGTAACTTCGGAGTAATTAAAGATCTTTTATTTAAGAGTTATTCATCAGGAGAAGGTTGATTTGTCGTCTGCAGCCGGCGATAGAGTGTGATCGAATCCCCACAAAAATGGCGAAAAATCTCGAGCTCTGCTTCACTGACCTATCAGAGTATGAGAAAGTTTGAAAGTTCAACTTTAAAAATGTGATGACTGAACAGTTTCTGTGGCAACGATTGATCTAGGCGACTGTTTGTCGCCGACAGGGTGTGGTTGGGATGTTAAAGTACTAAGTGATATTAGGGATATATGAAAAAGATAATTTAAGTTATTAAGTTTAATTGGGGTACAAGTATATAAGATTTTGAGGGAGTTAAGTTATATTGAGGGGGTTAAGTTATAATATGGGTTAAGTTATAACATGTCATGTATATGTGGGAAAGTCATCTAAGTTGAGACACTTTAATGACTTTTACTAAATTAGGTTCTCGAAACATCGGTTGTAACTCATTATCTATCACATTGTATCTAATTCTTCATATTTAATTTTCATTTATTGATCCAAAAATTCTTTTTAAGAATTTTCGTTCAAAAAGTAGTAGTAGTAAATTTTCATCTGACCTATACTCAATGTATAACATTTGCTGACATAATATGCAACCGGTCTTACTAAGGTATTATATATCTGTATTTTCGTTCCTCTGCTTAAGTGTTTTAATCTAAAATAGTTGCGTAGTCCATAATAGAATCTTCTGGCCGTGTAAATTCGATTTTTTTTATTTCAATGATGATGTCATTATTAATATTAACTTTTGTACCTAAGTATTTGCAGTTACAGTTGAATCGAAGTGCTACACAGCTATCAGATCCTTTATGTTTCAAATATTAGACTATTCAATGCTAGGGAAAAAGTTTTCTGGTAGACGAATTACCTAATAATAACAGGAACTGTTTCTAATTACTATGGCAAGGTTTGTCTGACGATATTTCTGTTGAAGAGGCATCTGTTAGCGATGATATTATCTGTGTAATTTTTGCACGCGATATTTTTGCGTTTTTTTGGTTTTTTGGATGTTTTGTTATAAAAAAAAGGAAACCCAATATTTACCTTCGTGTACTTGACCATGTCAGCCAGTTCCTTCCACGTCCAGTCCGAAGTGTCTTTGTTGCCCTTTTTGCCCTTGCCCTTCTTCGTCTTGAGGCTCTCGATGAGCTTGATGGAGCCGCGGATGGACCCATCGCGGGTTCGCAGCATCTCATACCTGTTGGCACATGAAATATTAAATTATGCTTTCTATATGTATCAAGTTTTGTTGAAGTAGAAAGCTTATATGATTTGTCAGGTTTCATTACTTGGTAACGTATCTTAAATCATCAAATTAAGAGCACTCTCTAGATTATAGCTGTAGGTGCATTATTAACCCTTTCAGTCCCAATGAGAAATTGACATCATTTTAGAAAAAAATTTCTGATCGTCTATTGCCATTTATGATATCAAAAAGCACATCATTTGATTCTTCGAACTTTTTCTATTGGAAAATATTTTTTATTAATCCCAATAGATGTGAGCCCTATTATTTTTTTAAATTATGTTCAGAAAACTGATGACGCCAAATGGCATCACTGGGACTGAAAGGGTAAAGGGTACAACCGTGCAACGCCGGGTATATTGAGCTAGCAAGTCTCTTATGAGTGACTCTAAACAGAACCAACGCCAAAGTTTAAACAAGCAAATAAATAACACAAGCTAGTAAAAAATGACCCTATTAAGACTTAAAATTTTTTGTCACCAAGTTGTATATATCTGCTACAAACACAAAAAAGCCTCCGTTTTTTCCAAAGTGAGTTTTGAAGAACGAATTCGGCTTAAATAGGATATTGAAAAAAACTAATGGAACTGTATTAAAGAAATTAATATAATTTTTTGATGAATTTTAGCGTCTACACTGCGTTTATAACATAAAAATTTGAAGCTTTCATAAAGGGTATATGTACATCCATCTGTCGGTCTGTTACTCTATTTCCATCTCAAACTACATATTCTACAAACTAATATGATACTCAAAAAAATTTAGAGCCAAGAGAAACTTTATATTAACTAAAAATTTAAGGGAATTTTTTTTTAATACAAATCAGTCTGGAATGACGTCATAATATGTAAATCACCATGAGATTCTCTAGTGGTTGGCATGATTTGTTGAGGAAAGAAACACACTATTTTATTTCATTAGAAAATTTAGACTTAATTTTTAATTTACAACATTTAAGCATTTATTAATGGATAATGACGTCTTTATAGTATTTATTCCTTATGGTGAGGTTGTTTCATTGTTTACGAAAGCTGTTAAGGGGGTACGGGACACTTAACTTTTTTTTTAATATTGCATATATCATTATAATATTTTTCCATAAATGCATACTAAATATACTAACACTTTTAGATAGTTAAAGGTTTTAAAAAAATATTAATTTTGTTTTAAAAAAATAAAATGTGTCAAAAAGTGACGTTTCTTATTTTTGTTATAAGTCAAAAAATTATTTATAGACAAACAAAAATTTAGCATTTTTATAAACAGGAAAATGTACTTAACAAACTGTATTAACGGAATTTTGTTATTTGTCAGTTTTTTTTAAAAAAATTATTGAAATTTTTAAAAAATAATTTTTACAGGTTCACAATTTTTTTAAAAATTAATAAATAAAAAAACAATTTATTTACAACTATTACCTAAAGACAAATTAAAGTAATATGTTTGAAAATATACTGTAGCGCAAGTTTTAAAAATATTCTTCAAATAGATCTGAAGTTATATCAATTTGAACTTGGTAAAACATGAAAAAAACATCAATGAGAAAAATGGGTTCAAAGTTACAAAATTCAAACACTTCATATCTAAGCTTAATATAGTTAGCTTAAAATAATTAGAGTTCTACTTAACGTAGAAGCATAATTTTGGTGTCGTTGAATTTAAAATAAGTTGAATTTTATTTTAAACAAATAATTTTTTTTTCGATATTTTGGACAATTTTGTGTCCCATACCCCCTTAAGAGAGATTTTAAGAGCAATTCGTAAGTACAATAGTGATTAAACATGTGTCAGTTAATGCTAATGGATTAGAGTAACAGGATATAAATCAGTTTTCTTTTTATTAATTAGGAACATAAAACTATTCAAAGAATTTTTTAAAATCAAGTTCTTTGCAATCTTAAAATTATAAAATTAAACATTTTAACTTTAAACAGCAAGATGCTACGTGCAATCGCATAGTTAAGAAAACAAACAAATAAGTATGAATAGATAATTAAATAAGCTACTTACTTGACACCATCAGAACAAATTTGGCTTCTTAACCAAGACACCAATTGTTTCATAATTCCTCAACAATATCACTTAACACATGAATAACACATGAAGAATATTTAATTTTAAAAATTATTTTAAATTCTGAAATAGATTTCTCACCTAGAATTACACAAATGAATATGCACAAAAAGTAAAGCTCACTTTTCTAGACTTTCTCTGAAGTTGAACAAAGCGAATTGCAGTAAGGATTTGGCGTCGTTGGCGGGTTGCGGCGACTGGTTAATCTCGCCACGGCCGTCGCCATCGAAGTTTTCCTGTTTCAGAAAAGACATGAAAAACAAAATTAAAACAGGCTTGACTTGAAAAAAATGTTTTGTTGTAAAAACAGTTGTTATTGGTTCTTGTTTTTTTTCAGTAATCTGCTCTTTAAGACTGTAAGTACTAAAACCATTCTGGATGTTATCTAATTAATGATATTCCTTAAAAAACAAACGAAAATAATACAAAAACTTAGTTTTAGTTTATTATATGTTTTGAAGCTTCTGATAATACAGAGAGGTTCATCCGATTTATAGCTATTTTTTTAAAATAACTATTAAAACAATTAAAAAGGCTAAACATTATTTCCATGAATAAAGCAATTAAACACAGAAATTTTTTGGGACAATATTTTATATTCTTAAATTATAAAAATCTATGTTTTTCATTATATCAAAATAATTATAACAGGTTTCAATATGTCACACTGTTTTCAAAGCACCATTATAAAACGAAGCATTTAAGTACCTAACAGATTTTACTTGTTTTCTTACATTAGCTTTCTAATTACAGAACAGCCTATTTAAAGCGTTAAGCAAGTGGTAAAAAGTATAATTAGTGCCTTTTCCAGTATAAGAATTTAAAGATCAACCATTCACTCATATTACTGTGGGCTTTCGTGTGAAGAGTAATTCAAACAAAAAAGAATATTTATATATTTTTATAAGCTCTTAATTAAATAGTTATAAGCCTATTCATGTGTATTTTTGCTACACGCGGGCTTATTAAACCGGGATCCATTGCTCTGATTACAACATTAAACGTACATAACAGAAATAAGTTTCGAGTCCTTATACTTAACAAACTTGGCGATTGTCCGGTTAAGGAATAGGGGAAAAAAGCAAATTGTTCTTTTATTTTAGATCCCTTTTTAAAAAAAACATAAAACAAGAGATTACACAGTTTATTTTTCAGATCGGAGGTGTATGTGAAAAATATGCGGAAAGCTGTCCGTTTTGTTGAGCATGAAGGTTATGCTTCCGGAATCTGTAGAATTGATGTAATGCGAAGAAAGGGTGTTTAAATAATCAAGTTTGACGAAACTGAAGGCTTGAAAAATAAATAATCGGATTTAGTGTGTTATGCCATTTAAAAATTGCGATTATCACTGGGTTCGATTTGTATACTTAAGATTTGTATATAAAATAATTAAGAATTCTTGCTTTTATCTTATAACCCTATCCTTAACAATTGCATCATTTGGAAAATAACATTTTTAGTTTTCTTTTTTTTCCAGGCTTTTGTCCTACACTTCAAAATTCAAATTTTATCTGTTAAAAAACAAAATAGTTGCACAGACTTAACTTGAAATGACACCATTAGTACCATTGCTACAATAAATAAAAAAATTGACTTTTTTTTTTAAAAAAAAGTGCTTAATTTGGGTAATTAAGGTTTTGATGCTTCGTAAAGAAAGGCTTTTTAGGTCGTCGTAAGAAAGTTTTTTCTTTACATCAAATAATCGATACTTTTAGAATGGAGTGTCTAATGGAGACTTTTACGAATTTTTCTTATTAGTGATAACCAAAAATATGAGAAGTCTGAAGCAATTTGTCTGAAGCAATGAAAAGAGAAGTTAACAGTTCTGTCCTAAAAGTTAATATTGTCAAAACTCAATGGCATTAAACTATAAATTTCTGAGTAAATAAATAAAATAATTGTTTTATTTAATGGCAAGTGAAATATTATTTATTTAGTGAACACAATTTTTTCGGAACTTAACCCATTTACAAATGGTTGACAAGAATATTTTCCAAGCGAAAATGAGCTTAAGTTTATCTAAATAAACAAGATATGATTCACATAAAGACTTTGGTCTTGAACAATTCATGCAGAACACATTGAATTACAAACAAGTAGGTTTGTAACAGAATCTGTCACTTAACCCGCTTCCACACAACAGTTGTATTTAACAGGTAAAAAGGCCCCAAACACAGCATTAATTCTATATTAAACATTTGCATTCTAAATTTGGCTAGTTTCATTTATTTTATTTCGAAAATTCAATAATTATTACTTATCGTTTGCAAAAATTAATTTATATTTCAAAGAATAAATATGTAATATTCCTCGCTTTGAAATAGAATGAAAACATTTCATATCAACATACAAAGAATCTCACAGTGAAATATATTTGACGTCATTTCAAACTGATCGATGTCGCAAAAATAAAATTATTTTAACTTATTGTCTGAAAGAATTAAAGTTTCTCGAGCGATTGTTGCGAATGACAATGGTGATTTAATTCTAATAAAAATGGCTTCCTATGCTTTTTAAATGAGCATTAAATTTTGCAGTTTTTTTTAATAATTGAAGTACTTCGAATTCGAATTCTTCTCTGAAATTTTCAATGTATTCTAATTTCGATGCGCTGAATGTTTTGACGTATCACACTTGTCCGTAGCATTTGTAGTTTGGGATATGAAAGTGGGTGACAGACAGACGGACGGACTGAACGATTATAATGCCTTCCACTTTTCACGTTATAAACGTAGTGTGGAAGCTAAAAAAGAAATTATTTTTTTTAATTCAGAAATGAAGGTGTTAGTGGTATTCAAAAAATTCGTCGTTCTAGAGTTAAAACAAACAAGTAATAAACAATTGTTGAAATAAGCTTTCACTTTGTTTAAAAATTTCTCCAAATCAACAATGCTTTGCAACACAGATTGATTTAGATACTCTTCACTCAGCAAACGTTTCGGTAAAAAATTGCATCAAAATTAATTTAGCTCTTACATAAATTAAAAATATAAATTAGCTTCTAAATAGCATCTAAATTATCATGTCTAACTCAAAAATGTCTTCAAGCTCCGTTGAATCAGCTATAGAATACCTTACTACAAAGGAAGGTTTTAACTGTTCAGAGGTAATCGGGAAGGGCTCGTATGGATCTGTGTTTAAAATATCAAAGAGAGATAATAAGAAACTGGCAGCTAAAGTAGTGGAAGACAGGTAAAACTCTAATATGTTAATACTTAAATAGTTATTCTTAACTAAAGATTTAATATAATTTATGTTAATTTAAAGAAATTTAAATAATGACTTCCTTGTTACTAAGACTTAAGAACAAAGCATAATCTTCTTCAGGACATCAATATACAGTATAAGCGTCCCTAGTAGCTTTATTAAGAGACATGTTTAGTCGTTAATCTGTACCAGAGATAATGCATTAGTTTTGAAATAGTACATAAAAATAATAATAATAAGGATCCGGTTGAGAGTCAATACCTATGTATTTGCACGACGAATGCAAGGAAGTGCTTTAAACGTTATTTTGTTTTATTCTGAATGGAACAATTTGTGGAATTTTAAACTACAACGCATTTGTAGGGTGGCAGCGTTGAAGACCGTAATTAGACTGAGGACATGGTGACTGACGTCTTGATAAATGGGCCATCATGGCATAAAACAATATTCTATCAATTTATAGGTAAAGATAACACATTAGTATTTTTCTATTCGTGAATGGAAAACTTTGTGGAATTTTTTAATGAAAACGTTTAGTGAGTAGCGTCGAAGACAGTAGTTAAGGAGGAAATACAAGATAAGTCTTACCATCGGCATCAAAACAATCAATTCATCCATTTTAGTTAAATACCATAGGTATTGTTTTATTCTGAATGAACAATCTTTGTGGAATTTTTTATTATGCACAACGTTTGTAGGATTGATAGCGTCGAACGACATAGTTAGAAGGAGGGAAACCTAAGACTAAACGTCTTACCATCGGGCATCAAAACAATCATTTCTATCCATTTAGTTAAAATAACACATTAGGTATTGTTTTATTCTGAATGGAACAACTTTGTGGAATTTTAATTGACAACGTTTGTAGGGTGATAGCGTCGAAGACAGTAGTTAGAAGGAGGAAATCAAGACTAACGTCTTACCATCGGGGCATCAAAACAATCATTTCTATCCATTTTAGTTAAAATAACACATTAGGTATTGTTTTATTCTGAATGGAACAACTTTGTGGAATTTTTTAATTGCACAACGTTTGTAGGGTGATAGCGTCGAAGACAGTAGTTAGAAGGAGGAAATCAAGACTAACGTCTTACCATCGGGGCATCAAAACAATCATTTCTATCCATTTTAGTTAAAATAACACATTAGGTATTGTTTTATTCTGAATGGAACAACTTTGTGGAATTTTTTTTTAACTACATAGCGTTTTTAGGATTGCAGCGTCAAAGACCGTAGTTAGACTGACGGCATGAAGGCTAACGTCTTCCCAACGTGCGTGTACTCCAAATAATAATTTTCATCTATACTAGTTGTTGTTGCTGTTGCTGTTATCATGTCCATGTAAAGTTATTTCTATATAGGGACAAAAGCTTTGATGATGAGAGTCACCAGGTCATGGGCCTGAAGACTATGGAGTACGTCTTGTGGTAGTGCGCTAAGCCCAAAAAGAGAGGCAGCAATTGCTCGGCAATCAAATTAATGGTCTGGCGTGCGTTGGGTTTCTACAGAATGGGTAGGATCTTGAGGTGTTATCAGGAGATATTTTCATGTCCTTAAAATTGCCTGTACGAAGTTTTTCTAAAACAGATTATAGGATTCTAGGGCAATTTATATCAGGAATGAAGGGTTTTTCAAAACGCTGATCAAAACACAAATTAAAAGCTTTTTCTTCGTCCATAGCGTCGTCAATCTTCTAGAGATCCAAGAATGGCCTCGCCTCCACCACGACCACGTCCTTCAACTGGTGAGAACCTTCCTCGGCCTGGAAGGGGTCGTCATCTTCGTCACAGATCTCATGGAGACCAACCTCTTCCAGAGACTCCGCAACAAGGACTTTAGGAACGACAGGCAGAGCCCAGAAAGGTGCAGGATGTATGCCAGACAAGTGCTGTCAGGTATGGCTAGGGTGACCAGACGTACTGCATTTCGCAGTACAATACTACAGTCGAACACCATTAACGCGAACTCGAAGGGAACGCCGAAACATTTCGTGTAAACCGAATTTCATGTTAACCGGCGGGATTTTTTTTACATTGAACTAGTGGATAGTTTTTATTAAAAAAATAACATCTAAAAATTATTCGAATTTTAGAATGTAACACATTGTATAGAATTAGTAATTCAATTAATATAGTTCATTTGGACTAGTACATACTATAGAAAATTTGGAAATTTAAGGAACAGCAATTGGATATAAACTGTCGAACCATGGGAGATCTTGTGATTTCCTCAGAAGTAGAAAACTATTTTATAATGTTCACTTTTCGATTTTTTTTAATGTTTTGCTTCATTTGTTCTTCGTAACTTTGAAAACACTAAGAAAAAACAGTCATATCCTAAATTTTTGTTCGGGTTAAGCGGGGTTTCACCTAAAGCGATTCCGCGTGAAGAGATTTTTTTAGCATTAGCTCAAAGCTTTATAGGCTGGGGAATTGCTTTCAGTTCATCTTAAGCAAAATTTCGTGTTAAGCTAGTTCACGTTAACGAGGTACTGTACTTTTTAGTACTTCTTTAGTACTTTAGTTCCACTGTACTTTTTAGGATTTTGTCCTGCCTATTTCAAAGAGTCCTAAAATATGTAAAATGACCTGTTTTTTTAGATTTGTACTGCGAAAAGTCCTGCATTTTGGGTGATGATTAAAATTTCTCTATTAAAACCAAATTCATAACAATTTCTTTGTCGACGTTATTAACGGGGCTGGCAAAAGTCATAGCTAATACAAGCTGGGTGTTGCAAAATTTCAATCAATAAGTATTCTCTCATAAATGACAGGCAAGAGGTTTATTAAATCACAACCTAAAAAGTTACAATATACGAGGGCTGTTTTTTTTTCAACCTCCGATGGGCTGTAATAAAAAGACGGGTCTAGATACAAAAAAGATTTTTTTACCAAAAGTAAAGTACAACACTGCTTATTTCTCCATATAATCACCTTGACGATTAAAGCATTTGTCATATCTGTAAACAAGCTTTGAAATTCCCTCTTCATAAAATGTAGCCGCCAATGATTTGAAGGGAGTTGTGACGGTTTCTTTGAGCTCCACGTCAACTTGGAAGCGCTACAATCCAAGCCACTATGCTTACCAATAATTCACTTATGGTAAACCTTTGAGTTTCCCAAAACACTTGGTCAACTCGCTGAACAATACTGACATTCATGAAGAAGGGGACCAAGGAAGCAAGTCTGTCGCTACAGACGGTATTGTTCAGCGAGTTGACCAAGTGTTTTGGGAAACTCAAAGGTTTACCATAAGTGAATTATGGACTAGCAGTGGCTTGGAGGACAGAAAAAAATTGACGTAAAGCTTCCAAATTTACTTTTTTAAACGAAACCGTCACAACTCCCTCCCAATCATTGGCGGCTACATTTTATGAAGAGGGTATTTCAAAGCTTGTTTACAGGTATAACAAATGCCTTAATCGCCAAGATGATTATGTGGAGAAATAAGCAGTATTGTACATTACTTTATGTAAAAAAATCTTTTTTGTATTTTGACCCGTCTTTTTGTTACTGCCCATCGGAGGTTGAAAAAAAACAGCCCTCGTAATTAGTTGAAATTTTTATTTGTTCTAAGCTGTCGAAGTGGTTTGCACTATGCACGGCGATAATAAATAACAATGAAACCATGATGCCGTGTGAAATATCTGTCTTTTTTTTCTTTGTTTTCTTCTATCCTTGTGAACTGTCGATTGATGTGTGACAAATAATCTTGGCCCTCCTGAGGATGTATGGCATTACCTGCACAGAAAGAATGTGTATTTGGATTTGAGGGCCGAGAATGTGCTCATCGCGTTTGATGATAGAGCTGTCGTGGCGGATTTTTCTGGATTGTGTAGTAATTCTGGAATGAAACTTTGAATTTTATAGCCTATACCTTGTCTTCAGAATGCGAGCCTGAAGCATTTTGATCCCATCCGCGTGTTTGTGGTTTCTTAAACGGTAAGGGTGGTTGTTTTTTCACACCTACTGTATGTTCGGAATGTTTAACTCAAAACCCCTCAACGGTTATTTAAAAAGCGATGTGTTTCTAAAAACCAGGAAGCAAACACCATTTTGAGTCATATTTAGAAGCTAGTGGTATAAAAATGCAAATTGTAACTCGCGCAAAATCAAATGAAAGTTAGAATGGCAGATTAATATAGTTAGCATTAAATGTTTTATTATAAGGAATAAATGTTTGTGCTAGGTAGAAGAATCTCACCTTCATTAGTTCACTTTTTTATTTGGCTTCCAAGCATTTAAAATATCCTAAAACGAATTGTAAAGGCACCATGATCAAGTTTCTTATAGTTCGACTATATATTATTTCCTTATTTTTGGTAGTGCATGATAATCTTTTTAGTTTGCGCGATTTGTTTCGTTTTCTAAACTGTTCATATAAATCTTTTTTTTTGTGCACACAACATAGAATGTTTTCACAATCAGGACAACTTGAAATTACGTTTAGTGATACATTTGATCTTTAAGAAACAAGTATTTCTCTCTGACCCTTTCTAACACAAATATCCTCTAGGTCTGCTCGTCATCCACATGTACCTCGGCAAAGGTTTCCAAGACAGCACCGTGAAACCGAAGAATTCTGGAACCATAGAAGCCTGTCTCAAGTACATGTCCTACTTCAAAGATCAGTCTTTCTTGGAGAAGTTCTTCAACGAGACCTATCCAAAGAGCGTCGTGTCTGTGGAACGGATCAAAGAACTGATGGCCTTCGCGCAATTGTTCCTCCAGATGAGTCCAGAGCAAAGGACAAAGGCTGAAGAGGCTCTGGAATGCAGGTTTTTGAATGCCCCGTTTTACAGAACTGTTGAACCGACCAGGTTGGCGACGTCGCTTGTGACTTTGATGATGCATAACCCGGTAGGTATACAACTATGGCGAATCTCAATTAATTTAATTTCTTTTAACTTTCTTAATTTCGACACCCCAGTTTGGGAAGTTAAACTTTTGGACACGGTACTTCTCTATGCACCCGAATCCTGCAAAATCACAAACTCAAACGAAATATCTGTCACTCAAATTTCTCACTCAAAAGTATAAATTCAAATATATTCTTTTAACCAATCCCTGAATAATAAAGGCAGGACAAATTCATTCCCAGTGAGATTCGAACAGAACAAGACATCCCCTTTTGCTCTTACTCTCAAGCCAAAAGGACATGTGAAGTCCTGAATCCCAATCTTTCTCATTGTTCCTTATTGTTAGTATATAGTTTGTGCTGTGGTTAGTAGAATTATGCGTCTTAAAACCTTCTAATAATCTAAATCATTATTTCTCTACAACACCCCGGTACACACATCATACAACCAAGTCTTCTGATAGGGATAAACTTAGCATTGGCGCTTAAACAGTTGACGGACCAAGTCTGTTATAACGTTGTATGACTTCGAGTGATTTCGGAACAGCTATATGATATCGGTTTCGATTTGGCGATTTGCATTACGTTGCCAAGCAGCGAAAATGTCAAAATGTGGTAAACATTCCACTACATATTTCATACAACTCGATAAGCATAGCAACCCTACGATAAATTTTCATCCTCGCCAAATGTCACCATAGAACATACCGGTCATTATATAACAGGTGTATCGTGTTTTATAGACAATACACTGTACTTTTTAGTGGCTTGTTTATTTCTGCATAGACAATTAGTATATATATTAATTTTTTGCAATTGAATTTCTTTCGAAGTCACTGCATAAAACTAAAGACTTCATTATATTAAAAACACTTATAATAGCTATTTAACATGATGGTGTTTACGCCGAAGGGCAGCAATAAGTTCACAAATGCAGGATATTTAATTTCCAACTCAGTGATTCCTTATATCTCACCCAACCGGTTCCTTTTGTAGTAAGATGCTGTCCACCCCAATTATCATGTCTGTCTTGATATGCAATTTACAACTGAATCAGCACAACAAGTCGTACAGCTGCCGTGAATATCGACAGATAATTAACGGTTAGATTTATTATATTATTTTAAAATAAAAGTAATACTAAAATAAACATGAATTATTTCACAGGATTTGGCAAGCCGCGATGTAAATGAAGAAGGGGCATGCGGCGAAGATTCGACGACTGGAGCGAAGAAAAAGAAGAAACACTGGTTCAGAATAGGAAGAATCAAGGTCTACAAGCCTTCCAAGTTTCTCTTCAGATCCGATAAATCAAAGACAGATGAAAAGCCAGGCAAGAAAAAGAAGCGGACGAAGTTTTTCATATAAATTCTTGGAATAATTGGACTTATTAAAACAGCGATATCGACACTTTAGTATTCAGAACCTGTGATTTTTTTTTATTTTCATTCTTGAAGATTTTGCCAATAAATAAGAGTTACAATTGCATCAGTGAAATTGAAGTTAACGAGTTTTAATAAATGTGTTTTTTTTCATTTGTATTGAATTTTCTTGTGTTTATCTTTATTTAGTCGGATAACAATTGTTTTTTGAAACTGAGTCTGGGAAAATGGTTTTAAACCATTTTTCAAGGCTTGCGTTTTGTTCTTGTAGGAAATAAGGGACAAGCACATGTTTGTGAGTTTTACACTCACTGTAAAAATGGTTGGAGTTTATTAAACTTAAGGACTAAACTCTAAGTTTATTAAATTTAAGTTTATTAAACTTAAAAACTTCAATATTTTAACCTATAAAAGAGCACCACCACTTTCAACTTTGTCCTTGATGGATAATCCTTTTTTTTTGTTGGGTATCACACATAAAATTGAAATGACTGGAAGAAGAAGCGTTGGAATGACTTTCACCCAGCTGCTTAGTTTTGAGAACCAAAATTATGTTGTGTGCCTCCAGGTCAAATTCTAGAGGCAAGAGGGGTGCAGTAGCATCCGTTGGAAAAAGGTTTTAGAACCCGTGAGGGTGGAAGTCTGACTTCTACTTCGAGAGGGCACCACATACTCAACTTAGGCACGTCGCTGGAGGGGAGGAGCATTTTTCTCCCGACAACCTGCACCATGGTACTGCGCTATGACCACCCACATTACTTTCAGACCCACAGATGTAACGAGCACGTTCTCCGCATGTACTCGGGGCAATACAAATATCCATGCCTTATCCAGGATTCGAACCCGGGGCCACTCGCAGGACAAGCGAGGAAATAATGGAAGGAATAATTAGGGTGACCATCAGGGTTCGAAATTCCCGGTCGCTAGTCGCAAAATGCGACCAAATTTTTTCGTTTTGCGACCATAAAATTAATTTAGTTGCAGTTGTCACGACTTATTTTAAGAATCGTCAATATGCAATTTTTCCATTTGAGGACATTTTAAAAAACCTTATTTTTAAATAGTCACCCAAATTATTTGATCCAATAAATTTGCCAAATGAAGAAAATGCTCTTGTAGCTTATGGGGTTGATGATCTCTGTAAATTATTTAAAAAATTACCAGATTGTGTTAATAAAAAATTGATGAACATAACTTGATTATAATGAATATCAGCTATGGAAGGTTTAAGCAAAAGATAAAAAAAAACTGATAATACAATGTATTATGGGGCATATTTTTTTTCTGAGAGAAATGACAGTCCAGATGGAGGAACATTTGTGAATTTATTGATTGTAATTTCTATTCTTAAACTTTTGCAATTCAGCACAGCAATTTGTGAAATAGCTTTTAATGTTCTTAATGTAATTAAAACCGACAGTCGAAATAGACTAAATGTCAGTAGCCTTAATGATTTGATGACGATTCAAATTAATGGTACATCTAATGATGATTATAATTCAAGAAATGCGATCCAGCTTTGGTTTGAAGATGTCACAGTTGGTGGACGTAAAGAGCTTATGGATAACTAATGCACAAATAGTATATTTGTAATAAAAATGGCTTATGTGTAATAAACATAGCTTAAATGTAATAAAAAATAGCATTTATGTAAAAAAAATTTCTAACAATTGGCTGCTAGATATTCTGCATTTGCGCTTAGTGTTTTGGGTTAAACGCACAGATTGCGCCTAAATTTTTTGATGAATTTCTAACACTGGTGACTAGGCGTACTGTATTTCGCAGTACAGTTAAGTTTTTTATTCAACTACATAGCTTTAAAAATTGTGCAAATTGTCAAAGCCTAATTCTTTCATTGGTTTTTCAAACGAAAACAACGGATATAAAGTGCGATTTATAAAATTTATTACGGATTTCATAGTTGTAAAGTTAATCACTGATACAAATATGGTCAGGCTAGGAATAGCTAAATAAGAAAAGTTTGACGATAATTAAGCTTACCATTTTGGACTCGACCCAGACGGGAGTCCCGTGTTCCTCGGTCCTGTCTGACATGTGTCCGTTCATGTGCATCTCGTTGTCGTGGTAGGGTACGATGTCCTCGATGCGCTGATCCCGACGCATCTTGTGCTGCTGGTTGCTGCCCTTACCTTGCACCAGGCTTTCCAACTGCGAGAACAAAATGTCCATAAATATATGTAATAAAGATAGGAAGATTTGATTGAATACTATTATTTAATGTAGGTGCCTAAATCAAAATGGGAAATCAGTACACTATCCTTTTAATTGTTCACGTTTGAAACGTTTGACTTTTCCTCCACGTATTTGATTAACTTATAAGAAATTTCGCAACAAATCTTTCGTCTACTATAAACTACATACTTTATATCGGGCCATCAAATTCTACAGAACCTCATCACTTAGTACCGCTAGTTTGACAATCTTATTTTTTGAAATGCCGACATGTTGACTGATGTTGTCTGTTGAGAATAAAAATATCTATAAATATATGCATCAGTATCGGAAGATTTCATTGAATCCCTTTATTTGATATAAGGTGTTAATATGCGCAATCAGTACACACTCCCTTTAAAGACGAATGCGCCCGAATGGCCTCCAAACCAAAGTGTCTCTGTATTAATCCAATGGAAAAAATATTTTCTAAGCCACATTTCGCCGGCTGTATTGAATATTTTTACAAACGGTTTTTTAATATGATAAATGTAGCTGACTTACAGGTCTCTATCTTCCCACTTTTTGAAATTGCTTCGAATATTTTGTGTAAAATTCTTTATTGAGAATTAAAAAAATATTCGAACCAATTTCAAAAAGTGGGAAGGTCGGGACCTGTAAGTCAGCTGAATTTATCACATTAAAAAAATCCGCTTGTAAAAATATTCAATAAAGCCGGAGAAATGTGGCAGAGAATTTTTTTTCCTCCATTGTATTAACACTGATGCACTTTGCTTTGGAGACCCCCGGCCCAGCGCGCCCATTTCCCCCTTAATTCAATCCCATCGATAATTTTAAAACCAAAAACCGAATTGCTAAACATACTTATTTACCTTTGGAGTAACTTGCCGCACATACTCTCTCCAATGCGATATCATTCTATCTCGCAAAGTAATCTACACAAAGATACCCAAAACAGGAACAAACTACCAACGCCTTGCAGTAGAATTTCTGCTATTTCCTCACTCGCAGATTTACGGCAGTTTACTCATCCATGCAATAAGTGGGGGAAAAAATGCCAGAAACTAGGTAAAACTTTTGATTAGGATATTTTACTTTCCCTTTGTGCTGTTTTTTCATTGGAATATTATATTTCAATGGAAATTTACGAAGCCAGATTAGTCAACACTCCGGATTCACCCAGGCAATACTAGATTTTTAACTACATTCTGATTTTCCATGTTATATGTACAAATGGGAATGTTTCAGATGATGTAACGCCTTTGATTTCATTTTTATCTGTACTGTATTACATTAGTTGCTTCAGTTTCACGTACTGCGATTTCATTGGTTGCTTCGGTTTCACTCTCAAAATGATCGATATAGTAGATAAAAATAATTTTCTCTTTCTATGTAAGCTTTCTTTAACAAATGTCTGACCAATCATCAGCACAGCAAAGAGTTGGCATTTAAAAAAATGATAAGTAAAATATTCTTAGAAAATTCATTTTCAAATACCAAAACAGAAGTAATTCCATGCAACAAATGAAAACAAACCGTTGGAGCTGTTGCCATTCACGACGTGAAACAACCCCATTACCGAATTTTTCGAAGGGGGAAACATTAAACTTTCTTTTGAAACCCGGAATCCGGAAAATGGTTATAACGAGTTAAATCCGGAGAGTTAGCAGGTTAGTTGTTTAAATTAACGGCGCACTAGAGCCACAGTTGGTATGTGTGCGAAGATTACTAGATAAGTTATCTTGAAATTAGAAAAATAACGCGATCTTCTCATTTAGTTCTATTTTCTTCGATAAGTATTTAATATCGTGCTTCCAGAATATCGCAACGTGCTAAAAGAGATGACATATTTGAGAAATATGACTTTTCGTGTTAAAATTTTCAAAATTTAAAGATCGAATCGATTGCAATTCTTTTAATGGATTGTTATAGTAATAGGAATCAGTGATCTTTTATTTTTAGCATACTATCTTTTTTTTAATTTGAAAGAATGAAATAAAACTAGGGGTATGTAACACTACGCGACTTTCAATAACTAATCAATACACATTAAAAGGGAATATACACTTTCAGGTAATTTCAATAACTTTAGAACCTAAAAAGTTCTGTGGCAGTTACCCTTTCTGTCTTCAGTTTCTACTTTCCAGTTTGACTGAAACCCTTTCAATTTCAGAGTTTCTAGTACTTGCATGTTTGGAATATTGCAAAAAAGCAATAATTAATAATAATAATGGTTTGGAATATGGCAAAAAAAGCAATAATTAATAATAATAATGGTTTGGAATATTGCAAAAAAGCAATAATTAATAATAATGGTTTGGAATATTGCAAAATAGCAATAATTAATAATAATAATGGTTTGGAATATTGCAAAATAGAACAAATAATTAATAATAATAATGGTTTGGAATATTGCAAAATAGCAATAATTAATAATAATAATGGTTTGGAATATTGCAAAATAGCAATAATTAATAATAATAATGGTTTGGAATATTGCAAAATAGCAATAATTAATAATAATAATGGTTTGGAATATTGCAAAATAGCAATAATTAATAATAATAATGGTTTGGAATATTGCAAAATAGCAATAATTAATAATAATGGTTTGGAATATTGCAAAATAG
This sequence comes from Oedothorax gibbosus, assembly GCA_019343175.1. Taxonomy (NCBI): domain Eukaryota; kingdom Metazoa; phylum Arthropoda; class Arachnida; order Araneae; family Linyphiidae; genus Oedothorax; species Oedothorax gibbosus. The sequence goes on along the minus strand of JAFNEN010000357.1, from coordinate 372,619 downwards.
CAATAATTAATAATAATAATGGTTTGGAATATTGCAAAATAGCAATAATTATTATGAGTACGTCAAAATAAAGCCCCTTAAAATAAACTCACCTCGCGCCTTTGTCCTCGCTTTGCCTCTTGTTTTCCAAGAGGTGCAACATATTCGCAGGGGAATATTCCAGAATCGCCATTATCCAACACTCCATACAGCCAACCTAGAACAAATTAAATCCATTTTAGAAATTGCTTAATACGTATTTATCCCTTTCACCCCTAATGATTACATATGTAATCATCAAACACGTGATTTTTTTTCTCACTAAGCTAAACTCGCAAATAAATTTTATTAAATTCGCTATACATTTTTCGATAAAGTTATATTTTTTTTGTATCGTTAGATGGAAGAATCAAGTATTTTGAAGAATTAAATAATGTTTGTTGTAGTTAAAATGAAAATATGAAAAACATGTAAAATTCGCTCTAAAACAATTTTATTAAAAACAATGGCCCTAAATTCTTCATGCTTGCATTTTTTTAATGTTTAAAATTTTAATTAAAACAATTTTAAGGAATTAAGTTTCGAAAAATTAGTGTGATAATTTATTCAAAATTTATGATTATAATTTTTTTCATTTAAATTTTAGTGAAAAAATTGAGACATTTTTTCCCCTGCTTTTCGCCAATGTAGCTGACTTACAGGTTCCGACCTTTCCACTTTTTGAAATGGGTTCGAATATTTATTTTAATTGTCAAACAATGAATTTTACACTAAATATTCGAAGCAATTTCAAAAAGTGGGAAGATAGAGACCTGTAAGTTATATACATTTATTATTTAAAAAAAACCCGTTTGTAAAAATATTCAATACAGCCGGAGAAATGTAGCAGAGAAAATAGTTTTTTCCCATTGGATTAACACTGAGCACTTGAGTTTGGAGACCCACGATCCAGCGCGCCCATTCCCCCTTAAAGTTATTTCTTCCTCTCAACCTTTCAAGTCAAATTTTTGTAATCAGACTTCACGATATATAATGTTTAAAATCGTTCATTTTTGTGTATGAATATTTTTCTTCCCTTTGTTTTTTTTAAATTAATATTACATATTCTTATGTACATAGCACACAAATAATCTCCGAAATTAGATATTGATCTAAATATCATTACATAACATATTTTTTAAAGCGACCTGCATCACAAACCCCATTCCACCATTAGTCTGTAGGTAAGCGGTATGAAGCAGACTGACCCTGTAACTTTACAAAATCCAAATCTTATCACAATCGGGGATTAGATACAAATAAAATACCCAAATCAGGTAAGCAAACAGTAATACAAGTTGGATTTAACCGTTATTAAGGGAGTGTTCACTGGTGCATACTCTATTATAACCGTAATATGGATAAAAGAAGTAATGCCCAGAGGTTTTACGTAAAGTGAATGTTAATTCCGATGTAAGTTGTTATGTTAAATTGATTTTGATTCCTTTTTAGTGGGGATTGAAACCAGCGGAAGTTATGATTACATCGATAAAATATATTTAAAAAAAAATCAAAATAGATTATAGTTATAGATGAATTATATTTTGATATCAGTTCAGCTTGATGCGATTATCCGAGTTAGATATTTAAAATAACTACTAAATTGAATGTCTAATAGGACAAATGCTAAAATAATTGTATTGAAAAGTTATTTTCGAATTTTTTTTAAAGATAAAAACAGTAAAAAGTCGTTATTAAGTATGCTTTTATTAAATTCATTCAGCAAAGGAAAAAACAATAAAAAGAGGTCATATTTATTTTTTAAACTTAATTTGAATTATTTTTCCTTTATGTGGAACCTACATCCAAACATGTTGTCGTTTGCCCCATAAAGTAAAAATAAGGAAAATTAAAAATTTACCTACAGTCATTTTATGTTCCAACACCTTAATGATTAAAAAAAATTGGCACATTTCACTCATTAGAATGTATATTTATAATGATAATGACAAAATATTTCAATCTAAAGTAAAATATGCCAAAAAAATTTTTTTGCATGTGTGAAACACTGGAAAAATGAAATTATAAATGAAAGGGTTAAACCATATAGGAATTACATTTTGATAAATAAGCATTAATACGATTGAATGCATGATATAAATTTTGAAACTCTCAAAGTTCTTTCAATAGTTACAAGATAAATTATAAAAAACAATATGAAATGTAAAAAACAATTGTTGGGTCAGGTTTTCTAAAATATTAATGGGTAAAAAAGCTAAAAGACCAAATTGAGGTAACATGAAAAAAAAACCACCCTAGAAATATGTATTATAAATTAATAAGTTAATCTATATAATTCTATGTAAATTAAAGGATAGAAATACTAGAATACATCATTTAAAAGCAAAAAAAGTGTCATGCTCAAATTAAAAGTTTTTTTTTTAAAATTATAAGCTCTAAAATGAATCCATTTAAAAGATGAACGGAAAAGCGTATTCTAGTCACAATAAAAACCATTTAAAAATCAATTTGTCATTTTTTAGAATTTCTTAGGTTGTTTTGAATGTGGAATAAAAAATTATGTGGTTATATAATGGCATTTAAGAATTTCTTTTCTACAACGAAATATCACGTCATTACAAAGTAAAAAAAAACATTAAAACAATATTTTATGAATACTTTACAAGTTTAAACATAATATTGTTTATAGATAAATTCATGTTTTCTTAGAAAAAGAAACAGCTTGAAATTAAAAAAAAAGTGATGTACAATAATTTAAATTTTTTTTACTAAACTAAATGAACGAACATAGCTTTTTTAGTTAAATCATTCATGATGCTATCACCAAAACAATTAAGTAATCCCAAACAGTCCAATATCACTTTCACATAAACAACGATTACCTTGAAAAAACTCCTTCACGCACGAAATCCGCTTCTCGACTCCACTGACCGGCCGGACCCGATTACGATTAACTTCAAGCAACAAATCATCGAACGAAGCCGACTTAACCTTTGAATATTCATCCATGGCATCATAACACCAATTTCTAGTTCAAGGTTGGCAACAGCTCACACAGAATACACCACAACAATAAAGAACAAACCTTCGCCACCGATGGCCAAAAACGAAATGAATATTCTTCTGAAAGATACCTTGCTGAGGTTTTTCCCGTGTACGCACCTGGCTGTGTGGTTACGCACTAACCGTGTAATGAACAAGCCAAGGGAGCGTGTGCAAATAGCGGGAATGTTCTTACGTTCTGTGTCTTTTGGTTGGTGTGATAAGTGTTTAGTAGTTGTTTTGGTTTCTGTTTTTGTTTGAACTGTTGTGGCATGCTACTTTAAAAAAAAACTCCCATTAACGGTGTTTGATCAGAAAATTTGCGAAAATGAGCTTTCTGCTGAAGTCTATCTAAAAAAAACAAAATATAAGACAAAAGAATACCATAGTCCAAAACTATTTATATAGGACAAATTAAGTTACACGGAAAATGAATTTAAAAAATAAATAGATAATAGCATGAATAATAGCATGAAACCAATATGGGTTAGCTCAAAAATATTACAAATATTTGAAAAATATGATATGCCGAGATTCAAAAAAATTGTCGTTAATGTTAAAAAAAACCACGAAAGTTTAAAAAGGACGTTAATTAAAAAATCTATTAAAGAACACCAATAAGTTACAATAAAAACTATCCAACAAAATAGTGAAGACTAAAAAAAAATATATTTTAGAGAATTTAGTTGGGACTGGCCAGACAACAAAGATGAATTTTGATAATTATTATAATTTTTTGTGAAACTAATTTAAGAAATTCTGACCATTATTTCCAATTATCTAAAATAACTGGTAAAGATAAACATTTATTTTTTTCCGATAGCCTTAAATTTTATAACTTATAGGAACAGATTCTTCCAATGGTGGCATGTGACCGATTGAGACATGAAGCGATAAAATTTATGAATGCTTCGATGCGTAACACTTTTTCCTACGACGAATATAGATTCGTTCTAAGATGTCCGTCAGACGTTTTAATAGTAACAATTTATGTCTCTAACAGATCAAAAAACGTATTTTTACCTTCTATTACCTAATATAAAATACACTGATCAAAAGAATTAGGGGAATGCATGGTTTAAACCCTTTCACCCCCAATGATTCCATTTGGAGTCATCAGCTTGCTATTTTTTTTCTCTCTAAGTTGAGTTATCTGTTCAGTTTTGGTCTCCCTTCCTCAGAAAAGATATAGAGTTGCTTGAAAAAGTTCAGCATAGGGCTACAAAAATGATTAAGGGTCTATCTGGTATTGATTATGATAACAGATTAAGATCTTTAAACATGTATTCCCTGGAAAACAGGAGAGCTAGGGGTGATTTAATACAGTTATTCAAGTTCATAAAACAGGGAGACATGGAGGGCTTAGATTTTACTTTAAATAGCCGGACCAGAGGTCATGATCAGAAATTGAATAAATCGAGCTTTAGAAGGGAGGTAAGAAAACATTATTTTTACAATAGAGTTGTCAATGAGTGGAATGCTTTACCAGATTATGTTGTGCATTCGAAGAGAGTAGAAGATTTTAAGAAGAAACTTGACGGACATTGGAAACTGGTAATATATTAGATTTATTTTGGACCAACCTTGCTGGGCCTCTGGCCTGTTGTTGGTCGACAATTTTTGTATTTGTATTTGAGCTCGCACGTATTTATCGTAAGATGGAAGAATTATGTCTTTTGAAGAATTTAATAATGTCTATTTTAATTAAATGAAAATATGAAAAATATGGTAAAATAAAATTCACTCCCAAAAAATTTTATGAAATAAATTGACCCTAAATTCTTCACGTTTGCATTCTTAGATGTTTAAAAATTGATTTTAACTTTTTTTTTAACAAATAAAGTTTTGAAAAAATTGTTAGAATTTATTCAAAAGTTACGATTCCAATCCCCCCCCTTAAATTTTAGTTAAAAAATTAAGATTTTTTTCCCTGTTTTTTACCATTTCATTCTGGATGCATAATGAATCTATTTCACAAATTTTAGATTTTTAAAATAAAAAATAAAAAGTTGGAACTGAGAGGGTTAACAAAGGTACGCAAAGTGCTCCCCTAATTGTTTTGAGCAGTGTTGTACAAGGTAATGCAAGTATTGCGATGGGACACTTAAAATAGTTCCCCGTGCACCAGCCTTGTTTACTGATAGTGTTGCATAAACCCTTAGGTTTGAAGATATATAGTTTCTTGAAACATAAATGACATCGTGTGAAAAAACTCAAGTTAACCCTTTCACTTCCAACGATTTCAATTGGAATCATCAAACTTGCGATTTTTTTTCTCTCACACTAAGTTAAACTCACACTTATTTCAAATAAATTTCACTAAAAATCTCCATACATTTTTTGATAAAGTTATATTTTCCTTTTGTTACATTTTGTATCTTTTAGATGGAAGAATCATGTCTTTTAAAGAATTAAATAATGTTTATTGTAATTATATGAAAAACATGGTAAAAATAAACTTCACTCTGAAACAATTTTATTAAAAAAATTGGCCCTAAATTCATCATGCTTGGATTTTTAACTGTTTAAAAAATTAATATTAACTATTTTTAACAAATAACTATTTATAACAACAAGTTTCGAAAAATTATTGTTCTAATGTATTCAAAAGTTCGGATTCCAAATTTTTTTTCCTTAAAATTAAGATTTTTTCCCTCCTGCTTTTCACCATTTCATTCTGGATGCATAACGAACCTTATTCACAAATTTAAGCTTTATAGAACTAAATGAAAAGTTAGGATTAAAAGGGTTAATTAGGAGAGAACAAAAAGATAGGCATTTTGAATACTTTTCATAATTTTTTTTGACAAAACCACAAGGTATTAAGAAAAGAAACTAAACAGTTTAATTAATATTCTAAAACTGTATGCGTAACTCAGATATGTTTTTTTTTTAAATTTCACATAGACGCTGCAAAAACAACTTATTTTTGAACACTGACCAAGTAAATTAGAACACTTTGGCTACATTTGACATTCATATTTTCTATAAAGTAAAATATCGATGATTTTTATTAAAGGTATGTTAAGGTCAAATCCCGCATTGCAGTGAAATACTTTTTTATAACATATCGCATGTTGAAATGACTTTTTTTCCCTATATGGGTAATATTTGAAGAAACGCTACATCAATTCACAGAGCCAACTACATTTAATATTTTTTTTTTTATGTATTAACACTTTAACAACAACTTTGTGAATGCAATCTACATCTTAATTTTCGAATTAAAAAGTTAGCTTTTAGTTTTTAAATTCAATTATCGTGTATTTAATTTCTTTTACATAAATATTTCAGGATTATGCAGTCTTTATTTGTTTTATATTTTAGATAAATTTAATCAGGAAGCTAATTTTTGAGCGGAAAATTTATATCTTCGTCGTGAATAGGTTAACTATAGAGAGCTATATGCAAGAAAAAGTATTAATTAATTTTCAGTCTAAATGTTTTTTTACTCATTTCGGTGTTACAAAAAAGGTAGACTATTGCAATTACACTTAGGGAAAAATAAAAATTGATGAAATATTCATGATTCTTATCTAGCGTTACATGTATGACCTAGAATTATTACATTTTTGAAAAATATTGTATTTTAATAGAAAATCTAGAAGGTTTTTTTTTGTATAGTATCACTTATCTCTTTTCTAAGCTTTCTTGCATTATACTACAACAACAAAAACAAAGAAAGCAACTAGCAATATAATAAATTTTTTTGCAATCATTTCACTAAATTCTAAATCTTAAAAAGTGTATCCATTTTACGGGCAACAGAGTTGCAAAGAAAAATGAAAAATAAAAGTTTAACACCGATTCAGTTTAGTGGATGAGATGGTGTTGGATTTGAATAGAAAGTAGAATAGAAAAGGCTTCAAAGTATAAAAGCATTTAATTCACTTAGCAAAGAAGTGTGGCGACATCAATTACAAAAGGTTCGTCAGCTATAACCAAATGTGTTGACATTGAAATTAAACAAAAGGTTCCAGTTGCAAAACTCACATTCTCCAAAGTATAACTAAGGTATAGGGTCCGGTCAGTTTATTGGCGGCTTCGTGCAATTATACTTATCATTATCAAAAGTCGCCAATGGAACGACTGGACCATTGGCGAATGGACCATATATCTTAGTTATAATTCGGAGAATTCGAGTTCAATAGAGGTACATTAAATGTTTTTAAACTAGGTTAATACGGCTTAAAAAGTAACAAGAAGTATTTATTAGTGCAAGGAGTTCTGTAAAATACGTACAAAAAATTAGTTAACAGTACAAAAGCATTTCAATTGAAGAGTATTAGTATTCTGTAAATTAAAATAAAAAAAGTAAAATATTGATGGCGGAAATTAAACAAAATACCCATTGTATATACATTTAAAAACCTAGGTTAATAAGGTTCCAACATACAGATTAGACACAGAAAACAATTTTATAAATTCTGTTTATTTGCGGGGAATTTAATTCTTCATTAGCTATGGACGAAAGTGATAAGACAAAAAAACGTAGGATTTCCATAAATTTTTTTAAAAACTTTTTATAGTTTAAGGATAGTTTTTATAGTTTTGATAGAATTAAAGTAAGTTATCTTATGTTATACAGGGTGAAGCAAATAAAAGTAGCCCAAAGTGGAGATAAATGCAATTTGCATCAAAAAAATGTTTGCTAAATGAAGCCATTGATCGCTTCAATATTAAGCCCAAACAAACGCTTGGCGACTTATTTGCCGGCAAAATCGGACCTTTTTGTTTTTGTTAATACAAAACATTTTAAATTGATTGCAAGACCCAGAATCTGGTATTCAGACCCGTTTCCGAATGTTTTCGAACTTGTTGACGGCAGATCCTGGCTGGCGCCATTTCGTAACTATTTGTTGCATATCACTCTTTTTAGGCACTTTTACAGATTTAAATTCTTCAAGAAACAACTAGTCACATTTTTTCCACGAATTCGTTTTAATAAAATTTTCTACTATGAACAATCTCTGCTGTACTGTGAGTTTCATCTTCACCTGTGAATTGATCAACTTACACTCACACAGTCGCAACTCGCACTGACGCACTACGATCTGAACTGGCCAATAGTCCATGAGTAGCTCTAATGTGATGCTAATCCAATCCAACCAATGTAAAAACAGGTTTGGCAAGTGAAACCATTGCACGATTGAATAATCTTTTATTTCCACTTGAAAGCTTTCAGGCGGCTTCAAGAGTTTTTCTCGCCAAGCATTTCTACGTATTCCTATCTCTAGACCGAGGCCACTTTTATTTGCCTCACCCTGTATATTTTAACCAAGAGTATATCAATCTTATGATTTTCTCTTTTTATTATGATCGTCAAAGAAACGTCAATATAAATAAACCTTGAACAGGACACTCAAGGTAAATATAGAATCAACATCGATGGCGTCGCTAAAAGAAACTCTGACGTAGTAAATGATGCAAATCACGTAATACAGCGTAAGGAATACTCAAGTTTAATTGCTCTGAGGAACTTTTCAAGAAGCATCATTTGAAGGCCAGTTGCAAGGACTATCCTAGGTAGAAACCAGGCGTTTTGGAAAATCCAATTAGCGCACAATATCTTGCGATATCTTTCCAATATCATTCTGACATTGTTATATTGGATCGACTTTGAGAGGGGATCTTATGATAATGTGTGTTAGTGGGGATGTCGGGACAGTTGAAATTCAAGTGATATTTTGTAAAGATTCTGAAAAGTTGGTCTTTTTGACGGATTAAATTTCGTGTCTTTACTTGGTTTCTAAATGATGTTTTTTTACACTTAATAAAATAAGACTTTATTCTTGACCTTCAAAAAAATGTTTATAGATGTAATAATTTCAACATCGTTATTTTATGCTATTATGTATTATTCATTTGCTGTATGTGGCGTCAACAATATGTTTTTTAAAATTGTTGGTGGCAACACTTTTGCTCGAGCCTGCAGCAAAAAGGGGCGTCTACCAGATCGACCGAAGCAGATGACCTGTTGGCTTATCGAGAATGCCGACCCTTGACGTTTTGTTTATTTATGAACTAAAATGATAGAATTATTTAAAAACAAGTTGTTTTTTTATTTAACTTTTGTAAACTTTACTTTAAAATGAAATAAGCTAAAGATTAAGCTTGATTGATATTTGTTAAAAGTTGCAATCAATAAAATCCTACAAGTGAATCAATCTTCAAACAGCAGTTGTTGTGTCTTCTATCTGCGTAAGTTATCTCGAACTTAACAGCCTTCTATCAAAAATCATAACCAGGTTCTCATCTACTACAAGGCCCGGGTCTGGGGCCCCTAAATTTCAGTTTCTACTATGCTAAATGTTGTCGATCCCCGGAATTTTAGTAAAGTGAAATTTTTTCTGAGACTCCACTTAGTTTTTTTAGCTTGTCTTTGACTCAGACAATGACCTAACGTGATTGGTTTGATCGATGTTTTAAGAAAGCCGATAAAATGGTAGGGGCCAACTAGTATCATCATTATGCGCAATCCCAGCTAAAAATAAACTGCAGTTTTTCTGCAGAAGCGAAGTGATTTTGAAGTATTTCTACAGTCAACTACAGATTTTCTATAGAAGAATGCCGACTGTAAAAAAAAACTTCAGTTATTTTGCAATGAAATCTAAAGTTAATTTAAAGTGATTTATTTCAAAGGTTACTATGAGCAGTTAACTGCAAAAATACTGTAGATTTTTTGAAGGGCCATCTTGATTTTAAATACTTTAACTTATCTAAAGGTGATTTGAAGTGATCTACGTATTAAAAAATTATATAAGCTGGTTAACTGCAAAAGTAGGAGATTTTTTGTAGTTAATCTTTATCTTAAAATTGCTCATTATTTTTAAAAATTAGTTTTGATTTTTTACACATGTAGTAATTGTATCCCAGCTAAAAATTGTTGGAATTTTTCGCGGAAAATATTTTTAATGTAAACATTTGCAGTTTTTTGCAAATTAGCTTAATATTTTACGCATGTAAAACGGCTACATTTTTATTGTGCCTCCTGTACGTGGACAAAATATGCTTGCAAAAAAAAATTTCATCTCTGTGTTGGCAAAAAATTCTTAAGTTTCCAGGAAAATTGAAAATGCGTTTATTACAGTAACGAGTTTTTTTTTATTTTTGTAATCTGACTAAGTTGAAATAGCACCACCAGAAAAATTTTACGGCAACACAAAAATACTACAGTAATTTTGAAGTAAATTCTGTAGCTCAAATGGCCGAATCACCACAGTTTCAAAACTGCAGAAAAACTTCAAATTTTCTGCAGTTTATTTTTTAGCTGGGATCTTACAAAAATAATTCCCTTAATGGCCCCCCAAAAAAGTTATACCTATATGGCAGACTTTTCTTTTATCAGGCCTTAACATAGAAGAGGCTTTAGAGCGATAATTTAATTATATTTTCGTTTTTCGGAGTGTTATTTGGATTTCATAAAAAAAACCCACTGCTTGAATACAATTAGGATTTAATCGTAAATGTTCATTCGAAGAACATTTCAAAAATTTATAATGATTTTGTCTGGTAAAATATCTATTAGTTTGTTTTAATGGCCGGCTTATTAGCGGTCTACCAACCGTAACGAAATTTTAATAGGGCGAGGGTTCGATGAATACAAGTTCGACCGGATATGCGTCATATTGTTCCCGGATGTATTAATTCTTCTTACGGTTTCTTTGTGTCAAAATATTTTTCCGATTGGAAGCTACAGTAAAAAATACAGAAGTTTAGACAATATTTATAGTACAATGTGATTTTAAATGCCCTGATGCTCTTCTTATTACTGTAGTTAAAATATAGAAAAATGCATTGGCTTCTGTTTTTTCAAAGCAAAATTGTGTGGTAAAAGTTAAAAGTGGGCAAATAAATTAATGCTGCACCTATTACAACTAGCAAATTTTAAAATATCAATTTGGCTTATGAAACTCAATTGTCTACTCATGTTATACATAATGAAAAAACAATACTCATGTTATAAATAATGAAAAAACAATACTCATGCTATAAATAATGAATCTAAAGAATTATAAGAAATAAAGAACTAGTTTAGAATCCTCAGCCGCACAATTTTTGCCAAACTATTCATTTTTCGCATAAATTTTAACAATAAAAATTAAATTAGTAACCCCCAATGAGCAGAATGAAAACCATTTAGAAAACAAACAACTTTGTAAAAATCATTTATCTCTCTCTCTAAAGCCCAAAGAAAATTTATAAGGATTATTTAAAATTAAACTACAAACCCATAACCAATTCATCAAATAAAATGTTGTGAATAAAATACATTATTTTAACAATATTTCGTAATACCCATCATTCCTCTTTCTAAAAAAGCAAACACAAACGGACTAGCAGGCAAATGTTACCCATCAAGGATATCACACCAATACATTAAATTCATCCAAAATTCTCAAAACTAATTACTAATATATCAAATTAAATGTACTACCTTTTGATAACAAATGTTCGTAATACAAGATATTCCTCTTTCTTGAATAGCAAATACACACGGATTGACAAGCGAAGAATCGAGAATCGCACATGGTATCACCAATACTCCAAACTCATCACCAATACTCCAAACTCATCACCAATACCTCAAACTCATCACCAATACCTCAAAACTCATCACCAATACCTCAAACTCATCACCAATACCTCAAACTCATCACCAATACTCAAACTCATCAATACTCATCTCATCACAAACTCAATAATCTAAAGTTAGACATACAAACAAAATCTACGTCGTAACGGTATCATAAACTATAATTATATTTTCTCCAATACATTAATTAATCTTAAATGCTTAGATATAATACCAATATATTAATGAAATGTACTACCTTTTGATAACAAATGTTCGTAATACAAGATATTCCTCTTTCTTGAATACAATAACAGGATTGACAACGAGAATCGAATCGCAATAGTATACAATACTCCAAAATCACAATACTCCAACTCATCACCAATACCTCAAAGTTTGACCAATACAAACAAAATCTACGTCGTACGGTATAAAAATAAACTATAATAATATCTCAATACATAAATACTAATCTTGAATAATATCCAAAATGAAATGTACTACGTTCGTAATACAGATATTCCTCTTCTTGAATAGCAAATTACACACGGATGTGATCAAGCGAAGAATTCGAGAATCGCAATGGTCATAACTAATACCTCACAGTACTTAACAACTAACTTACACTAATACTAAGAGTCATGATCTCAATACCTCACACTCATTTGCAATACCTAAAAGTTCTTACCAATAGCCAAACAAAATACACGTCGTGACGGTATCAAACAATCAAACCATAATAACCTTGGGGCATCACCAATTTTCCATGAATCTCCGGCAATTTGCCCCAATGTGAAGGCTGAACTTGTGAACTTTCCCCTGTAGCAGTTTCGACGAAATGGCAAGTCCAGTTTTGACGGTAACAATTGAAGAGCTTAGTAGAAGAACGTGCTAAGTGATAAAAAGTCCAAAACGAGAAAATGAGCTTTAAAGTTTTTAGTTTGCACTCAGATCTGTTAAAAACGGAACTTTGCAAACCCTAAAAAATATAGTTAACTTAAAGTTTATGAAAAAGTGGAAACTAGTTATCGTTAAAAAGTTAGTAATATGTTCATTGACATAAAAATCTCAAATTTAAGAAAAATGACACTTAGCACTTTCTTCCACTAAAATCATCAATTGGTGACGAAAGAATGGTGTATTTTGGTTGTTAGTGCCGGTTGGGAGTAAAGATGTTGAAGAGAAAAATAAATATTTAAAAAGTATTGTTATTTTTTAAAATGATTATCTGTTCTCAGTTCTTACCTGTTGTGCTTTGAAATGAACAAGATCTAACCCTTTAACTACTGACGGTACTCATAAGTATCACTTATAAGGCCGCTGTTTTACTTGTCATTGTTCATTTGGGAAAAATGGGGGCAAGGTGGAACTTTTTGATTGAATTTTACGGTTGTAGAACAGTCAAGTCTATAAAGGTAAAGTAAAGTCTTAAGAAAATTTTTACTTGAGTTGCCTGGACCAAATAATTATGCCCTGACGGTAATTACAAGAACCCATTTAAAGGACTGTTGTTTTACTTTTCAAAGTTAATTTTTTACTTTAGTACGAGATAGTAGTACACTTCGCAATTTTGAACTGTCGTACCTCTAAAATAACTAGGGAATAATTTATTTGGCTTAAAATCTTTTAGGTTTAATGAAAGTATCAGGTTTGGCGTAGAAACAGATTGGAAAATACATAGAAAATAACTGTTCCTTAAAAATAACAAAAATGTCAAGTTCCACGAGCTTGGGGCTAAAGTGTTGAAGATTTTTTGATATCTTAAACTATTTGACCCAGGTGGATGGACGTTAAACTCGTTAAATTGGGTTTAATTATTTTTAATGATTCCCTATTTTAAGAAGTAGATTGTTAATGAAAGCTAATTCCGGATATCTTGATATAGATCGAAATTTGAATTGAAACTTGTAAGTGTAGATAATTTTTAAAAACATTTTTATAGAAAAAGTAGCTTAATAAACCCGGCGTCGCACGGGTGTATTAATGGTGACTTGTATATTATTTAAACTTAATTTATTCCAATTGATATCCCTTCAATCATTGGTCAGCACCCCATCAGGATATTACAGTCCCTGGACAAATTATTAGACGCACTGTACTTTTTTTTAGTAATTTTATGTTTCTTAAGAGTTTTTATGCAATAATGGTATATTTAAACTACAATATTATTGATTTTTATTTAAAAGAATTGTTGTAGACTACATATTTGTATTTAAAATAATAAAACGGTACAATATCACCCGGTAATTAATATTTTACATGAAATCTTGCAGTGCGTCTAATAATTTGTCCAGGGACTGTATAAGTAAACCCCCTCTACTGATGTCAGCATTTTTTTTTTTTATTTGAATGCCCGACTGAATCCCGACCCTTCTTTTTAGCAAGTACAAACTTCCCAGTTGTACATAAATATTTCTCAATATTTCCATTTCTTTGGATTTATAAAAAACCCCAGCAAACCCTCCAACGATCTCTAGAATTAACTCAAAAATTCGAAAATATTATTAGAATGGAGTAGAGTAAATTGACCACAAGTATTAAAATTAATAAAGAGATTATAAATAATTAAAAAAAATCAAATAATAATGTTCAAATTGCAATCTTACGTAATAAATTCACGTTCGTTTTCGTACTTTCACTTAATTTCGCTTTCGTTGAAATTTCTTTCAAACTAAAAATTGCATAAAATAATAAGTTTCCAAGAATGCACAAGGCTACTCTTATGGAGAAATCGGCTCACGTTTTGCTTTCCTATAGTCTCTTTTGGGTTCCAATTTCAAAAAATCGCTTCTTAAATGACGCCTTCATTACAAAAGAAATAATCTCCTAAAATTTATTATCTGTTTCTCCAAAAGTTTTTGCTGTTCGTCGATACGCGAGTCAGTCATTAAGGACTTCTTACTTTAGATATATAAATTAAAATTATTAAGAACAAATTTAAATGATACTTTTATCATTTAAAACCTTCTCATTAACCTTTTAAGCACTCGAAACCAAAGGATTACTATATATTCAAATAAGAAGAAATATTCCATTTATCGCCACAAAAATGCTTCTCATTTGGTACTTGCCTTAGGAGTATCGAAAAGGAAACATTTACCCACTTAATTTATATGTTATAAGAGAAATTTATGGTCCATGTCAAAAAATATAATGAAGTTTTGTACACGTTGCCTTTAGGAAAGTCATAAGGAAAGCTTAACGCATATGGTTAGTTTTATCAGTGATTTTAAGTGGATCTTCTTATACATTATATTAGAAATTAAAGTACTCTTTGTGAAACTCATGATAACGAATTTAAAGTTAATAAATAAATATTTGTTATCAAGTATGATACATTCATTTATTATTTAAAAATAGTTTCTTACAATATTATAAACGAAATTTCAAAGTAAAATATTGTAAAAAAATTGGAAATTTGTCCATTTATTCAAAATTATCGAATTTTATAGTAATTTTTTAAATAGAGCTTTATTTAAAATTTTCCTAATGAATTTGGCAAGGTTACAATATCTGTTTTTCATTGAATTACGATATCAAAATTCGCCAATGAACGGACCGGACCCTAGTTATACTTTGGAGAATGTGTGTTTTGTCACTCCACACTTTAGTAGAGGTATACTAGATTTTTAAAACTAGATTGGTACACTGTTAAAAATTTTGTGCTTGGTTTCACCAGGATATTGGTTCCTAGTAGCTACAACGGCTGTGTGGTGAAACGTTAAACCATATTTTTGGTATTCGGTTGAACCATTTCTCAGGTTTTTGTTTCCAAATCCAGAAAAATGGTTCAACCAAACACCGAAAAAAAGGTGAAACATTTCACCACACAGCCGTTGCAGCTACTAGGAACCAATATCATGGTGAAACCAAGCACAAAATTTTTAACAGTGTAAGGCTGAACCCTTTAACTTCTAAAACGGCACGGACGGCCGTACTAGTAAGGATTCGATAATGCTATTCCTATGAGCCCCTTATAGGTGATTTCATCCCATTGAATTTATCATTATCAAAAGTCGCCAATGAACGGATTGGACCCTATATGTTAGTTACACTTCGGAAAATGCGAGTTTTTCAACTCGACTCTTCATTTCGGCCGGGGGCAGGTAAACTGCAGTATCTGGTCTAATGACTTGGACCATTGTTGTAAGCACTCAAGGACTTTAACCAGTAGGATACACTCTTAAAACAAAAGAGTGAAATCTACTCCTATAGGGTAAGTGCATTTTCGGCACCGGAAAGTTGTGGAAATTAACTCAGACTGAGTTAAAACCGCTCGTTTAAAGAGTATAGGATGTAGATTGTTTTCTTTTATTTCTTTTACCCACTCCGCAAAAAGAGTGAAATCCACTCCTACAGGGGAAGTGCATTTTCGGCCCGGAAAGGAGTGGAAATTAACTCAGACTGAGTTAAAACCGCTCGTTTAAAGAGTATAGGATGTAGATTGTTTTCTTTTATTTCTTTTACCCACTCCGCAAAAAGAGTGAAATCCACTCCTACAGGGGAAGTGCATTTTCGGCACGGAAAGGAGTGGAAATTAACTCAGACTGAGTTAAAACCGCTCGTTTAAAGAGTATAGGATGTAGATTGTTTTCTTTTATTTCTTTTACCCACTCCGCAAAAAGAGTGAAATCCACTCCTATAGGGGAAGTGCATTTTCGGCACCGGAAAATTGTGGAAATTAACTCAGACTGAGTTAAAACCGCTCGTTTAAAGAGTATAGGATGTAGATTGTTTTATTTTATTTCTTTTACCCACTCCGCAAAAAGAGTGAAATCCACTCCTATAGGGGAAGTGCATTTTCGGCACGGAAAGGAGTGGAAATTAACTCAGACTGAGTTAAAACCGCTCGTTTGTTTTAAGAGTGTAGTATACTAAATAATTAATAATTTCAAGTCAAAAATGGTCCAATTCATGGGAATGGTTACTGCAGTTTACCTGCCCAAGGCAGATTTAATGTATCTCAGCTGGCCGTTCTACGCACAACAAAGTTAAGATTGCGTTGTTTCTATATTGCGTTGTTTCTTTATTTGAACAGACGCACTCAGCTTTCGTATCAAAACACGGGATCGCTCCTAATGCATAAATCTGTATCATCTTATAGAATAGGACCGAAGTATAATGAAATTTAAATAGGATATAGGTCCTTTACCTATTAAAGTTTAAATATGCTACACGAAAAATGCCCAATGAATACTACAAGACAGAATTGATATTTAAATAGTATTTGTAACTTATTTTTAGAAATAAGGATGTTATTGGAGATTGAAATATTGATTTGTATTAAGCTCCACCGATAAACTTTATTCACCGCTACGCCGATGACCAGTGAAATAGAACCGTTGTCTGCCGACAGACACACCGGACCGCTTCTACACTCTGTATTATAACCGAATCATAAATTTATCTCATAATTTACTCAAGAAAATCGTTTGAGTTGAAAAAATTTAACTAATTAAATTGTAAGAGTCGGGTTTAATCTTTAGGTTCACATTTGAAGAGCTTAGTGGAAGATCGTGCTAAGTGACATTTTTGAAAAAAAATTGAGATTTTTGTGTTAATGAACATGTTATTACCTCCTTTAACACTTTAGCCACGCATGATTATTGTTTCCGCGTGATATGTGATAGGAATATCATTACCGAATCCTTAGTTGTATGGCCGCCTGGGCCGTTTTAAGAGTGCAAGGGTTAAAGATAACAAGTTTCCCTTTTTTTCATAAACCTAACACTTTAAGTAATTTTTTTTACCATTTGCAAGTACCTTTTTAAGGCAAATGGTAAAAAAAGTTGAAAGATAAGTTGAATACAATTAGTTTAGATTTTTTTAAAAGATACTCTCCAAAGTTGAATTCGCCTGGAAAATCAAAAATTATAAGTGAATCTCAAACTCAATAGACTAGAAAAAAGTTGGTCCCCTAAAAATTTAGAAAAATGATAAAGTGCCGTTGTAATTAGGCAACTCACTTTATGGGGTCACAATATAGTTTTCTAACATAACGATAGATGGCAGCACTAAAATTATAGATTTGCGACTAGGAATATAGATTTTGTCTGATATAAATATGTTTTGAAGTTTTAGGCAGTAGATTTGAAATTTATGGCATTTTCAAACAGAAAAAATAAAACTTATAAAATTTTGTACAGAAAAAATAAAATTTGATTTGTTAGCTCAATAAAGAATTTCGAAAGAAAAATGTAGTATGATCTATTCTAATTTAGATGGAGCATTTAATACATTTTTAAGGAGACACAATAATTTACCATATAAAACGTTTCTGAAGTCAAAAAGTGTTATAAAGATGTTACTATAAATAGATTTTAATATGAAATAGGGATGTTCATTTTCTCATGAAAGACGTATTTGAACCGTTTTTTGAACTGGTTTGTGCCATTCACAAACCTTAATTAAGAATCTTCTTAATGTATCACAATTGTTTCATCAGTTCTGGTTTCTTCCATGGAAAAGACCGGTAACAATACCTCTTTACTTTGAATGACCAATCGATGGTGATATTAACATCTTGGTGACCAAAAGCCCTTGTATATCGCTAACGCCTATGTACTTAGCTTGCTTTAGGTTACATATTCCTTTTAGCTTTCATTCCTTCCTTAGATCGGTATTCTGATTGATGCTTTGTTCCTACATGATATTCATACACCAATCGAAGCTAGAGAAATAATTTATTTTCATTTTGTAAACATTTCTTCTGCCTCGCTCCTAAATTATACAATAGTCTTCCCATCGATTTAATAAATATTAATAATTATGCTACCTTTAAACCTACACTTTTCAATCTTCTGATCAATATCGACGAATTAGATCTTCATTTCTCACTTTATTGAAGCTAATATTTTTTTCCCTTTTGTTATGCAGCTTATTGCCAAACTATTCTGTATATTTTTTTAAGCAGTTTGTTGTTGCATTATTTATTATTTTTCATCATTTCTCTATGTTATTTGTGTGTGTGTGTCTGTTCAAATTATATAAATTTTTTTCTATCTCGCCTATACGGGATTCCATGTTTCCCCTTGGCGTTCGTTTGATTTAATTTGTTGTTCTTTTTGTGATAATAAAATTTATTATTATTATTTAGCATTTCTGTTGCTTCTCAATATCTGAAACATGCCCAATTAAAAAAAACTCCGATGCTTAAGTTGCACTTCTGATTCCTTAGAATCACCGAATATTCCATATCACCATTATGGGTCGTTAGATTGGTGAACTCACAACATATTACTTTTTTCCTACAGTGCATTAAATTGCTACTGAATTTTTTCAAAGAGGTAAATGGGAAGGGATCACCAAACTATAGCCTGTCGTTTACATAATACAGGGTGTCCGTAAAAGAATGTCCGGGTTTCAAATTATCACGCCTTGTGATTTCTTCCTTTGGGGCTCCGTAAAAAGATCGGGTCTACGTTACACCCCCACCCCACGATTTACCAACCTTAAAAGGTATAATTGCACAGGCTGTTGCTTCCATTACTACGGACTTGCTACACACAGTATGGGAAGAATTGCATCTTCGTTTGGATGTGTGCCGTATCACTAAAGGCGCACACATTGAGCACTTATAGGAAAAACTAGGTTAGTTTTCCTTCAATATCATGTATGATTTGATATATTTAGTATAAAATAAACTTCTAGAATATACCATTAAAACTCGGACATTCTTTTACGGACACCCTGTATTACAAGTCCATATTGAGTATATTTGGCCACCTATTGCAAACTGAAGTACATAGTATATTGACCCGCGAAAATACCACGCACCATCTCCCTATGCATGAATCCTTTAAGCCATCTAGAAAACCACGAAGCCATCTAGAATCTTTCAACACTAAAAAGAATTAAATATACCTTTATCCAGATGAAGATTCCTATATTGAGTATATTTGGCCACCTATTGCAAACTGAAGTACATAGTATATTGACCCGCGAAAATACCACGCACCATCTCCCTATGCATGAATCTTTAAGCCATCTAGAAAACCACGAAACCATCTAGAATCTTTCAACACTTAAAAGAATTAAATATACCTTTATCCAGATGAAGATTCCTATATTGAGTATATTTGGCCACCTATTGCAAACTGAAGTACATAGTATATTGACCAGCGAAAATACCACGCACCATCTCCCTATGCATGAATCTTTAAGCCATCTAGAAAACCACGAAGCCATCTAGAATCTTTCAACACTTAAAAGAATTAAATATACCTTTATCCAGATGAAGATTCCTATATTGAGTATATTTGGCCACCTATTGCAAACTGAAGTACATAGTATATTGACCCGCGAAAATACCACGCACCATCTCCCTATGCATGAATCCTTTAAGCCATCTAGAAAACCACGAAGCCATCTAGAATCTTTCAACACTAAAAAGAATTAAATATACCTTTATCCAGATGAAGATTCCTGTTCTTCACCACCCTGATGATATCGTTTTCTCTAAAACTGAGCAAAGTGGCCTCTCGCGTGACGTAATCGGCGACAGCTCTGACGTATTCGTGACCACCCTATAAGTGAAACAAAGTATACTTTAACTTGTGTCTCCAGAACTGTCACACAGTCTTTGGCATTTCTTTATTAAGGGGGAATGGGGGCGCTGGACCGGGGGTCTCAAAAGCAAAGTGCATCAGTGTTAATCCTATGGGGAAAAATATTTTCTATGCCACATTTCTCCGGCTGTATTGAATATTTTTGCAAGCGGATTTTTGTGTGTGATAAATGTAGCTTACTTACAGGTCCCGACCTTCCCACTTTTTGAAATTGGTTCGAATATATATTTTTTTTAAATTTTCAATAAATAATTTTACACAAAATATTCGAAGCAATTTCGAAAAGTGGGAAGATAGGGACCTGTAAGTTATATACATTTATTATTTAAAAAAAAAAACGTTAGTAAAAATATTCAATTCAGCCGGAGAAATGTGGCAGAGAAAATAGTTTTTTCCCCCATTGGATTAACACAGAGGCACTTTAGTTTGGAGACACGCGATCCAGCGCGACCATTCCCCCTTAAATGGAAGCTTCATAATACAATTTAATGGATAATTTTGTACAAAGCTTTAACTTTTATAACACCAAGCTTTTTATGGACTTGGTTTACATGTATTCTGAGCACTCCAAATATGAGGGATTATAAAGCAGGGATTTACCTGTGCGGCTTCCACACAATAACGTTCCACCATGTTCCGGATCTTTTCAGCCTGAAATTTAAAATAAAAATAGATAAGCATACTTTAGTAATAAACATAAAATTTGTGCATTCTCAACTATAGAAAACAAGTTATATATTTTGAAATAAGTTATATATTGGGTTTTTGAAATGGCACTATAACACAAAATGTAAAAAAAAGAGAAAATTTTAGTAATTACTGAACTTTTAATTGATGTATAGCTGCGGAAATAAAAAAAAAGACCGCACCATTTTTCCTATTAAACGAATACGGAGTGGTGCGTTTTTATCTCCGGAGCTGTATTTATTAAAAGGATTCCAAGCATTTAACTGAATCATCATTGAATAATTTGATACGTTGCCATTGTTCATTAACCTTTCTGCTCCAGAGGAACACATCCATGAACCTTTGTAGAATTGCCCGAAATTGACGAGTCCCCTCAATAAATGTCAAACGCTAATTTTTTGTTTAATTACCTACAAACATACATCTAAATATGAAATTGTATGTTAAATATACTATACAAAGAATATATGCGTAGGATTATATTAGAGAGTGAAGAGAGGGGTTAGTTTGAATTATCGTCGCACTAGAGCTACAAGAGGGTTGCTGGAGACGGGCGTCATGATTTAAACCACAGTCAAGTTACGAACCGACTCCTGAGTAGGCATCCAATGCAACTTCGTGAGGATTAAAAGACCCACCTTGTGTGAGTAGAGAGTCATCCAGCCCCCGTTCCTGAGCAGAATCTGGAGAGTGCTGCTTCTGGGGACGCTCACTTCGGCGATGTCCTCGAAACTGAAACACAACGACGCTAATTAAAATTTCAGTTCTTGGTTTTGAATTTTGATTTTGGTAAATAATTGTTATTGTCTGCATTAAGGGAATAAAGAAGTGTTGGGTGATACAAGTTGGATTTATTGCGTAGCACGCACACTCTTAAAACAAACGAGCGGTTTTAACTCAGTCCGAGTTAATTTCCACTCCTTTCCGTGCCTAAAATGCACTTCTTCCTATAGGAGTGGATTTCACTCTTTTTGCGGAGTGGGTAAAAAAAATAAAAGAAAACAATCTACGTCCTACACTCTTAAAACGAGCGGTTTTAACTCAGTCTGAGTTAATTTCCACTCCTTTCCGTGCCGAAAGTGCACTTCTTCTGTAGGAGTGGATTTCACTCTTTTTGCGGAGTGGGTAAAAAAAATAAAAGAAAACAATCTACGTCCTACACTCTTAAAACGAGCGGTTTTAACTCAGTCTGAGTTAATTTCCACTCTTTCCGTGCCGAAATGCACTTCCTAGGTGGATTTCACTCTTTGAAATGCACTTCCTAAAGAGCGTGCGATTTCACTCTTGTGAATGTCTAATGTACACGAGTGCATGGAGTGTTAATGACTAACTGCTACACACAATAACTTTTAAGTATGATTAATAACACAAAGATATTCTAAAAGCATAAATCATAAATGTGACCCTAAAATTATCAGATAAAGGTTTTAAAACACTTTTTTGGGAGTTCTTTCCACTGAAAGTGGTTTTAAAGTTTCAAATTTTTTTTGCTGGTTAACAGAGGGCGAATGAATGCCATATGATGTAGTTGAGATACACGAGCGTTATTGACGAAAACAAACTAAGGTTTTCAGTTGATAAAGTTTACAATGGATGACCGGAACGGCCACGCTTATGGTGACGTCACAACTTCATCTAACATTGTTTTCAATCCCACAAGCAAACCACGCTACGCTTCGTCCGAATCGTCCATTTCGATAAATTTGTTGTCATCCATTTTTGATAAATTTGGATCAAAATAAAAGTTAGGAATCAAAATTTTCACAAGACCCAGCGCGTGCGATTGAGGCATAACGAAGCAATTAAATTTCCACAGATTTATTAAGGTAACGGGGAACAAAACGACCACTCAAAATCTCGTATTTTCATTTCAACTTTAGTTACTGAATCGTGCCTTTACGAAAAAACTTCTATGATGCACATTTGAATATGGATCTGGAGTTTGCTAATTTGGTAGTTAATTTCAATATAACTTTGTTGCCAGCTTTAAATGTCATTATTCTTAAACACCAATTTTCAACCTTAAGGTACACTTTTCTCTTTTTCTATTTTTCTAGAAGGGTTGAAATTTTGTGTGATGTCGTATTTATGTCTATTTAACACAGTGAACCAAAAATATTCCAAAAAAAGTATTAAATGAGTAAAAATAAGACGATTTTTCTAATTTAAGAAATGCGCAAAATTTCTATTCATATTAATAACTTAAAATTATGAATGTTTTATCGTCAAACTTGAGGTACATTGCATTGAATAGACTGTTTTTTATTTCTACAAAAATTATTTTTAGATACACGCAATAGTTGTGCTGGAAAGTGTACCTAAAAGCTAAAAATCGGTGTTTTAAAATAATGAAGTATGAAGCTGGAAACAAAATTATATTGAAATTAACTACCAAATTTGCGAACTCCAACACCATATTCAGGTGCGTATTATATAAAAAATTTCGTAAATATTCATTTCAGTGATTGAAAGTTAAAATTGAAAATTTGATATTTTGAAGCTTCGATATGTTTCCTGTCCCCTTATACATTCATAAATATTCAATAAGAATATGCATTACTTTGCCGAGAAGGCTAGACGACACACTTCGAAAAATAAATGCTTACCTAAACAATGCAATGATTTTGTAGCGAGTATAAATTGGCCGGTTTCTTTCGTTAAAATAGAGAAGTTTAAAAAACCTACGCCTTTAAGGATATGTTCTTGAAACGCGAACCCACACAAAACACAAGAAAATATTTTCCGAAATGAAATGTTTACATTTTGATAACATTTAAAAGCATGTCAAAAGCGGCAATAACTTTGACAACAGTTCCACTTGAATTTATTATTTTATGTCAAGAGAAAACAGATAAGACACGGATATTGAAAATAGTTTACGTTAGAAACATTTCCTTTAAAAACTACAACTAGTTTGAACATTTAGAATAACAATAAATAAAAAAAAGGTCTATATTCTTGATATTGAAAATGAATTATAAAAAACAAATTTTAATAATAAATAGAACCAGCTTGCATCAATTTCCTAATTAGCTATATTTTTTTTATTATTTCGGTTGAATTAATATCGTAATCGAGCTAGTTCAGGGCATTTGGCGATGCCTCGTGATTCAGAAGCACGGTTAAGTAACGAGGGAAGCTAATTTCGAACCCCAGAAGGTATCCTTAAGGGGGAATGGGCGCGCTGGACGTGGACCACGGGTCTCCAAAGCAAAGTGCCTCAGTGTTAATCCAATGGCGAAAAAACTATTTTCTCTGCCACATTTCTCCGGCTGTATTGAATATTTTTACAAACGGTCTTTTAATGATAAATGTAAATAACTTACAGGTCTCTATCTTCCCACTTTTGGAAATTGCTTCGCATATTTTGTGTAAAATTTATTGAAAATTAAAAAAAAAAATCGAACCAATTTTAAAAAGTGGGAAGGTCGGGACCTGTAAGTCAGCTACATTTACCACACAAAAAAATCCGCTTGTAAAAATATTCAATACAGCCGGAGAAATGTGGTAGAGAAAATATCCATTGATTAACACTGATGCACTTTGCTTTGGAGACCCCCGGTCCAGCGCGCCCATTCTCCCTTAATAGCTTGTGTTAAGGTAAATAAATATCGCACTAGAGCTACATGATACCTACTTTTTACGTGTACGTTTTTTACCTCGTTTTTAGAGTCACGGTCAAGTGATTGGGCCGACACCTGAGCTGGCGCCCAATGCAAAATTATAGTGACATCGTACGTGACGTCAGTATTTTGAACCATGTCCGATTCAACTTGCTCTAGTCCTAGATACAC
This sequence comes from Oedothorax gibbosus, assembly GCA_019343175.1. Taxonomy (NCBI): domain Eukaryota; kingdom Metazoa; phylum Arthropoda; class Arachnida; order Araneae; family Linyphiidae; genus Oedothorax; species Oedothorax gibbosus. Next base: position 347,972 of record JAFNEN010000357.1, on the reverse strand, counting down.
GCCGTTATTTATTGGAGGTTATTTTTTACACAGCTATGTGTTAAAATTATTACTTAAGGCGAGGACAGAACTCCCAGAAGGTATCCTCAGCGACAAGCCGCCTTAACCGATGCAAAATAAGCACCATCCTCAAGCCTGAATTTTCTAAGCATCGTAATCGTAGCGTCTGTCACGATCGATACACTGCTTTAGAAAAAATTGCTATAAATACACTATCGTTACACTTTAATATTTCTGTGACGTTATGCGAGTGTGTACGGTGGATAACGATTGTAGAAAATTTTCATCGATAGAGGCTGATGTGAAGTAGAAGAACATCCTGTTTTTTAAACCAGTTCGTTACAATGGAAATGAACTAACTCTTTTTCATTTCCAAAAAAGTAAAAATCTTATTTCGAGGACGTAAAATTACAAGGTTAGGTTGAATTAACGTCGCTAACTAAAGCTACACGACAGCTAGTCGTAAAAATACGAGGAAATGTTCCTAGCCTTTTCCAACCCGATAACTCATCATATGCCACTAATTATTTAATTGAAAGGCAATAATCAGATTTGTTTCAGTGATTAACTTTTCGACTATGAAATCATCATTACATTTTCATAATTAATATTTTTTGGGTTGTTTTTGTTTGAAAAAACTACAAAAAATTAAAACAGACTATTTGCATTTTTTTATAGCTAGATAGTTGAATAACATACTAAACCGCACTGCGAAATGCAGTTTGTCTGGTGTCTGGTCGTCCTACACTTGAGACGAAACATTTAGTTTCCTCGTAATTTGAAATAGAATATACTCTTTCAAATCATCAAGTATTATTCCAAGCACAGCAGGATGGGTTGCAAAAGTGTAAAATCTAATATTTTACGTTCTATATCCTCAAATTGATCACCAAGTAACCTTAAATTTGCTTGCGGTGTTAACATAATTCACTATAGGTGTTAACATAATTCAAATATAGGTACATAATTATGGCTGTATTATATTTGTCGTCAAAAGGCGAAATATATACACTTCGCAATAACACAAAAACTGCATAAGCTTTAAAATCTATGTATGGAAATTCATCAGCCACATCTGGGATTACTAGGTGTCAATTAAATATACAAAAGGGTAGATGAAAGAGCCTTAGATCAGTGTAGTTTGTGTAAACCCTATAGTGACCAATGTACTGTTTATCAAGTTTTCAAACGAAACTTGAACTCATAAGAACGGTTGGCGAAATGGTACTATGAATTTCATCAGAATGTGCTGTTATCGGTGAATCAGAACCACGCCAAGCGCTGGCGCGTCATTAGCAGTCAAAGTGTTAAGAAACCGAAGTTTTAGTAACATGACGATCCGACTACGCTACGTCGGCGCTAATCATCTTTTGAAGTCCTAAATTTTTTCATAAACTTTAAGATACACTTTAGAGACAGGTAATGAGGAAAATACAGACAATAGGACAGATTTAACTAGTAAAAAAATCATTCCGTTTCTTTACCTGATAGTGTCGAGGACCCTGAGGTAATCGCAAATTGCGTCACGTTCCCTCCTGACCAATCGGACGCCCGAATGAGACACGCCCAAGAGCTGTACATTTGGAAGATTACGACCACCCTGAAAAAAATCCATATATATATATGTTATTTGTACAGAAAGAGACTAAAAAAATTATTTACCATCTTCATGTTATGGTCATTTTGAAAAAAAAAAAGACATTATCTGAAAGATGTATTTGACTATTTTTCCGTTATTGGTTAGTTCTCCAGTTAGATAAAACAGTTGGAAACAAATAATTAAGTAAATTAAGATTGTTCTATGTTTTTAAATTATTTAATCCATTAACGACGACTTTCTGAAAATCAATAACACCTTCATTTTCGAATAAAAACTTGAACATTAGACTTTTTAAAAGTTCGTTTTACGTGTAACTTAATTTTTCCTTAAATTTATAAACCCTTAAATTATAAAGTCAGCTTCGTGTTTTGAATGGAATTTCCTTAACCCTTATTCTCATAAAGTAGCATATATGCTACCTGGGGTTTTCCTCTACTTTCTGTTTGTTAAGTGACGTCAGCGAGTATATTGCATTGTTATTTGTTAGAAGAACAGTATAGAAGCTTCGTTCAGAGTGAAAATATGTACAAAGTTAAAATTATTTTTGTTTTAGAGGAAGGTAACTTGTTGGGTTGTTGTGTTTGTGCATCATGTCTCGTCGTCTGTACAAGGAAAGTTCATTGAATTATTTTTCATATTAATTTTTTTTTACTTTGAAAAATATTTTTCACATTTCTTATGTTCTGTAGTTTTAAAAAATTGCTTAAGTTGTTGGATTACCACTGTTTTTGGAAAAAATACAAGCTAAAAACTGAAGGTTGCATATATGCTACCTTTTATAAAACTCTAATTAATTACTGCACTAATTATTTTAGAAAGGTTATCACACTAAATAATCTTTATTTTAGCTGTAAAAAAACAGAAAAAAATTGAAAATTAGAAAAATTTAAAAAAAAATCGATGATCATGAGAATAAGGGTTAAGAGGCCACTTAAGATCCTCCTGTGGACCATTTGAGCAACTCAAATTGAACTACTTTTTTTAGTCTAAATTACAAACTGGAGTGTTATTAGAATGACTTACCGAAATCGGGAACAGCCTTGAGAAATAGTTGGGGAAGTCTTTGGCCACATCCACAACGTTCCTCTTCATAGTGAGCTTGATATTGTTAGAATGGATGGTGGATGAGGTCACACCATAGCCATCTGAAATAATGGAGCATGTAAGTTTCAAGTGCACAGTATATATAACTGGTTCTCGGGTTTATCAAGGCGTCAAATCGTCTTGTATGGGCTATCTTTAGAACCTAAACGCGTAGAGTATACATAATAGTAAGATGTCATAATATAGAAGAGGGAAAAAATAGAAAAATTCGAAATTCTTTTTTGGCGGGAGTTTCAGAGCTTTTGTGATTTTGTTTAGTTTTACAGAATTTTATGATTTTTATGCGATTTTCAATTTTTTTACGTTTTTTTGTGTGGAATTTCCGATTTTTCTTTTTTCGATTTTCAATTTTATAAATGAAAAAAATTGACGCACATAAAAAGTTAAACGACGCATAGAAGCGGAGTTGTAATGTAGGGGCGAGGCTCAGAGAAGAACGTCGTCGATGTAGGAATCTCAAATTCGAAATTTCAAAGTATTTGTTTTGGAGAATATTGTTTAACAATAAAAAGAGTATATCCAGCGCTCGTTTATCAGAGTTTCATTTTTAACAGTTTCCCAGAATTGCGGGTTCGAGCCCCGGCTGAGTCGGCTGATTTTCTGGATGTGAAAATCGAGTTAACACGCGCGACAACAATTTTGTGGAATGATTTATGATTATTATGGAATATTTATGTGTGGAATATTTATGTTATTTATTATTGTGGAATATTTATGATGATTATTTCAAACGATTTATGTGGAATGTTAAAGATCCCTTGAGCACAAATTTGGCTTGATTCCTCTCAGCAAAACTAAATCTCGGCATACTTTAACATCCACAGAGAGCCAAGATTGATTATAATCTAAGCGTCAAAATTGGTAGCGAGAGCCACCTAGATGATGCCACAAAAAATGGCTCTCAGTTCGGCGGAATATGCAGAGTCTACAGATTTGCCAAAAAAGCAGCCCCGTTTACAATTTTTTTTAAAGAGTGTGGCTTTCAACAGTGCCTAACTTTCTGCTTAAAAGCATATTACCAGGGCCGGATTTAAAGATTTGCCGCTTGTAGGCTATGATTGATTTGCAGCCCCTGCCACAATATTCTCCCAATTCATGGAAAGGTAGCTAGTAAGCTGCAAATAGGGTGGTATGTGCTGTTTAAAATAGATACACATATTAGAATAATCTATGTACCTTTTCACACCAAATCTAAAGCGAAATAGGCGAATTTTTAAAACTGTTCTACTATTTTTCTTTCAACTTCCAACTTCCGAGAGGAGGGGGTGCAATTGTCCTCGCAGCGACCATGATTGCTACGAAATATTTGTACTGTTTACGCTTTACGTATTAATGTAAATAATTTGTTTTCTTTCTTAAAAATATTCGTATCTTTATAAAAAAAATTGTATGCCGGATGCCGCTTTAATTGGTCATAAAATTTGCCGCCCTAAAAAATTCACCACTCTAGGCTACAGCCTACTTAGCCTATTTAGAAATCCGGCCCTGCATATTACGAAGGCCATATTGCAGTTAAAGGTTCAATTCCCCAGATTTTGGTGCTTGATGACTTACCTATGAGCTGCTGCAGTTTCCTCTTCTCCTCCCTGTTCATGCGTATACAAGCTGAAGATGCAACGTCCCTAATGACCTGGCAGAAAACCAAATGCAAAGACACGGGATTGTCTAGCTTCTCTGAAGGGGCGAACACCTAAAAGACATGGAGGAACATGCTTCAGAAATCCAGGCTATTTTTTTTTTTTTGAAACCAACTACTTTCAAATCAGCAATGGGTTGAGTACAATTTTTTTCGCTCTCAAGCTACACGAGGGCTATTGCATTTTAGCCAAGCTTCAAATTGTGAAAACATTACACATTTCCGATTAGGGGGTTAAAAATGAAAGAAGCCCTTTGCGAGGTTCTATCTTGCAGCATCTTTTAGTTACGAGTGAGTTTTCGCAGAAGCAAAAGCCCCCTAAGTTAGAGCAATTTCGATATTTTAAACTAAATTGTGCGGCTGAACCGTACATGATGGCAGAAATGCTATTGGTGACGTAATTTAGAATAACAGTTATGTGGCGAGCTTATACCCGAGTAGATACCTAACGCAATATTTAAGGGTGACTTCGTACCCAGCGTTGGAATTTGTTGGCATGCGTTGTTATTGATAAGCTCCAAGTTTGTGTGCATAAAATTCTGGATATTGTTTTTTTAAAATTATTTTATTAACTGCATAAAGCATCGTTTTGCTTGTCAGCCTACAAAAACGTTCCAATTTAGAGACAATTAAAAAAAAGCACAAACATAGGGCTTATACAATACCTAAGCATATCAACAAGATCAGAAACAATAGGTAAAAAAATTGTAAATGCTAGTTATGAAACAATCCATCCAATTTCTCCATAGGTTAACATAGGGGAAGTTAGTTTTGATTTTGGAAATTCATGTCCATTACTGACCTCTTTTCTGATCCTCAGCGTCCACGAGACTTTTGTGTAAGCAAAAGATGCAGCCGTGCTCTGCGGGAAATGTTTGGTTTTGATCATTTCCAACGTCCGTTGTTCGGGCGTGTCCATGACAGTAGGCGGCGCGGTGTCCATAGGTTTCAGGAACTCGGAGCTCTCCTCAACTGAAAATATTTTCCATGTAAGTTATAGAAGTTAGCAGAAAGTGATGGAATTCTGCGGAAATAGGGCATGGCCTACTCAACTGTAAGGCCACAGAAGCTCTTTGTGACATCATTGGTGACGTTCGGTTTTTGCGAAGAAGAACTATGTAACCTATTCGACTATACTTTTCAGGTTCCGAACAATCGTGCCTCTCTTTCGGAACAACCAACAAAAACCAGACGGCTAGTGTGACGTAACAGAAAGCGTTTCTGGCCTTACTTGTTGAGTCGGCCATGGCTAGGGTGTGTTGCGGAAAAGTGTGTATTTCATAGGTGTAAGCGCAACTACCTTTACCTTCTCCACCTTCTAGTACAGTAACCCCTCGCTATATCGCGCATTTGGATATATCGCGCATTCGGATATATCGCGCCTTGCATCATGTCTCCCAATTTTTCAACCGTTTTTTTTTCAATGCGTACTCTCCTTAAAATCGACATGAGACACACGGTCAAGATAGGCGAAGCTAAGCTATTTTCTGTAGCACGCAGTAAAATTCTAGACTTTATTCAATTTGGAAGCTTCAACTAGTTCTTACTTTAAAACGGCTGCTAAGAAAATAGGTTTATGTATCAGTTAAAGTTAAACTGAACGCAATAGAAAAAATTAAAAAGGGTTCTACCCAAATTTCGGTTGCTGATGAGTTGGGAGTAGGTGCATGAACAGTGAAAGAAAAATGGCTTTTTTTAAACTAGAAAATGAGTGAAATATGTATATAGTATTACCTGTACAATAATGTGTAATGTTTATAGTAATTAATAATGTCCTTTCTAAATTTTTGTTTCTTTTTTTAGAGTAGTTATATTATTTAAGTTGATTTTGTTTTATCTTTCAAATACATGCTCTGCTTTAGTTTAAAAACTTTATTGAGAGCATAAATACATCAAAAGTACAATATATTTATCAAAACGCTCTTTATATCGCGCATTCGGTTATATCGCGGTTTTTTTGCTTGTCTCCCGGGAAGCGCGATATAACGAGGGGTTGCTGGCTGTACTAGATTTTTCAAAGGTCACTGGTCTTATTGGATTTATCTGAGTCCTTCAGATAGACCGAGGATAGGTCAACAATAATAACAACATCTTCAATTCCAATCTAACCAAATACACAGGGAATGGAAAGTTACTTTTGAAAAGTAACCTGTTGCAGTTACTTAATTAAAAAAATAACTAAAAAAATAACACGGCACTGCAGCAGAAACGAACCGGGCATCAGAAAACCTAGAAACTTGCCTATTTCGCTATTGGGCTCGTCTTCGCTGGTTCTTAGTGATCCACATGGTTATTTCTTAAAAAAGTTGGAATTTAAAGTTAAAGAAAGTTAATTTCTTTCGAACTAAAAATATTAAAATACATTTAGGAGCCCAAGTCAATATGATAGAGGGGTCTCATACAAGCATTGCATACAAGTGTAGGGAAAATAGTCCTTTTCTGCCCTGTTCGCTCAAAAGATGGGAGTGGGTTTTCGGCTCGCTGACACCTCACTCCAGTTTCCTTTCTAGCTCAATGCTACAAATACACATAATAACTACTCACACTCAATCCTATCCGCAGACATCCTGTCATGCACCATCTTCTGAGGCGATATCGGTGCCGGGGGCTCCCTATGCTTCGGTACGATGGTACTTGGTGCATAATACCCAGACGAAGCCGCTACCGAGGGTGGTGCGTGATGGGAGTGGTGCATTCTAGTACCGGGAGGACCCACTGGAGGTGGTGGATGGTGGCCCCTGAAAGGATTATAAAAAGAATAAGAAGCCATTTCGATGTTCTTCAAGCTTACTTCAGATGTGCGTGAAAAAATAGAGGTCGCATCTATTCAACAATTGGTATAAATTACACAGAAAAGTATTTTGTTGAATCAACAAATTTTTTTTGGTCAATATAGTGCCAAATGTGTTTTTGTCAGTACTAAATGATTTTACTAAATGATTTTGTTCATGCAACAAAAGTTTAGCAATTTCTGCCAAACGATTTTGTTGATTCATCAAAAGTTAAGTCAGTTTGGACTCTACATATTTAACGAACACGTCGGTATAGTGTACTCGAGGCCGTTCATGACTTTTAAGGGATATTTTCCCCAGCGCAAATACTTTAATAGTAAGACTGATAAGAACCGGGAACCTTCTCGGTGACAAGTCCGACGATTTTCGAAGTCGGACACGTTCACCCGATTCTATCATTTTGATCGAAAATTTTGTTTCACTCCTTCGATTTTCTGTTGCTGACAAATGCCTTTACATCATAGTTAGAAACAAGCAATAGCAGGTTGAACTTACCTCAACCAAACGAGTTTGTTGAGGTAAAACTACTCGCTTTGTTGGGATAAGTGAAATACTGTTAAGTCAACAAAATTAGTCAACCGAACAAGTCAACAAAATAAAATTGGTTCTAACAAAAAAAACATTTATTTTTTCTGTGAAAGAATTCTAGGCTGTGATAGTATTGAAATATCATGGGATGAAATGGAACTTGTAATCATCACTCGGTGCATTGTTGAGGTTTTCTACAGCTATAGAGCTATAGTGCGGCCTGCATATTCTGGTGGGTAACGCAATGGATTGTGGACTATTAGTAGTATATTCTTAAAACAAGTAATATACAGAGAATAAAAGTGAAGGTTTTTTTTTATTAATTTCAAAAATCATTTGTCCTTTGCACTTGAGAAAAAGCCTATTGTTAAAAATTAAAGAAAAAATGCTTTTTTGAATTGGTGCCCTAGTGAGTTTTGTAGTATTGTCCGTCTCAAAAGCATAGTGAAAAAAACATTTTGAGTCACAAGATTCCACTGAAAAGGTTTGGTTGACAAAAGTGGTGGTAGTAAGTATTCCGAAGGTATAAATTATTAAAAATATTATGTTTCACAAAAAATAACAAATAATACATTTTTATTTGAATTATTAGTGAAAAGTACCCAAAAAATGTGTCTTAAAAATATAGAGAATGGACTGGTAGGCATTGGGTTCGGATTTAGAGATATTAAATTGTAAATTTGAAGCAAATATGCAGTAATATTTCACCGAAAAAGAGTAAATGTGGTTATATTGTCTGTTTGGAATAAAATTGAACTAAGAGTGTTAATAAATCTTTTAAGTTCACCGGATATCGCGTTTTTAATATCTATATATCATAGCCAAAATAAATATAATTCAAGCAATAAAAATGCGAAATTAGACCATTAAACGTGCATTAAAGTGATTTTCTCTACATTTTATATTCTACGTGATATTTTTAATTATTTTTACCTTCCCGATCCCTACTCTACCACCACTTTTGTCAACCAAACCTTTTCATTGAAATTTTTGTTACTCTGAATGTTTTTTGTCCAAACTTTTGAGACGGACTATAACTATTCTTAAGAGGGATTGTCAGTCCCATAGAGCTAATGCATTAGTTTTGGAATTACAACTTCCGCAGAAGTATTGCTTTGCCATGTTATCCCTTTTTCCCCAGGTATGGGAATCAAAATAACATCGAAATGATACAAATTTGAAAAGAAAATATTATCTAGTTATTTAATAATATATATTTTTGGAGTTTTAAAATGCCAAAAGTATACTGCAGATGGCGACACTATTTTAAAACTTTATCAATTAATAATTTAATGACCAGATGTTCTTTTCTTTTTAATTTTGTTTTAAATGGATGTTATGATGATTCCCATACCTGGTGAAAAAGGGTTGACATGGGAAAGCAATACTTGCGGAAGTTATGATTTCAAAACGAATGCACTAGCTCTATATTGTTAAAGTTGTATTTATTTTGTTTTGTCCTGCGTGGCAACAGTTTGTAAAAAAAAAGATGTTTTTGTGAAGAAGGATGGCGTTTGAATAAAGTTATTTTTTCGGTTTTCCATTTTATGTGTAGATGTGACTTAATACTCAAGGACTCTGTAAGTTATGATAAGAAGAAGAAGAAGACAGTCCCTCTTAAACGCGCTTTAGAGTCATGCATATTAATTTCCCAGAAGATATGATTTCGGTATCATTTAATTGAATTTCTGAATAGGTTTTTCTCTCCAAGGGCAGGTGTCATATAAGCCAAGGAATTCATTTACCGTTGATTCTTTAGAATAATTTCGAGATATTACAGCACCAAGGTCTACAGGCAATTGAAGGGACCCAAACATTCATGGCGTTATAATCGAGTGGTCGTTGTAACAAGTTTGTTTATAACAACAAAGACACAACTACTTACTTCATGCCTCTGGTAACATCCTCCCTGTACCCGTTTCTGGAACTGGATCCGGCCAAGCTCTCTTCGTACAGGAGGCTCCTTGAGGAGTTAGAGTGGTGCTCCAGGAGTGAGGATGGAGCAAAGAACTTGGGGGGTGCTCCGACTGCAGAGGAGGGGAGGTAGTCGTTGGGTGGTTGTCCTCTGGTTGGGGGGAAGGCACTCATGGGATGGCCGAGTTCTTCTCTGAGTTCGCGGATCTCCCTGTTGTGGGAAGAGTTAAAAATTAGAATTCGTTAATGGTTGTATTGACAAGTGCACACAATCAGTGGATTGTCCATGATATACATAAATCAAGGAGTAGGAAAAAGTTTTTCAGATTCTTAGAGCTTGCTAATCAAACAAACTCTACTTTGTGGTTGAATTTTTAAAGCGGGAATTGCAGACTGTAGATTTAACATGTTAACACTTCCGCTGGGGAACTAAGCAAGAACTATGGATTAAGTTTTTAGTTGATCAAGATTATTCCATAACCAACTCTTACCTTGAAACAAAATGAAAATTAGTTATTGCGTTACATTTTTTGCTATTAGGGCCCGAAAGATAGGTCCAAGCGCACGTGCTCGCGTGTTAAAGACCAGAGATGCCCATGCCGAAAACTTAAAACAGAATAGTCAACTACCGTTTGGTTATAGGTAAAATCTTTAGAAGCAGGTTATAAACTATACCTTCCGCCTCTAATGATAACGTATACCAGGTTGAACCTGGCCGAGTAGTCTTTCAAAAATGTTAAGCCAAACTTTAGCAAAGCTATTCGGAGTTTTATTGCATCAAAATTTTACGTTGAAAAAATAAGTTTGATTTCTATTTTGCGTGAATGAGAGGACGTAAAATTCGAATCTTAAAACTGGTAAAATAAATCAAACCAAAGATCTGGCCATAACCATGAACTGTTCAACCTTAAGGTTACAAAAGCTCCCTGTCCAGTTCGAATTTTCGGCTTTTCCGAAGAAAATGTACGAAACATCTTCGCACACGGCCGACTATACTCTTCAGGTTTCGATTCCTTCTCTCGTAACCGCCAAAAAACCGAATCGGACGGAGAGTGTGACGTCAAAGAGATCTTCTCTGTCCTTATAAGTTGAGCTAGCCATGCCCTGACTATTCTATAACATAATTTACCCACTACTGCAGTATTCTAAAGTTAGACAGAAGATTGTAAATGAAGAGCTTAGTGAAAGAACGTGCTAAGTGATATTTTGGAAAAAATTGAGATTTTTATGTCAATGAGCATGTTATACTATCCTTTAACGAGAACAAGTTTCCCCTCTTTTATGAACTTTAAGTTTAGTATATTTTTTACTATTTGTGAGTACCGTTTTCAACAGATCCTAAAACTAAAAACTTTAAAGCTCATTTTCTCGTTGCACCTTTATGCCACTTAAGCCCTTATCAGACGGTACGAACGTCGCTCGTCGAACAACTTTTGGGACAGCAAAAATGTCACAAGAGAACGGCTACGTCATGCGTGACATCACAAACTTAAAAGGAGTATTATCACGGTATTGGAGGAGGCTCGGTCATGACGTCACGACTGAACTTTGTTCTGATTGGAGCAGCCGTTCGAACAGCAAAAATGAGCCGGATTTTTTCAAGTCGACTCGAAAATGCTCATCGAGCACAAACTGCTCCAAAAACCATGATTGATATGGCGTACAAACGTCGCTGAACGAACGAGCTCTCGTGTGATAAGGCCTTTAGCACACTTTCCCTTTTAGCTCTTCAAATGTTTCAAGTAGTTTACCTGCTGGCCCTCTCCATCCTCTGCACCTGCGACTTGACAAGGTTCTCAACAACAAACTGCTGCTGCTGCTCCCTGGTCCTGAACTCCTGGGGTAGATCGGGATCATAGGGCGCGTCCTGGTATCGGTCGCCCCTGGATCGAGCAGTCGCCCTGTCCATGTAGTCGCCACTGCCGCGGAGTTTCTGTTCCAGAAGACTTTTCCGGCTTTCGGAGATCTTCTTCACGCCTTGCTCGTCTTCGGTGGAGGTTGTGTCTACTATCGGGAAGACTTTGGCCCTGTGGAATTAAAGTAAGCTTTTTTTAGTTAATGATAGTGTGCAGGGTATTTGGTAATGGTTACTTAAGAATTCTTGCCTTCCTTCAATTCAAATGCGGAAATACAGCAATATACATATAGTTGAAGAGCTTAGTGGAAGAACGTGTTATGTGACAAAAAGGCTTAAACACTTACAAAAGGTGGAAATGTACTTAACTTTAAGTTCATGAAAAAAAGAGAAAATTGTTGTCTTTAAAGGAGGGAATATTATGTTCATAGACAAAAAATCTCAGGGTTTTTTTTTTCAAAAATATCACATAGCACCTTCTTCCACTAAGCTCTTCTATTATGTACCCCACTTAAATAACGAAGATATAATCGAATCTGCTACCATGCAATCTGTATAGGCATAAGGACTTGGACCGTGATTTCGTTTAACTGCACTAGTCTCATGTACAGCTGTGGACAAAAAAAGTAAACACTAGGATTATTTCGGACGTTAGGCATCCTATGGAATCGGACATTTTTGACTTTGTGAACAAATAACATTCTAAGTTAAATTCATGACACAAAATTTGCATAAGGGACCGTCTTCATATTAAAAATGTTACCAACTTCAAACTTTTGAATGGAAACACCCCTTTTTGAGTCCATATTTCAAATTTATGACATATTTTAACACGAAATACCAAGTTTTGTTAGTTTTTGAGCATTATTATTGGAGTTACAGACGTGCAAAGTTTAGGTGCCGTAATGTTAAATGAGTTGCACATAAAAAACTATCCCACTCTATAAATAATTAAGATAATGAAACGAATTTTTTACTGAATAATAATTATAATAACCCAAACAAAATGCATACACTATTGGTGTATTTAAAATAAATTTTATCTTTTTTAATAATTATTATATTAATTTTTTTAAAAATTATGAATTAAAACCCCTTAATATTTTTACAGAAATAAATTTAAGACATGAAGTTTAAGCGAAATCCCAATTTTTAAAATTTTTTATCCATAATTTGCTGAGTAAATCACAAAATACTTTTTAATTACCCTTTAGGGGACTGTATATAAGATTACAATATGTGAACTTAACTTGATAAACAAATACGGCCTTGCAAAAAGAAGAAAAAATTAAACCAACGACCTTGAAAATTCTGATGTATCACACAACAGGGGCTTTTAAGGTTGATTAATGATATTTCATTTGGTTTTGGCTTAAATAACGTCCCACTAGAGCTACACGAGGGCTATTAAATATTGAGATATATATACATACAACTGCCGAAGGGCCAGAAAAGCTCTGAGTGAACATAAGTTAAATCTGTATTTGGAGTGAGTAACGTTAACCAAATTATTATATTTTAAGCAAAATATAAACTATCGAATTATAAGCTTAATGTCTATCACTTTCATAGTCATCTCTAGAATAGCTACGTTTAAATTGATTACTTTAATAGTAGTAGGCCTTCTAATATTTCATCTATTATTATTCGCTTTTATTTATTCTTTTTACTCTTTACTCGTAAATATTGTTTTAAAATCGATGTTCAATAAAAATATTGGTTCATCTAGCTCTGCTTTATTCATATTTTATTTAAATATTGAAGCGATGCGCGTTATTTTTAGGAAAAATCTACTACACAACTTTTAGGAAATTGAATCCAAGTTTTACGAAATTAAATATTAAATTTTTTCGTTTTGTATTTAAATTAGATTTTTGCTTCAGGCAAATCACATACACACAGGAACTAATGTATTGCGCCTATATATCCGAAAAAAAATTCTATTCATCTTTTAAAATGTTTTTTTATTAAATTTCAATGCATGCATCTCCAATTAATTTTTTTCCAATGGGGCTGCAATATTAGCGGTCAAGCCTTTGCAGACTCGACATGTTCCACAGAACTGAAAGCAATTTTTTAAATTTTTTTTCAGTGTCTTGTGTTAAAGTCAACTTACTTCGTATATTTAAACATATGTTTATAATTTTTATTTATTTTTAGTAAGAAAGTATATTAGTTACTTAACGTCACATAGGATTGCTTAAAAATGAACTCACAATAAATTTAATGTTTTCTAAATAGCGCGTATATGCGCACGCGCTATTTTTTTCTTTTTAAATCACTTATATATTTTTAAACTTCAATCACCGAATATTTTTTTAATGGAGGATTATGGTAAGAATCTTTATAATTAACCCAACTTTAAGAGGCAAACTCTTGAATATAATTATACGGATGCAATGCTTTTTTTTAAAATAATCAACTATGGTAAGTGCTCAGTATATTTTTAAAACATAACTATAGGCTTTTGTGGCATTTCCATGCTTTATTTTTTTTTAATTACAAAATGAAATTTTTATTTTACAGTAACAAACGATTTTTCGCATTTCAAACTATTATCGTCTGCTCGTCTATTTTGAACGCGCTAAAAGTGTTTAAAAATATTCCATCGTTATGAAAATATTATAAAATACTAGTTAGATATAAATATCTTTGAATCCAATTCATAAAATAAAATCTGTTAATAACTAGTAAAATAATTGAAAAATACGTACCAATAATAAATTCTTTACTTTTTTAAAGAAAATTTATAGTTTATTCTGTCATTCTTAATTCAAAAATTCAAATTAATATTTTTATTTTTGATTAGAATTAAATTAAGTTTGAATTTTTAATAAATTATGGATCAGAAAACATTCTTTAAAAAAACTAAATCACACGTCCGTCTGTCTCAAATATATAAACTAAAATTTAACTACAACTTTCAGCATGCCAACGAATGATTAATATTCAATAATAAATAAAAAAATTACAAAAATTGTATCTTTATAAACAAGTCTACCAACAAAACATATACCTAAACTTAAAACATATCTTGGCTCTCATGAAAAAAAAAATATATTGTCTCGTTTCTCAATGGCGCCCAAGTATAGAAATCCTTGTCATACTCAAAAAAATTTAAACTTTAATAAATAAACTTAAAATGTTACCTATAGAGTTGAAAAAAATTGCAAAAAGGGGGAAAAAATTAGACTTCATCACCATTAACTTTTGAACCCTTGCAGGGCTGCTCAACATATTCCACCTTATATTTCAATATTCGCTTTTCCCCTCGGACGAACCTATAGACTACGCTTGCTATTTTAGAGATGGTCCCCCAAAGGACATCAAGTGATTCGATTACATAACTCGTCAAATATTCATCCAAATGTAACAAAAACTTAGACTTAAGGGTTTTCGAGGGTGCTTAACATTTCTAAGTTATTAAAATTGGGTGTTGCTATTGGAAATTTTAAAGTTTGTAACATTTTTAATATGAAGACGGCCCCTTATGCAAATTTTGTGTCATGCAATTAACTCAGAATGTTATTTATTCACAAGTCAAAAAGGTCCGATTCCTTATGATGACTAACGGCCGAAATAATCCTAGTGTTTACTTTTTTTTGTCCACAGCTGTACATATAACTATTTATTTGTGTGTGTGGGATCTTCTCCCTACATAGTTCGTTTATAAGATTTCAGGATCATGGACAAAACCAGCGATGTCAAGGGGCGAGGATTGTTGCTATTGTATGCACTGCGATATTTTCGAGCAAGATTTCAGATTTATTAAATTTTTATCATGGCAACGTAAAGGCTAAGACGATCAAGGTTTAATAACTTGCACTACGCTACGGTTCAATTTTTAAAAAAAATATGTAGTCTGCGTTAAAGTTATTAAACGATTAAACGTAAAATGTGACATATTTTAATAAAAAATTTTTACCAAACACCAAATATCAATGAGGCACAGCAGTTTAATAGTTAATGTCATAGTTTGGGGGAAATGGTGAAGGTATAGAGTATTAATGTAAAACAAGTTATAAAAGCACCTTAAAGGGCTCATTTAAAATAAAAAGGACGATTTGATTTTTTTTAAAAGTCCAAAATATAACACGACATCATACAATCACTTCCCGATTTAGTCTTGATATATGGATGGTGTTATGCAAAATCGACTCAACCCACAAAAAACTGATTTTGAGATAATGGGCTTTAAAGTCAACAAACTCTGGCAAATCATGAGCTCTGTGGGTTAAAATGTTATCTGTATTAGTCCTTGAAACGCTGATAGGGCTTAAATCATTTTTGCTTAATGTAGAAAGCAACATATTTTACCATCAGAGTTGGATAACTCATTTTTTTATGTTTTGTGGGTTAACTCCTTTTTGCATAATACCATCCATATATGAAATTGTGTGCTATTTTGGTGCATTACTACATTAATAAATAAACACAAAGGAAGCTGGACTCGCCTAGTATCCTTCTGTTAGTAGACCTAACAGAAGGACCTGACAGTATTAATGTAAAAGTTATAAAAGCACCTTAAAGGGCGCATTTAAATAAAAAAGGACGATTAGATTTTTTTAAAAGTCCAAAATATAACACGACATCATACATAATCACTTCCCGATTTTGTCTTGATATATATGAAATTGTGTGCTACTTTAGTGCATTACTACATTAATAAATAAACAACACAAAGGAAGCTGGACTCACCTAGTCTCCTTCTTGTTAGTAGACCTAACACTGTGATCCATGGTAAGTTGTTCAAGCTTGGCCTTCATCTCCGAACTAATCCTCAGCTTGCCTATGCTTCCCGGGATGGGCTTGTCATTGCCGTCGAAGGCTCGAACCACATCGGAATCTTCTTCTTTCAGTTCCTCGAGGCTCTTGCTTTTCTTAACTTGGTCATGGAATTGTTGCTGTTGTACAAGCTGAAGAACGAAATATTAAGCCGTTGGTTAAGTAAGTTATGGTTTGTAGTTTATTGAGTTGTGTTAAAAAACCAATATTAAACAAAAGGGGTTATGGCCACGGATGAACTCAACTAAAAAGAGCAGATAAGCACTCTGTGACGTCACACTGTCCATCTCATTCGAGATGTCGGAATTTCCAAAAGAGAGGATAACATTCGGTACTTAGTCGGCCATCGCGAACAGGCTTCGTACTTTTCCATCAGAACAACAATCTTAACCAGACGGATAACGTGACGTAACGGAGAGCTTCTGCGTCCTTAATGCTGAGTAAGCCATGAAAGTCTTAGAGTTAAGAAGATGGAGATGCTGCCGGGCCAAAACCAATACAAAAAAAAGTTTGCCAAGTGAAGTCATAGATCTCTTTGTAGTAAGCCCATACAAAGGCTCTCGGTGAACTATTTGGCGCTATTCCACAATGGAGTGGATATAGGCTTCCTACATTGTCTCTCAAATAAAAACTATAATTACAAAGTAATTTTCTAACCGGTGAAGGGAATTACTACCAACTTGTGTAAATTCAGATCTCGTGCTGAAGTCTACAACTGCGCAAACAGCCATTTTTTTTATTCTTAATTAACGCTTTTAAAGAAACAAAATGATGCGTTATAGCATGAACTAAACATTGAGAGAGCAGTTTGTTTGGGCTTACTAGGGTTCCTTAACGACTTTCTGACGGCTTCACTTTTTTTCACCCCTAGCACCTGCATCTTCTTCTTAACTTCTATGTTAAATGGCCAAACCAAACCTTACCTGTGCAGACACCGGCGTGGACGTCTCAACACTGCCACTGCCGAACATCATCCCAGACATCTCCGAGAAACCCCCACTTCCTGCTGAATCCACTTTATCACGCTTCTGCTGATGTCCTTTGGCCTGCTTGAACTCCAAGAAACTCGCTGGTGTCGGGGCAGAACCATCGTCTCTTGGTGGGGGCCACCTCCACTTGCCGATTCTGACTGTCTTGGCGCGTCCGTACATGTCTTGGTATTTGGCCTGGCTGTCGGGGGACATGGGTGGAGGGGGCGGGGGAGGAGGAGGGGGCGGAGGGGGCATCCGCTGTTGTTGGTTTGATCTCAGGCCTGGGGTTGAGGTTTGGGGATTGTCGGGGCTGTCGCTGCCGCCAGCTTTGCTCCGGAGTTCGCTAAGGACGTCGCTGAAGACCTGGAAGAAAATAAGTAAAGTTTGAAAGATCGTGGTAAAATACAGTCATCAGCAGCATTAGCTCAAAAGCCCTTTGTGGGCCATGACCTTATTTTAGAAGTCTTTTATTCCTTCTGCCTTTCTTTCAGAGATCAATCTCCAGTGTTTATGATTTAAGATGGCGAAGTCATCTCCCAGAAAGTCCTCTTCTTGGTCTTTCACAAAAACGAGTTACTTTGAAGATCCTAATTGGTGTTCCCTCTGCTTTTATTCTCAGAAGGCGGCTTGCCCATCTATTTCTATCTAATTTTATTTATTTGATGATGTCTTCATTTTTATAGCTTACAACAGTAAAATACAATATCCTAGCAATATATAGTAAATATCGAGTGGTATACCGTACAGTCGATTAGGGGTTACTTAGGGGGTTGATGTCACATTAAATTAACTTTTTCACAGATTGGAATAACAGGCGTTTAATAGGAGGTGCTGTGGTGTAAAATAGTGACCTGTTGTCAAACAGAAAAATAGTAACCCTGTTGTCAAACAGAAAAGGGCCACCAAACGAACCACAAACGCTAAAATCGATTTTTAAAATCTTAAAACGTCAATGTTTTTATTCAGTAAGGAAAGTGTTAATAGATTTCACAAATGGTCCATTAATGGGTTAAGTTAGCCACATTGTTTTTGCTACACGACAAACCGAAAGAGGGTGGTGGATGGTTCTATCCGGAATCCGGAGTAAATTGATTAAAAAGTTTAACTATCACCAGTGAACAATCATCGAAAACGTGCAATGAAGGAAACAAGTTATAAAGTAAAAATCATATCTTTATGTCCTCTTTTATTCGTTTAAAGAATGTCAGAAAATCGTGCTCAGAAACATTTTTGAAAGCTATTTTTCGGCAATCTTTGATTGTCATTCATATCAGATTCGTAGATAATGACCACATTTTATCGGAGTTTTAAAAAAAATTCATTCGACAAACGCGACCATTGTAATTTGTATGTACTTGTTAACTTATGATATTTTTCAAAAGGTTTCCAGAACTGGTTTCGTTTCAAAAAGAATTACTTACCTCATGGATTCGTAGAAGACTATTAATAAGAACCGAAAAAAGATAGATTACAGATGCGATCAAAATAGCAGAAATTTTAGCCTACAGTACTTCGGAAGTTATGAAACAGAAGATTAACAAAAGAAGCGTAACAATAACTGCTAGGGGATACCTTGAGGCACATTAGGGAGGTATTTTTATGCTTGAGTGAGTGCATATTTTTACGGTTCAAAAATAACAGTTGGTTGTAATTGAAACAATGAGGTAAAGGTACAGCTGGTTAAATTGATATAATGGTTTTATTTGCAAATGATACAGTCAATTTGGAAATCAGTCATTTTGGAAATTTATGAAGCGATAATTAGTTGACACACAGAGAGGTACATACTTTAGAATCAAATGTAAACATACGTTTTTGATTAGAATTTGCTTCGTAATAAAGTTTTATAATTAATTATATAAAACGAGGAAAACAGAGAATTAGTTTTTTTTCATACAAATCGGAAGCACCGTTAAACTAAGCAGGAGTCTATCAAATTAGAGTTATTGGCGAATCACTGTTGTCTTAGAAGGCACTGAATTAACACTTAATTGCGTTAAGTTAAAATATCGTCACACTAGAGCTACACGAGGGTAAATGGTGACGGGTGTCAGAATTTAAAACCTCCTTATCTCATAGGCATTCCCACCCAAAAAAAACCATTAAAACCTCACCTCATGCGGCAGATTGGGCTTGGGAAACGTCATCCTCTGCACAGGGGGCGACTGCGCCCTCGCCCCCCTTAAAGTCGGCCCCTCCTCTTTACCACCCCCGAGTCCGAAAATAGACGCCTGCTGGAACGACATTCCGGAGAAATCCGCCAGGGGCGCTACTGTCTGCAGTAGGGGTAGGTTTCCTGGTGGAGATGTTATGATGGGGGGCAGGGGGCCTAAAGGGGGTGACATGGCCCCCCCGAAGGGGCCCAGAGGGGGCGCTTCTGTGAGTAGAGATGGACCGGCTGGGGCTGGGGAAGCAGGGCTCATCTGGAAAAAAATTATAAATCAGAAAAGGATAATATACTGTGGCGGTTCACCACACACACAACCTCAATATGCACTCAACAACTAGGTGGCGCTGATTTACAGCCACGTTCCTACCACTATTCCAGATTACAACGTTAATAGTAGTATATAAGCCGAGGTAACTCATCTCCACCTAGAGGATCCTTTTGGTAGACTATGGGCTACTGAGGCCGCTACAATACTAAGATGTTAGTTTGGTACTTTTCCTTTTAAAGCGCCAGTGATAAATTCGCCAAAAATGTACAACTGCAGCAACACGGAATAATTTCAATGGTAACCTTTAACTGTGTTTTGTCGCCAAAGATTGCGTTTGGTGATATTTGGGACCAAGAAATGGAAAAGTAAGGTTACTTTTTTTTTTAAATGTTCAACTTTGGACTATGTTTAGTTTCAAATTTATTACTTAAATTGGAGGCTAAATTGGAGGCTACAACAGCTACTTCCAAGTCAGTTTTAATTTTTCTAAAATTTTAGGCAAAACTCTGGGCATATAAAAAAGGGACCTAACCAGATAGAGATACAAACCTGCTGATTATTATATTCAAACAATCAGATTTAATGCTGGTTAAAAATAAAACTTTGTTAACTTATGAAATTTAACAAATGTTATTAAATGAGCACTTACGAAAATGTGTGCTTTCACATTATTATTTTTCATTATACTATGCATTGTAAGATTGTGTTTTCTGCAGTAAATAGCTTAGAGAAAGTAAGAAAAATTGATAATTTTGAATATAAAAGTGCATATAAAAAAAACCTCACCGCGTTGTTTTGCATGAGGTTCTGTAGAGCTTGGTTCTGCTGCATCAGATGTTGCTGGATTTGCAGGTTTTGCTGAACGGCAGAAGCCAAGAAAGCTCTTTGTTGAAGCTAGAAATAAAATTATATATTTGCTATAGAAAATTTAGTTTATTCAAATTACGTTTTTTTTTTCTTATAAAAATTCATTTATATGCTTGTATAAAATTGCTTTTCTATGAGTGTTTTAATAATTCAAATATTTTAAACAAGGTTTATTTTTAATGGAATCCCTCCACGAAAAATCGACCCATTAGTTTTATATTTTGCTCCAATGTTTTTGGGCTTCACGTTTGGTTCACTTGAATATTGAATTTATTGAAACGGGTTATCAGAACTTTTTTTAACTAGAAGTTACAAAAGAATTAACTACAATACTAAATCACAAGATGGAGTGCTACATAATTTAACACTTAGGTTAATTTTGAATGCACCTTGTTATTTGAATTGCAATAAAAAGTTGTAAATAACGCATTTTGTGTAGTACGGAATGTTTCACGTTAGTAATGCCCGGTTTTCAACGAGAAATAAATGTCAGTGAAAATGTTTCAAACGTGCTATTTGAACACCATATAAAGACGTCATTTCATTTTATCCTAAACGTTATTCGAATGTGTTCGTTATTCGAATTTGACAAAAACTAAATATCTTGACCATTTTTCTAATTCAGCGCCTTTACTGGGGGAAACATTGGTGAAAATAACGTACACGCTTCAAATGGGCTTGTTTCATGTGGGATCTGGCAACAGCTCTGCGGTCTTGTTTTCATTTTTCTCGAATTACTTTTGCTGATATTCGAAATTGGTTTTCTAAGAATAAGTTATTTTAGTTATTTTTTTAAAAGTACAACTCTTACTGTGTGCTGTGGTTGTTTAAATCATTTATCAAGAAAACTTGCATTGAAAGAAGTTGAAATTTTAAAAAATAACAAATAAAATATTCTTAGAAAACTCAATTTGGAATACCAAGGCAAAAGTAATTCGAGAAAAATGAAAACAAGATAGTGGAGCTGTTGCCAGATCCCTCGTGAAACAAGCCCATTCACCTATTATGAAAACCTTTTTATTATTAAAACCATATTTCTCCACCATTAGAAACTGTTTTGATAAATTACCTATAGTTTTTAACTAATCATCATCGACATACATGAACATGACGCCCTAGATTGCACAACTGTTAAAGTAATTGTTGGCTATTTCAAACTATACTCTTTATTATGTTAGTTTGCGACTTAGATACTTATTTTTCCGGAAGGTAAATTACGAAAGATTAGTTTGAAGTAAAACCAAGTTTCTGTTAGAAACCAGTATTCGCGTTTGTGCAATATTTTGAAAATGTTTGTATTCTTAATATCCCGGATTGTAGTCCCGGATTGGGCGAGGTTGACCCATCCTTTCATCCCTTCAGGGGGTCGATAAAATGGGGACCAAGCATGCTTGGGAACTAAACACTGGGGGTTCCGCGTGAGGCTGACCACCTTACCGGGACATATGCCTAGCACCCCAGAGCCCTAGGTCACGAAAGCTGAAATGGGCACGGCAGCCCTTGGCCCACTAATGGGCTGTTGCGCCGAGGAGTTTAGTTTAGTTTTTTAGTTTTTTGTATTCTTAATAGGATTAACTCTTTTCTAGAAAGTGTCATGATTTGTATTTACAAGATTACTCATCACAATATTTGAAACATATTAAAAAATTAAGGTCATTGCTTTTAACCAGTGCTGGGCATTAATCAATTAATTTGTCAATTATCTTGTTAATTGACTAAAAAAGTAATTGCAATTAAATTAATGGAAATTGAACTTTTAATTGCACCTTGCAATTAAATTAATTTGATTAACGTATGTCAATTGTAACTCACAATTAAAATAATTGCAATTAACTTTTTTAGTTGTTTTATAACACAAAACTAACAATTAACTTTATGTATTGAAACGAAATGAGTAAAGATTTAGGAAAATTAAGCTGTAATTCTTATACTTAAGACGAATAAAAAAGTGGTCTAAGGCTGTAAGTATAGCTTATTTAATCTTTCTTTATACATAAAAAACAGCTAGTAGATAAAGAAATGAATATTTCCTTTCATTATGTGTTTGTTTTTATGCATAACAATGTTGCATTGATAAATATTTCTACAGCGTTAGGTTTACAACAAAACATATCAAGTCGTAAAACGTGCTCATTTGGTCGGCCCGAACGAGAAGAATCCTTGAACAACACGGCTATATTGTATATTTATGTATACCGGCTTTATGTTGTACAGAAGTGTTTTTATAATTGTTATTTTTAATTAAAATCAACAATATAATTGAAAATTAATTAATTGTGTTGCTACTACAGTTAACAATTAAATAATTGTTAATTGTAATTTTCTACAAATACAATTGATGAATTGTTAGTTGTTGTGGTTGCATTTACCAATTAATTGTTAATCTTTAATTGTTCTTGCAATTAAAATTTGCCCAACACTGCTTTTAACTATAAATATATGAAAATAATGCAATGATGAGAAATGCAGTGCTGCTACCTAGTGGTAGCCTTTTGAATTTCAAGCTTACCCCACATTATTTTAAGTTTTTGTCGACTGTAAAAAAATAGTTTTAAGCGGAGCAGTTCATAACATTGTTTC
Organism: Oedothorax gibbosus; assembly: GCA_019343175.1. Lineage (NCBI taxonomy): Eukaryota > Metazoa > Arthropoda > Arachnida > Araneae > Linyphiidae > Oedothorax > Oedothorax gibbosus. The sequence goes on along the minus strand of JAFNEN010000357.1, from coordinate 324,902 downwards.
CATCTTGTTGTGTTTGTAAGCCCTTAAAAAATTAAAGGAAACAAGACAGTTCAACAGATTAATTATTTTTCATAAATAGATCAATTCCACCTACTTCGTTTTTAAGACGTATAAGGATTTCTTTATGTTTTGTTTGGCATGTTTAAATATATAAATAACAATTATTATATTAAAGTGTAATATTTTAACTTATAAAAATGGATTTGATAGAAAGTTTAATTGCTACATTCTTTGTGTGCAAGTTTATTCAAAATGTTTGAGTGGTATTGACTAATGACTTATAACATATAAGGCATATATAGTTAAACTCATAGTTTCCTTGCACAGAAGCCACGACCACGGACGGAGCTATAAAACGCGCGGAGCAATCAGATGAAGACAAAATAAAACGGCTGAAATTTCCTCTTCATCTAATTGCTCCGCGCGTTTTATAGCTCCGTCCATGGTCGTGGGTTCTGTGCAAGGAAACTATGAGTTTAACTATAACATTTTTGGAACAAGTAAACTTTCCAGCTCTAATAACAGGAATAACCTCCCTCTAATTAACAGTAATAAAACTATGAACCTTTCTTTTTTTTTAAAAAAAGTAACTCATAAAATGAACAAGTTTTTAGTTTCAAGAATTTGGGGGGAGGGGGGGGGGAATCAACCAATACTGCTTATAAATATCAACCAAATACATTCGTGAATTTCCAACCTAAAACTTACATGCTCTATTGAACATGCGCTTGGTGGCAAGTTAACTGTTTTTAAGCCGCAAGGTAGACAAGGCGATTTCCGTTACATACTTTTAAACTATCAATCTTTTCCTCTTTCCGTTAAATCCACATGACATTATTTGATTGATTATTTGAAATAACGTAGCTTGTGCGCTATCGTGGATGTCTTACATGATAATCTGTCGCATTGAAAATTTTAGCGGTATAGCGTACACTGTTTTGCGTTGTGAGAGTTGAGTTAAGTTAAATTATGGTCGCACTAGAGCTACAACAGGGCTTTTTGGTGAGGGCGTCGTAATTTAGAACCACAGTCAAGGCACTTAACTACACTTTTAAGAGACATCGTACGTAGCTCCTTCTATACGGTGTATTATTCGTTGGACCTGTACAGAGATTATTTATAAGTCGGCAAATTATTTTGACAACCTGGGACCTTTTGTATGCAAGGCAAGCGTCTTACCAACTGGACTCCCCAGTCGTGTGTTGAGAATTACCAGGTAGCGAAACCATTTATATTTGGCAACCCTTTCTTTCGCAGCTTGTGTATCTCTAAAGCTGGCCATACACGGAGCGACATGATCCGCAAACCAGTCATCAGTAGTTTTTTCTCAATTTTCTGCTCCTCGATTGCCCACGTGACGTGTAAGCTTGATGTTAGTTTTGTTATAATGTTAAAGTATTTTGATAATTTTTAGTTATTTTACCAAATATATGGGTTGGGTCGGTGGGTCATGTATCCCTATACATTAGGATACATGCCCAAAAATAAAGTTTTAAATAATTGATATTTTATGCTGTTGCAGTTAATGCTTCAGAAAAATAGTAATATATATTATGTGTACTTTATGAAGTATAAATTGACTGCACACATTTGCACATCCTAAATACTGTTTTTTAAAAGTTACAAGCCAAAAACTACAAGTTGGGTCATGTGTCCCTGGTTCCCCCTATATTTTAAATTAAGTGCCTAAGTTTTGACAAATTTAGCTAAAACAAGATCTCCCAAGAAAACCTTTTTAACCAAACATATTGGTAGAAGCTGGTTATTTCTAACTAAAAACAAGTACAACTTGAATCAAATGTAATAATGTGGTTTATTTTTTTAGGAATAGATTTGCATTTAGAAAAATTTCACTCGTAATGAAAAACATAAAATTATAATATGAAAAGGCAGCTAGTTGAATCTGTATAAACAGTTCTGCCTTGCTGGCATTTTCCATACTTAGTTTAATCATAAAAATTTCAACTTTCAAGTTTTAGATTTAACTTTTCAAATAAATTCAACTTTCTAACTTTTCATTTCAAAACATAAAAGGCTTTACATTTTATTTAGACTTAAATTTTACCTCGGGAAAATAACAAAAAAATATTTAATGGATTATAGTAAGTTAATTATATTTTATGAACCAATGCATATGAACAATTTATTCTTGAATGTCTATATGTAACAAATAATCAGCTTTAAACTAATTATTTCGAAATTACCAAATACGGTTATTTTTTTGTAACGTTACCTTAAATTGTTTCCATTTAAAATAAGTAATTATGAATCGAATCATTCGAACGGCCTGTTGAAATTAATTTTATATAAAAAATAAGCTTTTCACAATTTTTGAAAAGATTATTTAAATCGCTTCCATGATTGTTTAAAACTTTTCAAAGAGACCAATTCAAACTTATAAAGGTCGTAAGATTTTGTATTAAGTCAAAAATTTTTTTTACTGTATTTAATGTTAGATAAATTATTGCTTTTGCTTGCAATTTCAACTCAGAAACGAAACGGCGCACTTAAATACAAGCCAATATTCTTAGAAATAAGAATCATGGACGCGTAAAATCATGACTTACTTTTCCTCGATTCTTTTTTATTACTCTTATATGAACATTAATTCTTTCGAATTTAAGAATGAGTTTATGAGCTCATTTTCAAACTATTAGTAATGTTTCTAAATTGCATCTGATAAATCACTTCTGTTCAATACTTTGAACAGTTCTTAATTGTACCAAAATGGTTTTGTAACTCCTCATAATCAAGACGCAAAATTTATTTCGTTATCCAATTAATCGCTTTGTTATTAAAATGTAAAATTTGTTTATTTTCGGTGCACCCTGTAAAAAAAATACATTAAAGCCTTAAGAAATGCTTGCTATTAATGCTTCGTAAGCAACAATTAGAATGAAAGCTCCAAAACCATTAATAAGGGAAATGTTAAAATGAAATAGTTAAATAAGGATTATTACCAGAGACGAAAGAAAACCAACGCAACCAGAAGAAAAAACATCTTTATTTACAATAATCAATACAAAATAAATCGGAAAAATAGCACCCAAAAGTCAAGATTAAAAGACATGCATTATTTAAAGAAATTGTTAAAATCCAGAGAGCAGTCAATAAGCTGTTTAAAGATATAGTTTAGAAGGAATGGTAAAAAGTTAAAATACAAGAGAAATAAATAAGGCGAGATGTCGGTGTCATCTGTAAGCTAAAGTTGACTACAGTACCTGAATCATTTGTTGCTGAAGCAGTTGCTGTTGAATGAGTTGTGAAGCATCCACCATTGGAACTGTCATGCCTGTAATAATGCATAAAAATTTATTAAAATAATATGTGTTTTATCTGCTTGATAGAAGATATTAACAAGGATTTTTTGCTTTAGTAAGAAGTACCATATCGCTCTTTTAAAGGGCGAGGTAGGTGTGGTAAGACATTCAGAAGATGTTTATAGAATGGGCATTTCGTGGCTAAAACGACGAAAACAAAATCTCGACGGACATAATCTTGAGAATTCCATATTTAACAAGTATATTTTTTTTTGAGGACAAGATAGCTTGAAAACATCTATCGCATATAATAAAATATTGGCAGACAAATTCTTTTGTTTTGCTATATCCCACATGATGTACCACGATATTTTGTCCAAGGTTCATTTATTATATTTTTAGCACAAATTATCTCCAGCGACATTTTGTTCTCACTTCCAAGACAGACGTGTTTTTCATTGGTTTTCATTTAAAAGTGTATTCATTTAAAACTTGTTTATTTTAGAAGAGAGACAATATCGCACCATGCGCGGAAAAGAGGCTTTTCGGAGAAATATGACTTATCGAGTTATAAATGCTAAAATATTCAAAATTTAACTATCTAGCGATTAGAGCAAATCTTAAATCGATTGGTAAAATAATTGAAATACAGTTATCCGTATTTTTTTCTATCATGAAATGCAATGGAACTAGATTTTCGTCGATAGGTCATTTTTCCGGGCACGCTGCGACATATGAAACAGTTTAATGATTTATGAAGTGTTAAACCAGTTTCTCATACCAGATAGGTTGTACAGGGGCAGGTTGCTGGGTGCACCAGTGGTTGAAGAGGCTGAAGAGTTGGCCAGATCTCCAGGTAAGGCAGGAGACGGAGCAGAAAAGTTGGGAGTCAGGCTCTGGGAATGGATACCGTTGGAACGCTGTTTAGAAGACAAAGGAAACATCTTGCAAGCAAATTCTATGACATTATTGTACATTGTGATTGGACGAGTTATTTAAGACACTTTGTAAGGCAGAAAATATGAAGTCAGGCTAAAAATCCATGTATGGATCAAAACTGATCAATTACCGGTTTTGATCCAGTATATCAATTTCAGTATTTTCTGGGAATTTTAAATTTTACGCATTATAAATGTAAGCGCATCTGAAGAAGACTATTTAATCCATCAACTCAAATTAAACAGTCGAAAATGCCATAGAAAGCACAAAATAGTGGGAGCTTTTGAAAGAGCGTAAATGGAGGGTTCAGAGTACAAGTGCACCAAGTCCAGTTTTTGTCATTTTCGAGTTGGCAGCGCAAATGCATGCACCAACTGTGTAGAATTTCAATTGAGTCAATGATAAAAAGAGATAAAAGAGTCCCAGTTCAGATAATATCCACTAGGCAGCATCTTAATCTTAATCTTTTATCTTTAATTTTTAATCTTAATCTTTAATTTGCAACCACAGGTTTTCATATCGTGTTCGCGGTAACATCTGTTTTAGACCATATCTACCAAGAAAGTTGAAGAATAAAAACCATCAATGAAATTTGTGAAGTTACCAATATTATTACTTATTACTATTTTATATGATTATTACCTGTGTGTCCACGCCTCCTCCACCCACCGCTTTACCGCCACCTTTCAGCAACTTGGCGAGATTTTCAGGGTTAGTGAGGTTGCTGAACTCACAGCCATTAGTGTCTGGCAGTAGTTCGTCTAGCATGTCGTATGGATTGGTGACGGAATGGTTTCTGTTGCTGAGAGACGGAGGACGAACACCGCCTTTTATGGAAGCGGCCAAAGACCTGTTATGGAGAAATAGCAATGCATTTTATAAGGTTTGGTTAAGTATTAAGTGAAAATAAATGAACAATGTATGAGTGATAATGGGCATTTACGTTGTCCATAAGCGTGTTGGGATGCCGAATACTCAACTCAGTTCATCAGAATTTGAACATAGCAATCATCAGTAACTGAGTTTCACAATATTATAAGACTTGGTAACTGTAATGAGGCATGAATATCGACATAGTGCTACAGGAACTGTGATAACTGCCTAGATACGCAACTGGTACCATGCCACATCTCCGAGGGTCCAGCTTTGATTGTTAAGGGGGAATAAGCGTGCTGGACCGCGGGTCTCCAAACTCAAGTGCCTCAGTGTTAATCCAATGGGGAAAAAAACTATTTTCTCTGCCACATTTCTCCGGCTGTATTGAATATTTTTACAAAGTTTTTTTTTTAATAATAAATGTAGATACTTACAGGTATCTTCCCACTTTATAAAATAAAATTACTTCGAGTATTTTGTGTAAAATTATTTATTGAAAATTGAAATAAATATATTCGAACCAATTTCAAAAAGTGGGAAGGTCGGGACCTGTAAGTCAACTACATTTATCACATAAAAAAATCCGCTTGTAAGAATATTCAATACAGCCGGAGAAATGTGGCATAGAAAATGTTTTTTTCTCCATAGGGTTAACACTCATGTGATGCACTTTACTTTGGAGACCCCGGTCCAGCGCACCCATTCCCCCTTAATCTGAGAGAACTGGGAGTCTTGCCGTCATTGATAGACCTTATGACGATACAATCAGAAAATTGCAGAAGTAATCAAGACTCATGGATATCCATTTGATTCGGCTATGTAATAGACATGACAAGTTGTAATACGATAAATGGTAACCTTCAATGGACCTTTAACTTTATAAATAAACTGATTGACTTAAACCTGATTACACTAGGATTCAAAAACTCGAACTTACCTTGCATCACTCAACTCGTCCAAGTTCCCATCCAGCACCGGATTGAACAGATCATCCAAATACTGATCCAGATCAGACGTATGAGACGGTATCTTCACATTCCTGACGTGAGACGCCAGAGACGGAGCTTCAGACGTATCAGACATGGCAGAGCTTTTAGGGCCACCAACACTACTGTAGTCGTCTCCTCTGTTGCGGTCGATGTGGGCTTTGGTAGAGTGGGACAGGGCTCTACCGGATTTGTCTTTGTTGTTGCTGTATTTGACGTATCGAGTAGATTCTGTAGTCCGGCTGCAGCTGTCAGGTAAGTAGTCATCTTCGTCGCAGGTGATTTCTTCAGGGAAGTCCAGTTCTTGAAAGTCGATGGCGTCGTCCTGTGTAATAAAGAGAAGCTCGAGTTTGGTACAGCAATTATATAACTGCTCGATTTGGCCAGTTTGAAAATTTAACCTAGGGTTGCTATACCTATCAAGTTGTATAAAATATGAAGTGGAATGTTTTTACCACAACACTGCTTGGCTACGTAATGCAAATCACTAAATCATGACCGGCCATTATATCAGCGCTGTTTCTTAAGTTATAATATACAATACTAACAACTTTTTCTTAAACTAATAAATCCATTGACTTCACTTACATAGAATCAATTTTTTGATTCTATGTAAATAAAATCATTTTCAAATTTCGGAAAAAAAATTATTAAAGATGTTTATGAAAGGAAAATATAAAATTCATTAAAATCATGGAACTAGAACCGTTTGACTTTTTCCCAAACTTATTCAGTTTTTAATAATATACTCATTAATTTTCTTACATTTCAATTAACAAAATTAAAGTAGAACACGCCAATTTATTGAAATTGTTTGAAAGCCGAATATGCTTAATTGATTTTACGCTTCATTTAGAAGCATATTTACTAGTAAAATTAATTACACAAAACATACCTGAGACGACGAACTGGCATCTCTGTTGGTACCATTTCCATTAATATCTGGCGAGTGGCTGTTCATCTTATGGGAGTCATCCAGACTTGGCGTCTTTCCCTGACTTCCCTCCCTTCGACTTCCAGTCTCACTGGCATCAGTCTTCGTATTCTTCAGCAACTCCTGCCTCGAGAAATATCTATCATTGAGCGCAGAGGACGCCAAACCAAGTTCATCTTGCCAAGCCGCTGCAGAATTAGCTGGAGGACTATGTACAGGCTTGGCGAGCTGAAGTTCTTCTAAGATATCAGGTCTGGAAGAGCTTCCATTAGTTTTGGGAGCCAAGTACCTCTTATTGAGTTTGCTGGTTTCAGACAGTCCTTGAATGTCTCTTTCGGCAGCGTATCTCTCGTTCAGTTTGCTTTTCGAGAGACCTAGAACCGAGCCCAGGGGTTCTGGCCTGGTCCTAGACCTTTCGTCCATCAGGATGAGGTCTGAGCGCGTTGTGGTCTTGCTGCCGTTTTCGAAGTAGCGGTCGTTGAGGGCGCTGGTCTTGGACAAGGGAGGATCAGCTCGTGGAGTGTCGTCAAGAAGCCGTTCGTGGGAGCTGGACCGGATGCGTTCTTTTCTGCGTTCTCGAGTGACTGAAATGAATGGTTGCATGGTTTATAAGAAAAGTTATGTAACCACAAATGAAAAAACGAATACACCTAACTCCACAGTAGGAACATCTTTCAACTGGAGCCCAGTACACTGTTAAAAAATTTTGGCACAAGATTGCACCGGAATCCTGGAACTTTCTAGCAGCCACCACTATTTGGAGCGTTAATTTACCAATTTTGTGGTAAAAGCATAAATTTGAAAAATCGCAAAAGTGGTGTATCAAAGCTCCAAATAGGTGGCAGCTGAAAAGTTCCAGGATTCCGGTGCAATTTTAAGCCAAAATTTTTAACAGTGTAGTTACCATAGTTTGTATACTGTTAAAAAGTTTTTTGCAAGATTCCAATAGAATCCCGGAACTTTCTAGCTGCCACCACTTATTTGGAGTTTGAGTTAAGCACTTTTATGGTAAAACTATAACTTTGATTCACCGTAAAATTGGTAAATCAACGCTCCAAATAGTGGTGGCAGCTAGAAAATTCCAGGATTCCAGTGTAAGTTTGCAGCACATTTTTTAACTGTGTATCAAGCAAAAAAGAAAACTAATATGGTGGTTTATCAACGGTCTCTACTCCAGCATCACCTACAAGCTAAAGCGGTTGAATAAATATTAATTAGTTCTAAAAACCTTAATTTTTTGAGATTACGCGTATCAAACGCTAAGTATCTCAAATTAAGTTCAAAAACTTAGTGTACGTTCTCAGACTTGGAGATCCAGATTTATATAAAAGATATTACTGTATAGTAAGACTGAAATTAAGTACTTACTGTATCCGTGGGACGAGTGCTGATCAGCCCTTGTAATGTCGTCTATGGACCGTGACTTGACGGGCTGTTTGTAGCGAATGGGCGCAGGAGGAGATTCGTCAATCTCAATCTCAAAAGTGTTGATGCGTTCGGGATTGTGAGGTCTGCAGGAAGAAGAAGGATTTAGTTAGTGATAATTGTATTTCCATTAATTTGTTTTGATGTTATTATGATAGATTTAATTGTGATAGTGAGAAACATTGGAGGAACATTTTAAGAGTTTCGTGTTGCAATCTCATAATTATTACTTTTTAAAAGTAAAGTAAAGCCAAACAGAAATCCAAATAACTATGTATGCCACTTTTACTCCATTGCAATATATTTTACCTCAAAATTCATCATTTGTAAAACTTTTGAAATGAATTTACTGCTATAACAAATATATGGTTGCTGGAATAGGACGAGGTTGGGCTATCAGCAAAAGTCTAGTAGATTCTTTGAGAAGTTCCATGATCAATTAAAAAGCAACGCAAATGATTCATCACCATACGAGTAAGGGTTAAAAGAAGCTATGCAGATCTTGACGATTTTCATTCGAATGTAGTGGTGAAGGTTTTCTTAATGTAAAAATCAACTTTAATGCGCAGAGACTGATTTAGATAATTTCCAAGAAGAGCTCGTATGGTTCATCATTTCGAAATTTTACATCGCCTTGAATACATGAAGACTTGAGTTTATATAGGCAATAAGTAACTTGTGCCTAGCAAAATAACAAAACCCACTGCTTCAACCTCCGCGTTTAGCACGTAACGTTTTATCTACTTAATTGTGCGAAATAAACATTAACTCATCAACGACGACTGCATGAATACCATAAACACCTTCATTTCCGAATAAAAAGTTTACTTTAACTTTTTTTAAATTCGATTATCGCGTAACATAATTTACCCTACATAAATTGTTGGAGACTATAATATTCACGTCTTATATTTTGATAAACTTAAGAAGAAAGCTCATTTTTACGTGGTAAGTTTTCTTGCCAATCGCTGTTGATGAGTAAAAAGAAACTATAAATTAAACTATGAGGACTTACGAGTTGGTCCAAGACGATGTAGACGTTGTGGTCTTTTTCTTGTTGGCCGAGACGAGGAAGAAGGACTTGCAGACGGGGAACGCAGGCGGGATTTCGGTCTCTGAGACCAGATCAAGCACGTAGTCGTAGCCGTTCAGCTCGTACAGATCACCGTCGTCATCTAAATCCACAGTCCAGCCGGAGCAGTCGTCCACTCCCCTGAAGGAAAAAAAAGGTTGATTTTTGATGGTTTTTAACGGGAGTCGGATGGGTGTTTGGGTCAAAAATTTAGATTTTCTGTTTTTCTTTTTTTTATTCTACATATCTTTAGTTTTAATTTAAGACCAAGATTATCGATTTCTGATTAGCGGTTTTCTTTTTATAGGCAGTTTTGAGAAACTGAATATTAGTTCTTCCCTAAACCTTACTTTTCTTTTGCGTTTCCTGGAATATAAGGTTTTTCAACAGTTAGGAACATTTTTCTCGGGAACTATAAAATATAACATATTTTGTTTTACTCTTTCTTACCCATTAATAGCTCTTTGATTTAAACTGAGGAATTTTAAATATCTCTGCTCAAAAAAAATATACAACTTTAAACAGATTTTTGTGTGCGTTTTTAATACATATTTTTTTTAAAAAAAAATCACTGTAAAAGTACTTTTAATACTTTGGAATATCCAAATATAAAAGAGCTTTATGAAAGGAACAAAATATAAGAGTTCATAATGATATCCCATAAGTTCCTGAGACAATTGTTCCTAAAGTTAGGAAAATTAACATGGGCGAGATGAAACCATCCGACTCCCCTTAAAATAACTGCCACCCTCGATCTCTCTGAGAGAGTTCGAATAAACTGATCTGAAGACCAGAAGTTTCAGCTCTGAAACGGAAAAAATGTATATTCAAGATCTCCGATCGATGTTTGCTGTAGCAAGTATTTTTTTTGCACAGGGTGCTTTGTTGGGTTAGGAACTTGAAGTTTCGGCAAATTCCCCATAGCTGCGAGACATTTTCCAGTCATCTCTTGATGCCGATTTTGAGGTTCACATTACAAGATTATAACTTATCTGAGAAGTCTGTCGATGTTAAATTATGCTGAGATATAAGATTTTTATGGCTATCATAAAATGTGTGCCTATGATCGATGATTCTGAAAATCGATCGATTTATGCTTGGGATTTTATAAAGGCGGGGACTCCATCTCTAAGTCACAGTGTCGAATGGTGAAAGATATCAATAGGAATGTACTGAATAATTTTAGCTTCCACACTACGTTTATAACTTAAAAAGTGGAAGGTATTATAATCGTTCAGTCCGTCCGTCACCCACTTTCAATAGCCCAAACTACAAATGCTACAAGCAAGTGTGATACGTCAAAAAGAATTAGCGTATCGAAATTAGAAGACATTGAAAATTTCAGAAAAAAATTCGAATTCGAAGTACTTCAATTATTAAAAAAACAGCAAAATTTAATACCAAAGAGTTCTATTGTAGGGTAGAGGAACGACTTGTACTGAGCTGCCATCAGCAGCCATGGCTAACTACGGAGCCCGAATAGAGTGGCAAAAGTGCTAGTTAATTTATAATTTTGATACTGAGAAAGGAAGTACACCCAGGGCGAAGGCGGTAATCGAACCCGAACCCGTTACAGCACGCGGACAGCTAGCGTTATGGCCTGCGATCCAAACCACTCGGCCATCGGGCCCCACATGCCACCTTATATTGTCTCCGTGTTGGTCCGTCTTGCTGTTGAAAGGTTCAGTCTCTACCCTACTATAGAACTTTTTGTTTAATACTCATTTAAAAAGCATAAGAAGCCATTTTTATTGGAATTAAATAACCATTGCCATTCCCAACAATAGCTCGATAAACTTTATTTCTTTTAAATAATAAATTAAAAGAAATTTATTTTTGCGACATAAATCAGTTTGAAATGACGTCAAATATATTTTACAAAGAGATTCTTTGATTGCATGCTGATATGAAATGTTTTGGTTCGATTTAAAAAGTGAGGAATATTACATATTTATTCATTGAAATATAAGTTAATTTAGCAAACGATAATTGATGAATTTTCGGAAGAAAATAAATGAAACCAGCCAAATTTAGCCTGTAAATATTTAATATAGAACTAACAAGGTGTTTGGCGACTTTTTTCCTGTTCAATAAAATGTTGTGCGAAAGCTGGGTGACAGATTCTGTTACAAACCTACTTGTTTATTTTGAATCACATGTCGTTGTTATCCAATTCGGATGTAATGACTGTTTCATAATCAAAATAGTAGATACTGCTGTTGACCTAACTAGGACAGTAATTAAAAAAAAAGCTTATTGAAACAATTACCAGTCTTATTGAAATTGTCAAAATTCGATGGAGAATAATATTTTTTTGTTTCCCTGCACGTAAAGAATTTCTATAAAATTGCAGCGCATTTTGCGTTTAATTTTTACATCACAGTGTTGTAATAGTTGTTTTACAGCGAACTAATACATAAAGAACATACAACGGACAGAGTCACAAAGAATTCACTCCAGTAGCGTTTTAACATAGCGCATCCAATCACTGCCAGTGAAGCAAACGTTTCCGCCAGTACCACATAATTAATTTTGCAAATTTGCATGATATATAAATTCACACCACATGGAGATTATTTACGAAAGACAAGACGCATTAACATTTAGAGTCGTAAATTTGCTGTGTTGATATCAGACGCTTATTGAGAAGCCATGTTTGACAGTTGTAAAAAAACAAAAAACTTACATTTTTTTGACAGCATAAATATAAGCAACAGCATGCTAGAATAACATTTTAGCATGATGTTGATCGAATTAACGAATGTTAACGAAGTTCTACTTAAAGGTATTTTTAACTAAACGATTGCGTAATTTCAGAAGCAATTTTATATGTTATGCAGTTTAACTAAATCCTGTATATTTTACAATAAAACGAAATATTCACATTACTCTTAAAAGTCTTCTACGTATAATTTACGTACGTTTTAAATATACGTCATCAATTAAACTAGCTAGAGCTAAACTAGCTTTGTACGCAAAAAAGAGATCACTTTAAGACAAAGCGTGTTTTACTTATTAATTCATTTCACAAACCAGGAACTATATTATAGATAACGAGAGATAAAATAATACTCACGGCTATAGTAAATATGGGTATTAAAATTCTCGGTAAATTTTGTCCGCGGTAAGGAGTCTTTATGGGGCAGTTACTTTATATCATTTTATGCACATACACATAATTTTGCTTATCAATAATATCCAAGAAATCCGAAATTCAAAAGATAATTTCCATGGAAAAGATAATAGAAACGTGGTTTTATCTTTGGATGAGTAAAAAAGAATGCATTGTCTTTGGAAAGCGGAAATGTTTTAAAAAATGACAAAAGGTGGGATTTCCTTTGTTTATTTTAAAATTTCATGCTCGCTATTATGTTAAAAGAATTGGATGCAAAACTATATTCTAATTTAACAAACTTTTGGAATGTTGAGAACCAAAGTGAATTTCGCTGCATATTTTTTAACAATTTTTATTGGTAATGATTCGGTTAATTTCTGCAAAATAAGAATATTCGTTTAAATGGTGGACATTATTAAAACTGACGGTATTCGGGGCTTTCTGTAAAGTAAAATTATGGTCGGAATTACTATTTATTTGATAGATAGGCTATTGAAGACGTGGGAAAGAGAATACCGTAAAAAAATTACTTTTCCATTTGGGAAAATGTAGCACTACTGCTTTGCTTTCTTTCCTAAAGTAATCTTGTAACAGTAATTAATAAACTTGATTTCCAAGTCTCAAAAAAATATCAGTGACCAAAATATCAAAGCGCCAAGAAAAATCGATATCAGTTTTCATATCAATTCGGCGAGTTTTCAAAAGACCCAATCACAAAAAAGGCAGACCCTTTGCAAAAAAAAAAACAACTTAGATAAACTGCTACGTAGAGAAGGATTATTTTTTATTTTTTCGTCATCAAAATTTTGTCATAATGTAGTAAAATTAAAATTTTTTATTTATTAAATAAAACTTTTTTTTAAAAAATCGAAAAATTGCTATAATAGATCAGTTTGTTTAATGCATACACGTTTTCCTTCAATTAATGTCATATTGAATTTATACATATCACTCAGTTTCCTATTTCCATAAAAAAAACTTGTGGGCCAAAAGTTTAATATACAAACACAAGAAACACAGAAAACATCCAATTTGATATTATATGCTAATCAAGTGTCACCATTCAATTTTCATTAATCCATTGAAGCAAAAAATAAAATCGTAACTAAACTTATAGAGGTATTATTTTGTAAAGCATTTGTTGTTCCATTTACAAAACCCATGGATTAAAAGTGACTGCAGAAGGCTGCAAAAAATTCGTAAAGAATCATTCCAAATTAATTGATATAAATTTAAGATAAATATTTCCGCGCTAATGTTGAGGACACACACACAGCGATTAAAATTACTACTAATAATTTTCAATAAAAAATTAAATGGGTAGTTCGTCGAAAGACATCTAGACAGATGCCCATCCGGGCGTACAGACAAACGGACAAAAAGTGTAAAAGATGGGTATCTGATTCCATACCTTTATAACAAAAATAATCGACGGATAGAATCGATATTGGGAGAGGGTTCGGACGGACCGAACGACAGACGAACGGACAACTTTAGTACATATGTGAAAACCTACTTTTCAATTCTTTGAATAAAAAAAAAGGAAATAAAAGTAGGCTAAAAATCGTCGTCTAGGAAAAAAACGTTTTTTTTAAATAAGATTTCCATGCATTTTTTTTTGGTGAATCCAAATAAAATAGCTCGACAAAAAAAAATCGCTTGTTTTAAACACCCATGTTTACAGTTTCAATTGTCATGCGTCATAATCGCCATGTACCGACGCAAAGCAAGAACTCACCTGGCTTTGAGCAAAGACGCGGCAAATTCCTCCCCGGTCGTGAGCGACTCCACGGGACCGTACATGCTGCCACCTGCCGACACAAAAAATACAATGATAATCACTGCTGATTCATACACACAGAGATAACCGAGGTTTACAGTATTTATTACGCTTTCTACATTTTAGCTCTTTATAGTTTCTAGTGTCATACGGGCGTGTGTGGGGATTTTCTCTCAAAACGTTAGATTTTGTGACCCTGATAAATATCTTTCATATGTTCGTTATTATTTATGATTTTTTTAAATTTAAAATACTCATATAGAAACAAAAATATATTCAAAACTATCACATTTGTTAGATTCTATAGCAGGTTCAGTATAGTATCGGGTTTCACTAGATCCAATTGGTCAACTCAAAGCTAAAAGTATATCCATTTTACGATCAAAGAGGGACTGTTTAATCATTAAATTTCAACTGTAGTAACAAATGCACTCATTAGAGTCTCTAGAAAAAGTTTACTTTGAAGACATTAAAAAACTAAATTCTAAAGCTCCGAAGAGTGATAGTTCCTTTTTCAAAAGTCCAATATTGTCCTTCTGACGCGTTCGAGTGAAAAGTAATGCGGCTTCCTTTTTCTTTATTAACTAATTAGGGCTTCGCAGGACCCCCACACACATCAGCTGAATATTAATATGACCAAAACCACTTTTTATTCAGTTATATGAAAGCAAAAAAAAACAGGAAACACTGAAGAAAAGACTTGCCAGCTCTCTGGATTCAAACAATTCCACCTACATTAGAAGGCCGAAGAACTAAACAATATAACGTCAAATTAATAGACCGATTTTGAGTAGTTGACCAATAATGACTTGAATCTTCCTATCTTAAAGATAAAACGAAATATTGAGTTACGAAGATCATTGGTCGAAAGCACAGAATCGGTTCACTAATATGAAGTCAAGCATCTTAGTTCGCCGGCCTGCAAATCTAGGTGGTATTGATTCAAGGCAGCAACACCGAATTTTTAACCTTTTTTTTGCAACAACGGACGCCATGCGAAAGTTTAACGTCCCCCCCCCCCCTTCAAAAATCTGGTATTGGTATACATTTGCCTCTGAAATAAGGAAAATTGTTAATTATTCGGAGTTGCTGGGTTAACTCATTAACATAGTTGGCAAGAAAATTTGACACGTAAAAATGCCAAAAACTTTCTGCTTAAATTAATAATCTTAATTCAATTTTATTTTTTAATTTCTTTTATTAATCTTAATTTTCTGCTTATTAAATAATCTTAATAAACAAAGTCAGAGATAAATGAAGATCATTGTCCTGAACAATGTATATATGCCAAATTGAGTTTC
Organism: Oedothorax gibbosus; assembly: GCA_019343175.1. Classification (NCBI taxonomy): domain Eukaryota; kingdom Metazoa; phylum Arthropoda; class Arachnida; order Araneae; family Linyphiidae; genus Oedothorax; species Oedothorax gibbosus. Next base: position 309,214 of record JAFNEN010000357.1, on the reverse strand, counting down.
ACGAAGAACGAACTGAAAAAACTTAACGTTTCTATTCGGAAATGAAGGTGTTAAGGGTATTCACAAAGTCGTCGCTAATGTATTAAATATATAATGAGTAAATTCAGCATTTTTTAGATTTTCTATTATCTGTTGTATTTTATAAGAAAAAGTTCGTCCAAAGTCAAATTCGAAAACAAAATTACGGAAAAACTTCATGAATGGATTAAATCCGGAGAATTGGCAAGGAAATTGTGACTCACCGTCGGCGAACTTTGCCTCGAGTGCCATGTTGGTCCTCCGCGTGTTGGACTTCCACTCGAGGAGACTCGGAGGATAGGTACGACGTCCCTCAGTCTCCAGCTTCTGACCCTGCAGCAACTTACGCTGGCAGTGCGCCTTGTAACCGTCATAGGCGTGATCGGACACGTACCTGCAAGGAAGACACAAAATGTACAACTATAACACTTGATTTTACTGCCGTGGGCAGGTAAACTACAGTATCTAGACTAATGACTTGGACCATTGTTGCAGGCACTCAATAACTCTAAACTACAAGAAAATATACTAAAACACTGATTATTTCAGGGTAATTTTGGTCCAAATCATTGTTGTGGTTACTGCAGTTTACCTTCCCACGGCAATTTAGTTCTCTATATCTTTATAATATAGAGTATAAAGGGTCTATTATAGATCTCGGCTATGAAGAGTTTCATTCGTTCATTATCACATGCAGTGATGGGAAGTTGGACATCAGGTGCCCAAGCTTAGGATACCGAAGCCCCATAGCACGATTTTGTCATTGCAGTACACCATTCTCATTATTGTTCCTTAACAATCTAGACACTATATTGCTGCGGATAGGTAAATTTCAGCAACCACAATAACGAATTTGACTATTTTTTCCATCGAAAAAATGTATTTTACTACACTTTCTTGTCGGATATAGTTATTGAGTGCTTATGGTTCAAATCATTAGTCTAGATACTGCATTAGTCTAGTTTACCTGCCCACGGCAGTATTGCAAAGATTAGTTTTGAGAATTTCATTAATTTAATGATACCCGTAAACTTTTCAAATTCGCGATAGGGGAATTTAACTAATGAACTCCTCCTTATGTTTGTCTATCAATCGATTTATATGTAGCCTCTGTTTGGAAAATAAATTAATGGTGAAAACCAAATTATTACATATTTTAAATATCACATTTCTATTAGAATGTCAGTAAATACAATGATAAAATATCTATATCAACCCAAGTCAAGAATATGAAACTAATATTTCTTTAAAGCCAGCCGTTTCAAATAAAAATCAACACAAACTCTACCAAACATAAGCAGTATAAACAAACGATACTTTCAAAACAATAGACGAAATACAGACCACAATTAGCGAATCGACATGATCCAAAAATATCCAATTTCTAATGAACCTCCAAGCACAATACTATGGACAATCCCCTCTTCTACCCAGTTCAGCAATAAATGAAAACATGGACTGTCAAAAGTACCGTTGAGGCTAGTGGAAAATACCACGCCTGACATCTGTAACGGCTGTGCACACACCAACTGTACATGTCATAGTACAGGTGGGGGAAATATGGATAATATAATGATTTTTTTTAATGTCCCGCCCTTTCATTGACGTTTGGAATTGTGACATTTTTTGTGCTTGTGTTCTGACAAATGAAGCAGCTTCAGGTAAAAACAAGGAAGAATTAGGGAATAGCAATAGGAGGTGAAATATGGTCGGTTTTGCATTAGTTTTTAACGTTATATGTTACTGGATGGCGAAAACAAATTTCATGTTAAGATTAATAACCATTCATTCCTAAAATGTGAAATCACTCAAATCTTTATTTGCAGTTAATTTTAGGATTTATTTCATGACCGAAAGGAAATGTTGCTTGGCTGCATTATTCACAATACTTCATACGGTGGTAATAAGTGAAGATATAGTATAGATTATTCTAAGATTTTCTAGCAAGGGGAACGCTTCCTAACATCTGAAACTCAACTTTACTATGATGCTTTGCATAACAATTTATAGAAATAAAGATAATATTCTAAAGCACTAACACCCTTATAAGAAAACGAATTTCTAATATCTTTGTGTGCATGCTCAAAAAGTTGCCAACTTGAATTAAGTTTAAAAACCTTAAAATTTTCTGGATGTGAATGCGTTTTCGGTCCTTACTGCGCCGTTGCTTTGGATTATAACCTACAATATTTGTGGAAGTCTAGATCACTGGCTGTAATTAATAGGAAATGAGCGCCATCTAGCGTTAAATGTTATTTGAGGTTGCGTGAGTGTGGGAAGCCACCACAAACTGATCAAATAATGCATTTTTAATGGATGTCTGATCGGGTAACATGGAGCAAAAGCTTCCAGCACTGCGTCTCCATACTTTTTCTGGTATTATAAAATGTATTTTCGACAAAGACATCGTGCACTCACTTGAGCAGGTACTTGTACAGATGTGGCGATGGGGCGAAGCAGCTCAGACAGTTGGCCATGAGAATCCAGGCCCGCTCGTTGTTGGCCTCGTTGTCATTTTTCCAGGTTTGGTTGCACAACTGGCATAGGATCTCGTCTCTCATGGAGTCGTTGAGTAGACCTTTCTGGACGATGTAGTCGCCCAGGATTCTCTCCTTCTTGCCGTTCAGGTGGTTGTCGTTCATGAAGCGGAGGATCTGTAAAAGAAATGGAAGAGGTTTGTTGGGCTGTGAATGAAGAACGCTGCTGAAGTATTGGGGGTATTCGGGGGATCATCTACAAAAATTGCCTCCTTAGATGTCCAAAAGTGAGGATACAAACAATTGTAGGTTTCATTATAGGGCACTATTAATTTCGAAAACACCTCCATACGATAGAACTTTATCAACAAGTCCCCATATGCAGGAAATGTAACGAGGAAACGGCTCATCATATTATATTTGAATTAGTTATTTTTAGCCATGGATATTTTCTGCAGTTCACGTTAAACTTAACTATTTAAAATTTATCTTTCAAGAACGTTGAATTTTCGCTCTTAGCTTTTTTTTCCGATTGTCACTATTTCTTTATTTTTATTTCTCTTTAAAAAAACTGCAAGATGGTTAACATGCAATTTTCCTTATAACTCGAAAATTCAAAAACTAATTAGTAACTTTTCGTATTAAGTAACTGCAATTAGTTCTTTTAATTAAGTAAATGAAGCAGTTACATTTTAGAAGCAACTTTCCAATCTCTGATTTAATCAACGGAATTTTCAACCTACCAACTTGAACAGAGCCAGCGAGCACTGGTAGTCAGATTCATTGGTCTTGGCGAGGAACGGCGTCTTGATGGGCTCTCTCTTCATGCCCCAGATGTGGGCCTTGAAGTACACGTTGGTGAACTTGGTGAACGCGTGTTGGTCGATGTCGAGGGGTAGTCGGTACTCGGGGATGGTGGACTTGGCGACTTCACCGACCACTTTCATCACGTTGCGATCGGTGTGGACGCACTGCCATTCTGTTGAAAGATTCAAAGAATACTTGTAGCAAAATTAGTAAGGGGATTTGTGGAAGGTATCTGAATTTTTTTTAAAGGGTTGGAAGCATATCTACTTTAGGTGTTGAATAATTAGTTTATTATTAATATAAACACACTACAAAAAATATCAAATTAACGTTGTTAAACTGGCAGTTGAGCTGCCAGGAAGAAAACGTATAAAAATTACGAAAAGTTTGTGTATTAAATACGATGATTTGCAGTTAAAATAAGTTTATCCCCGTGAAATATTTGTAAGGCGAAATTGATTTAAATCGTCGGAAAAGGAAAAATTGCCACAATTTTTTTTACAGTGCACCAGACCAACAGCATTGATTTGGATCAGTCGTTTTAACCCTTCCTGTATTGGAATAAAAAATTTAATTATTTGCTGTTGCCTATTTTAAAGCTATCTGTGCAAATAATAATATATTACGGTAAACAAATATCGTTGAACATAAAAAGCACTTTGATGAATTTATTTCAGTTTTTCCTTCTTTCTATTTATAATGACTAAGTGCTGCCTTAATAAAATTCCCACTACCATCCATTTTCCCTTAAATAAACAATGAAAACTAAAACAACCGTCTTCTAAATGGGATTTGTAAGTACCGTCAAGGCATAACTATTTGGCGCAGTTAACTATAGTTAAACTTTTCTGCAAAATTTACTTTACCTTTGTAGACTTTAATGTTTTAAAACCGCACTATTCAATCAAAAAAGTTCCACCTTGCCCCCCCTGTTCTCCAAATGAACAATTAAAAGTAAAACAGCGGCCTTATAACTAATACTTATAAGTACCGTCTGTAGACAAAGGGTTAAAATATAAATATAGATTAATTGAACCAATCTTACCCTCCAGCTTGCTGAATATGAATGCCAGCTCCGCGGGTATTTCGAGGTGGTTGACCCCCGCAACAGCCCTGGAGGTCCGCTCCTGCTCCTCCCGGCTGGCGCGCTCCTTAACCCGCTCCAGCGCCACCCGGTCGGCTTCACGCTTGCGAGCCAGGATTGCCTTGATCTGAGATGGATACACACACATGGTTCAAACTCTTGAGTTTCGTACATTTAGACTCTTGATTGTAGGCATAAGGTTGCATGATTTTAATTTATATATGAAGTGCTCAGAATACAAGACCTAAAAAGCTTTTTTTCTGCTACAGAGTTTTGAAGTTAAAGCTTTTTAAGGAATTACCGATAAACATTTTAAATTTTTAATTACATTAAGGGGACGCGGTACCCAAAACATTATTTCTAGAAATAATAACATTAATTTGTAAATTATGTTGGTTTTATTTAATGTTCACTCTAAATAAACATTTTCTGGCAATAAAAACAAATATTTACAAGTAGTTTTTCATTTATTTAAAAAAAAAGAGTCAAAATTTTTAACTTTTTTAAAACGCTACTCCTCTTTCAATTTTGAGAATAACTCCACCAAATGTTAATAGTTTGTTTTAAGTACTATTTGTTTAAGAACTGTGCATGGATTTTAAAATGTGAGCTACAGTTAAAAAGTAACATGCATTTATACTGAAAATCACAAAAAAATTACAAATTATTGAATTCAAATTTAAAAAAAAAAAACTATACATAGTAGACCTTATTCCATGCACAGTTTTATGCACCATATGTATAAAAACACAGGTTAAAAATTTCAAAATTCTAACTTAATTAGCAAAAAAGCCTTAGGGATTTATTAAACACAAGAATTGAAAAACGCGAAACAGAGAAAAAAGGTTGAAAGCAGATGAAAAACGTATTCAAACTTATAGGAAGGACTCCATAAAATATTTAATAACTTTTTTTCTACAGAAGATATCATTATGAAACTTCCAGTAAATGTCCAGAAAGATATTGTAAATAATAAGTAAAAACTGAAAAATCGATATTTAGACTTATTTTTGGGTACCGCGTCCCCTTAAACATTTTAAATTTTCACATCATTTACCGATAACATTTTTAAATTGCTGCCGCCTAGCAGATATTGTCAGGATGTAACTGCCTCAGCAACCCATTTTCTACCAAAAGGGTCCTCAAGGTGGAGATGAGTTACTTCGGCTCTTGTACTACTGTTCTCGTTGTTAACTAGATATCAGGTAGGAACGCAGTGGTAAATCAGCGCCATCTAGCGTGAATGAGGTTGTGGATCGTGTTGTGAACTAGGACATTTTTTTTTTATCATTGCACGGAAATTCTACATGGTTAATGCATGCAATAGCGCTGCACACTCGAAAGTGACAAAACGTGGACTTGGTTCACGCGTATTCTGAACCCTCCATACATAAAGTTGTATTCTGAACCCTTCATTCAAAAACCTTTGCGTTATCAATAAAATATAGAATTCCAAGATAGGTAGTAAGATCGTAAAACGAAAATAGCGTTTTCTGGTCTTCATTCACTTGAATCGGTTTTCAGCATAAGGATGGTAATTTTCTTTTCAAGTCCCGAAATAGCTGTATGCTCTTTAAAAAATTTTTACCCTTTCTTTTTTCATTCTTATTACACTGGAATTTTATACTCTCATGTTTTCAATTGTTAAAAGTTGTTAATTCAGTTAAATTTCAAATTAATGCTTTTTTTTAGTATTTAACTTGCTTTAGTCTCAAGAGAATTTATTTTAAAACAAGTTCTGAAAGAACTGAAATGGCCTACTGTCTTGTTACTCTAATACTCGCGGAAATATTGCGGACAGACAATATCTGACTTGAAAAAATGAAGTCTCCCAACAATGCAATTTAGTGGCAATATATTGCTCTTTCGGTCAATAGTGATCATCTGTTCGCTCCCCAGGAACTTTATTACGTGGTTTTGTTGAGTAATTTTTATGTAAGGTGTCGATCACATACTTTCGGACTTTTCTTTGGTTGTTAATTTTTAGGTACGAACTGGACCTACTCTTTTATCTAGCTCAAGCATTAATGTAAAGAAGATAATGTTATATGTCAGTAAATCAAAAGAAAATGTAATCGTATATAAATTCTGGAATATGTGAAATATGTGTTCTCTGTTAAACTTGTTACGATGTTAGTGTCTTTTAATAAATGATTTTTCCCACGTTAGATTTTGATAACTTTATTGCTTCCACTGAAATATAGTTTTTCTAATTTAACTCGCAACAGGTTTCAAAACTTTACAGGATTTATTAAATGTTGATATGTAGTTAGTTTAATTACATTTCAAACTGATGTTACATATCGTGATTTTTGTATTAACATTTTACTGTCTTTATCCTGATGAGAAAAATAGTTAAAAGGCAAAAATAGTTTAGTTTTTGAGCCTTTACAAATTTTAGGGTAATACTAGCAAAGATAAAAGATATTTCAATTTTAGTATACAGAAATTTAAAAAAAATGATAATAGTTTCCTTTAATTTGTTTTTATGATAATAAAAATAAATTAAATGATATATAATCCAATAATAGCAACAGGTTTCAAAATTTACCAATTACCCAGATATATACTATAATAATACAACCACCGGGATACTCTTATAAGTGCTGCATTCACTATTCTCATTAGTTATATGAAAAACGTTGTATAAATACTAACTTTATACTTATATATACTAAAACTATTACTTTTACCATTTTGCTGATTGATACAAAAAAAAAACCTTACTGGAAAATTAAGTGTGCGAAACTTACTTTATCATATTCTCTTTTCTGCCTCTTCATTCGATAGTTGGCCTGCGTGCGAATAATTCCTTTACGCACTATGTGATAGCGGCGTCTGAAATAAAACATCGTTTAAAAGCGTGAAAACTCGCTTAAATGCACATTTTAGATAAAAATTTATGTTCAATGTAAGGTAGACGACTTTAGAAATGTTAATAAAAAGAAACTTTTAAGAATATTAACTTCTTAAAAAACTTTTTAAACACATTTAGTTTCTTACTCGTGTCTTTACACTGATCTAAATGTTCGTTAAAATTTTCGTGTCGAAATTTTACGTATCACAATTATAAATGTATTTTTATGTTTACGAATTTTAGGTTTTTAGTTATGAATATCACGTCATGTTAGGTTTTAAACTACTTATTTAGTACAAAGCCAATCCACTAATATTTGTTATTCGCCCATACAACTAAATACGTATGACGGTAAAAATATTGTCGTACTGTGACTTTTAAAAAAATGTACGAGCTTCACCGATAAAAGATCGTTTTATAGAGTAAATAACTTGTCGGTGATTTAGGAATAATAATTCGAAAAAGTTGCAGTAAAATTTGCTTATTTGTTTTATTGAGTAATATTTATTATATGTTTCCAATGTCATAATAGAACAGACAGCTTTTCTCATATAAATATTTTAAATTCTATATTTTGACGTTTTTATGGGCCAATAAAATTACCTCGAACCGTAAAGAAACACATTATGACTTATATTTGAATTTAAATACTACCACAAAATTTTAGTATAAATAAGTTAATGCAGTAAGTGGTGTTAGGTAAATTCTTTCTATATTGTGTTTGGTTAAAATTTTCTGGGCATAAGTTAGTAGTTATTATTTTAAACACTCGTGATAATGCCTTTTTTCTAAAAGAGTGTATTATCCCTTTGTTATTTAAAATAATGTAGTTTTTTTCATCATACGACAATTTTAATTTTTTTCATTGGTTTTCGACTGGTTAGAATTTTGATAGTATTCTAGATAAGGTGACTTTTTGCCTTCCTGATACTGTTAACCCCTATGCTTTCAAATGTTATAAGAGTAGTTAATTCATTTAAAATATCAAACTAATGCTATTTTGTTAGCATTTAACTTGCTTTATCCCTATGATGAAATGTTTTAATACAAGTAGTTCTGAAAGAACTAAAATAGCCCACCATCTGGTATTTTAATTCTCACGGAAATTCTGATATTGCGGACAGGGATACTATAAGATCTGACATGAACAATGAAAATGATTTTTAATGATGTCTCACAACAAGTCTAAAATTAATTTTTGTTTAAAGAGTACGTGGTAGGTATACACATCTGACATATAATGCGTATCTGATATGAAAATTTTTTAACGATGACTAACAACAAGTCTATAATAAATTTTTGTTTTTGAAGAGTGGCATGGTATAGGTATCGCCTTACCTGGCGGTCCATGCCCTGTATGCCGTCTGGATGCGCACCGCGCTGTGGCGCATGTTGGCGTACTTTTTCCTGGCCTGGTATCCGCGCACATATCTCTGGATGGTCACCACCGACCCGCGCAGCAGCTTCACGCGCTCCTTCTCCAGGGCTTGCTCCAGGGACTCCCTCAGGAACACCTGCAAGAAAGAAACATTTAGTTGGTTTTTGGATTTCCAGTAGCAGTGTTAAGGTGGAATGACTGTGCCTCTTGGTTCGAATTTTTTTTTAATTTTCAATACACAAAATATTCGAACCAATTTCAAAAAGTGTGATTAAAGCGACCTGTAAGCCAGCTACATTTATCATATGGGGTGGCACGGGATAATTGTTGGACAAAATCAAACTTTTACCATAGCTCCCACGTTTATGTAATTTTCTATCCAGTAATTTTTTTCATAATTTATATTAGATATATCTGTCGGGTACCATTGTTAAAATTTAGTACTTCTTCTGTAGAAGTTGAAAAAAATGCGTCCAAAAATTACCCCGCCAATTGGGATTATTATTGGACAGAAGTTTTTAATCTGTTCCGCACAGTATTTAGACTAGCTACAAGTGGTAAATTGTGTGACATGGTGTTTACTATAGTACTGTGCATTTGATAATTGTGGCATGGCTTCCACCACATGGCTTCAGTAAAAAATGTGTAACAGTGAATTCTAGTAAAAATTACCAAACATTTAACTTTCTTCTCTTTCCACGTTCAAACATTGCGTAGATTTTTTTAATCACATAAACTATACCAAGTAAATTTAAGCATATTGCAATGCTGCCAGTCTTATCCCATGGCATTTCCAACAATTTCCTTTCAGTATTTCATTTGATGAACAGGTTTTGACACGAAATTAGTTCTCTATTTAAAAGTAATCATGGAATATTTTACTAAATGGATCGAGTAGGTAAATAACAATATAAGAAAAATGTCACGCCATTTAAAATGTTCTGTTGTATATTTCTGTTAACGGAAATCTATCTTTATCTGCAACGCATTGATAAAAAGTATTTAACTCAAGAGTTATGCGAAAAATGCGATTTGCAGTTAACCCTCTGGTGCATATTGTTTCCATTTGGCAGCATACACTATAACTCACTTAATGTCTTTAACCTTTTATCTAATGACGCAGTGGGGTATTTGACCAATCTAGCTGGACAAAAGTCGATTTTAAAACCTAAACGTATGTGGGGAAAAAATGGTCATTTCTGATAGACGAATAATGAGCGCATGCCGAAAAAGACTTTTTTTTAATTGCAGACGATTTTTTACATTCGTAATGCTGGTTTAAAGTTTGTTGTTCAGTTGTATTCGTGTTTGGTTTTCTGATATTCGTAAACAGATGGAGTTGTAATAATTTTTTATTCTAATTTAAGCAACGAAAATGGATTTTTCGGTTATAGAATCTAATACAGCAAGTAAGAACGTATACATTCCACCAGTTTTAATTATTTTAAAGGTTTTATTTTAAGCATATTAGCGTTTTGAAAATGTTCTATTTTTCATCTTATTTTTCTTCTATTTGATTTACATTTGAGTAAATTAGTTATATAGTTCCGCAAAGTTCCGCTTTGACTTTTAGCTTAAAAGAAAGCTCAGAATCTATACTTTAAGAATCTGGTAAAATATCTTGCGGGTTTTTGCGGTTTTGCGATATAAACGTAATTTTCTAGCATTGTAGGTATGTGATCTTACAAAGTGCGTTATCTTCAACTTTGTCTCAAAACGTTAATTTTTGTTTTAGGATCGTCAAAAGTTATAACCATGACTAGGAAAGAGTTGTTTGTTATTATGCAGCAACAAAATTTGAAAAACATAAATGAAAATTACCTTTTTACTTACCTTTTAGATAATTTTTCTGATGAGATCACGCGGGAAATAAAGAAATTTTTTAAAGAGTTCAAATGTTAATTAAAATGTCGTTGGCATAAAACTCAAAGAAAAAGGACTTATTTTTGCTAGAAAATAAGATTTGCTCGAAGGTTCATTTTCAGTTTCAAAAATTGTGGAACGACAAGGTAGACCTTTGAAGACTTTTAGTGACTCTTATGATCGGAGTAAAAGGAGAAAAACAAAAGAATTTCGGAAAAATACTGATTTGGAAGTATTGACTTTCGCTACACAAACCAAGCTTAAAGAAAGTGGGAACATAGATGCTTCTCTAGTACTAAAAAACATCGCTAGTTCTCCAACACGAGCTACTAAATACAAGAAAGCCTTTCTCTAGCCCAACAAAAAAGCAATACTGTTTCCCAAATGTCTCCAAACGAAGCTCTGTCAGTTTTTGTTGAAGCCGGACTTTCTAGAAGTCAATATGAAATCATAAGAAATGCAAACAAAAACATATATCCATGTTATAGCCATAAAGAGCGAAAATTGAATGTTATCCTGATAAAGAGCCATACATAGTTACAGAGACTTGCGCCGAAGTTAAGCTTCAAAATCTGATGAATCACACTACGACACGCTTGCTTAAGTACTTGGAAGAAGTTTTACAAGAAATATTTTCCCTTGTTTTAATATCCAAATGGGGTTGCGATGGAGCTCAACAAGTTCAATACAAGCAAAAATTTGAGGAGGATTCACACACATTAAGATGCACATATCTTTCAAAGTTCTTTCGTTCCTATTCAACTATCGTGCTCTGTAAATAATTCAATCATATAGCAGAATCCAATACAATCTTTGCCACGACATTTTCGTCCAATAAGAATGGGTTAGGTTTAGTTTGATTTATCGTCGAACTAGAGATACCTATGAGGGCTATTGGCCATAGTTAAGTGACGAGCCGACATCTTGAGTAGACACCCAACGCAAATTTAAGGGCGTGATCATACGCAGCTTCGGTATTTTGAAGGATATTTAACGTACACGCCCTCCTTACAGGGTGTAATTCGTCGGGCATTTTTTGGCTGCACGAGCTGTTTGTAGGTCGGCAATTGTGCAAGCAATGCAAGGACACGAACCTGGGACCTTCCGCATGCAAGGCGAACACCAGGGTCTATGGGAAAGTCCTCTAACTCATGGATATAATCGGACAACCCCTCATGGGAGCCATCAATTGGAATAAAATAATAGTTTGTATAGAAAATAATCACCGTTATTAAGGGTGCACCCGTGCAACGCCGAGTTTATAAAGCTAGTTGTTGTATAATGTTGTATTGTATTTATAATACCCGAAATTAACTTAAGATTTCGTAAATTATTACCAGAAGGGATAAAAATGTTTTTTTCCAGCTAGAACGGTCAAATACCCCACTGTATGACGGTACTTTTATAGGTATTACTTAAAAAGCCGCTGTTTCATTGTTCAATTTGGAGAAAACGGGGAAGAATGGAACTTTTTAATTAATATGTTCTGTTTTAGCACATAAAAGTAAATTCTTACTAAAACTTTTACTTTAGTTATCCTAACATTAAAATATTCAAAGATAATAAAATTAAAACTTAATTCGGTGCATATAGGGTTAAAATACTGTTGATATGATGTTCGGATACTTTAACAAATTTTTATCTATTGGAAGCTATATGGATGTTTTAGAAGGAAAAATTAAAGTATTAAAAGAAAAAATATTTTCTGTTGTATATAATTAAAATTTCCTTCAATTTAATGCATCATCCTCAAATGGCATCGCAAGTCTATAGGATTTGCAGTGTTTTAAAATTTCAAATACTTAAGTTTCAATGCAAATACACTGTTAAATTTTTTTTTGCCCCCGGTTGAAAAGGCGGTCCCATTTGGAACCTCAATGCTTTGAATCGCCTTGGGTCGATGGTTACCGCTATTCACCCATGGGGGTGCCAAATGTCCCCTTCAGTTTTAACTGCGTAGTTTAATAGTTTTTTTTTTAAATTCCTTCATGTGAAGCAGCAAGGATAGCAATTTTCTGTTTTGGAGTAAAAATAAAAAAATTAGTTCTCGTTTTGTGGGGAAGAATTTTCATCCCTTGATAGTGGTTTGTTTTTAGTATTGTAATTATCAATATTAAGAATCTGGGAAATCAAAGTCATTGATGAGGGGTTTCTTGAAAGAATGGGGCAGAAGTCCAGTGTGTTTTACAACAGTATTCCCTCAAAGATTTGCACCGATGCCCAACTTACCCCGGATCGTATTCTCGGGGACCCAACCCTTACCCCACATATTTTACAACTAGGTATGGTGTCACTGGCTTCAGAACTCAGTGGCACTGGCACTGGTGTCACTGGCTTCAGAAAAAGAGGTCCTCTACAGCACAGATGTATTGAAACTAGCGGATGCTAGTTACAATACAACGTTAAAGATACACGAGGCCATTTAGTTGTCCATGAACACGATAAAATAAAATTGTCACTTTGGTTTAGAGACCCGCGGTCATTCGGGCTCATTCAACCTTGAGGAAGTCTTCGAACTATAAATCCTATGTACGCACGAGTATTATTTGATGAATTGGTAGGAAAAAATTTGCGCCAAACATTAAACCCACTTTAAATGTGTCCAAATCGTTACATATGGCAAATTTGGCGACATTTTCTACACAAAAGTCTACACACCGCGGGTCTCCTAATCAAAGTGTCTCTGTGTTGATCCAATGCAAAAAAACGTGATTATTTTAGCCACATTTCTCCAGCTGTATTGAATATTTTTACAAACGTTAGCGTGACCCGGGGTAATTCTTGGACACGGAAAATCGGGGTAATTGTTGGACAGGGTCCGACAACCATAATGCATCATAATTTATTTCGTCTAACAAACCACAATCTGTTAATTGCATATCCAGCAATGATCTGATTAATTATTGGGATTAGATAAGTACTTTTTCTCAAAAAATATATCAATAACCCAAAGCGCTTGAAAAACAATGGTATAAACTTTTGTTTAATCCATGTCAAATTGTGTTTAATTTGTTTCCTTTTACATGATCTTGAATTTTGAAATGCACAGTCTTAGATATGTTATGAAGGTTTTCGTGCTGAAAAATACCATTGTAGGATGAATAGTTACATTATGGTATGCATGTTTAGTTGTTGGGTAATTTTTAGACAAAGAGGAGAATCTTGCCTTTGAGCTTCCAAGTTGGTACTGTTCCTTTGAGCTCGGTATCTTATCCAGAATGACTCGGCAGACATCTCTAGAAGGAGAACCCCGTGGAAGTCTTCCAGGAACTATACATCGGTACCTAAAAACAAATTGATAAAATTATGAATTTCTCTGTATAGATTTTAACAAGAGGTTATTCGTTACCATAACTGTTACCAGAGATCTCGTAACAGTTATCGTATCAAAACAGGTAACAAAATATCTGCCAACCGATAAACGGTCTGTGCAGCCAAAAGGTCCAGGGCATATTTTAAGAGGGTTTTTTTTAGAAATCGCCAACACAGTCAAATAAATTTCCCCCACAGTCAAATAAAATTGCCCACGTACATTTTCCTAATTTCCTCTTTTTTTTTAAAAAAAAAAGACAATGTTATTTGAATTTGGTTGCATTAAAATGAAAATGAATGGTTGTATTATAATGAATTAAATTAAAATAGTTCAAAAAGTCACAGAGTTTACGTTCCTTACACTCTTTTCCTATCGAACAAAACGACCATTAGCAATAATTCCCGTAATTCCAATTTTCACACCCAACCCTTTTTTGACGATTATTCAACTAACGTAAACTGCACATATACAATCCCCCCCACCCCTCCGAGGAAGTTAGAGTTGCCCACACAGTCAAATTTCCTTAAAATATGCCCTGTAAAGGTCCGACAAATAACACCTTGTAGAGGGAGTGCACGTTAAATATGCGCCAAAGTCCCGACGCTCCGTACGACGTAGCTCCTACAAGTTGCATCGAGTGCCTATATTCAGATGTCGGCTAGTCACTTGACTTTGGTTCTAAATTATTGCGACGAGAGCTATCGTCACCAATAGCCCTATAGTTCGACGATTATTCAACTCAACAACTCAATAGGGAAGCAATTAGTATTGCTCGTTGGCTAGTCATTTGACTGTGGTTTTAAATTACGAGGGCTGTTTGTTTTAACCTCCGATTGGCTGTAACAAAAAGACGGGACAAAATACAAAAAAGATTTTTTTTACCAAAAGTAATGTACAATACTGCTTATTTCTCAACATAATTACCTTGACCATTAAAGCATTTGTCATATCTGTAAACAAGCTTTGAAATACCCTCTTCAAAAAATGTAGCCGCCAATGATTTGAAAGGAGTTGTGACGGTTTCTTTGAGCTTCACGTCAATTTGAAAGCGCTACAATCCAAGCCACTATGCTAATCGATAATTTACTTATGTGGTACACCTTCGAATTTCCTTAAACACTTGGCCAACTCGCTGAACAATGCCGTATGTAGCAACAGACTTCCTTCTTGGTCCCCTTCTTCATGAACATCAGTTCGGCCAACTTTAAATTTTCAACAGAATTCAGGAACAACGCCACCACTCATAAATATCCATACACTTGACTCATTCTTTGATGAATTTCCATTGCACTGTTCCATTCTGCCTGCAAGAAACGAAAACCAGCTCGAAAACGCACAATTCCCTCCCAATCATCGGCGGCAAAATTTTCTGAAGAGGGTATTTCAAAGCTTGTTTACAGATATGACAAATACTTTAATCGTCTAGGTAATTATGTGGAGAAATTAACCGTATTGTACATTACTTTTGGTAAAAAAAATCTTTTTTGTAGTTTGACCCGTCTTTTTGTTACAGCCAATCGGAGGTTGGAAAAAAAAACAGCCCTCGTATAACGTCGTCGCCAATAGCCCTCGTGCAGCTCTAGTGTGACGTTAACTCAACTCTACAGATTAAGGCATTAAAAAACATTTTTCGATTTATTGCAATACATTTTCATCTATCACAATATATTTTCATCTATTAAAATATATTTTCATCCATAAAAATATTATAATATATATTTTCATCCATTACAATATTTATTTAAATCCTAAACGCAATTCATTCTTATTATTTCACATTAAATATTTAAATATAAGCGACAATTGTGTCAATAATCCATAAACTATGAACTTAACCCCACAATATTCGTCCTATTTTTTAGGCTCCAGTGCGCTCTATCAACGCCTTTCAATAATACAGATCACCGCAAGTGAGACTAAGTTAATTAATATCGGATATTTGCTGGCAGCGCGATCTACCGAATATTCGCAGTCAGAGCTTTTAATGGCTTTTCGTGTCGGGCTTGGGTGGCTAGGCGAAACGGACAATGTCTAAATCCCGACATTGTTGACGCTTCAGTGGGTCTTATTGGATTTATTAGTAGCTGTTGGTCCAATGTAATGGTTTCAGGTAATGATTTGATTACTCAGAAAACTGTTTAGGAAACATTCATGATGCAGTGTTTTTTTATAAATATATTTTAAAGTTGTAATATACAAGTTAATAGCAAGAGCGCACATAACACAAAAAAATTTCATTATCATTTCTGGGGTGAAACAAATTAAAATTTATAAACGTGGTCATTTTTTAAATTATATTTTATTAAATTACTACTTTTTTTATGAATGGCTGAAATATTGGGAATGACAGCATGCAGCTTAGATTATTACCGAAAAAAGTAACGGCAAGGGCGATTTTTATATTGGTTGGGGGGGGGGGGGGGGTAAATTTTTGTTAAAAAATTTCCCTTTTAAAAGAAGCAGAGTGGAATAGTTTTCTGCAAAAAATATACAAAAAGTGTTTAATTGTTCTTCACCTACGTGAAGAAAAGCGATAACAAACCGTAAGAAATATATAGCTAAAAATATTTTAAAGAAATGTATTTAAAGTACGTTAATAACAACTTCTGTATTAGATTAAGAAATTATAGTTTTGAGTGTAGTATTTTTTATATTGTAAATGTTTATGTTAACTTTTTCAACTCTGCATGATTTTTACTTACCCTTTTATCCCCAGATACTTAATACAACGACTTTTAATTTAATGATTGTTTGGAGGAATGAAGAGCTTACTCTAATTTTGTTCATATTTATTTGAGTGAAACTGGTTTCAAAATGTAAACTTTAGGAGCTAATAAACTTAAAAAAATCGTAAGTATCAAATGTTATGTGATGTTGAAAAAACTGACAATTCAGACGACTTTTACTTCTGTATCCTCGGACAACGATGCGCCATAAACGCAAGATCAACCTCTTATTCTAAAAATACACCCATCTTACAAAATAAATTCCTAAGAAAACTCCAAGATACTCAATCATAAATATCCCCAAGATTTAGGTACCTTGACCAAAAAGTGACAACTCTTATCTTTTAAAAATCCCAATCTTCACCAAACCGGCATGGTTGGCGGCGCTTTGGCGATGTGCGCGCGTATGTGGAGCGTGGTCCAACAGACAAGTGATTTGGCGATTGAAAAGGGGTGACAGGGAAAAAGTGCCTTGTTAATTTGGCTTTGTTTTCCTTCATGACATGTTTCATTTGTTTCTTTTCTTCACTTGTCGAATGGCTTAATCCTTTGACTTGATGATTGTTGTTCAAACTAAAAAGGGTTTGTAATTACTATGTTTGAAATTGTACAAAGCGAGATGTTTTTGTTTTATGTAATTCTTTACAACTAACATTGGACATAAATGTTGATGGGCTTTGGTTTATTGAATAGAAATCGATTCGGAAATTTAATTGATGTAAGAAAAAAGTGAAATTTCGTGATACTTTAAATTTAAAATATGATTGGGAAAAAAGGATTTTATTATTAAGGTTTTGATAATAAATTTAGTACAACCACATCATATGCTTAGTACTGTAATATTGGTGTAGCATATACATATAGGACTGTACCTATACTGGCAATATTGCTTTTTTTCAGCTCTCGATGTCGTCAAGCATGACATGTTATTTTAGGGTTGGCGCCTTCTTACATTAGAATTTCTTTTTTTTTCTGCCTTTCAATTCGTTAATTCAAAAAGTAGGAAGTTGCAAATATATTATTTTTTTATGAATCTTTCAAGAAAATATTTTTTATTAAGGGTCTATTGGCTCATGAAAAAAGCCTTTTAAATATAATGGCATGTATAAAAACATTTCACAACGCACTTGTTGAACTGCGTGCTTTAGTAGCTTAAACGCATACATTTTCTTAACATAAAATTCTCATATTAATTATAATGGAATGTTATGTATTCCTTGTACTTACTTTGTTCTAATAAATAATGTTTTGTTAAATTTTAATGTGAACTTTTTTTTACTATATATTCACACTGCAAAATTAAATTGATAATCAATACTTTATTCCTGATGGCTGTATTGTTCAATGCAACCATATATTAGCATCGATTATGCAATCATTTACTAAGCTTCATGAAAAATAATCTGTGGTGGACCTAGTTATAATTCCTTTTCAATTAATTTTTAAATACTAACTGTAACTACCCGTTACAAAAGCACCATGTTCTCTATTACCACTACTGTTACCAAGGACTCTAGTTCAATAAATGTAACCACTTAACCTGACTTTTTTACCCCAACTGTTACGACTATTGTGCTACTATAACTGTTTCTACTCTGTAGCTGTTACAAACGTCTTATACCATAAGTCACCATAACATTTTACCACATTGTTTGCAACCGTAACTATTGTCCAATCGTCGTTAATGGGTTACAAAGTCGTTTCGTTATCATTCATATTGTATTTTATACTGACCTATATTCGACGCTTTGAACAATGGTATGGAATTTTAAATTTGATATTTATAGGTATTGGATGAAGGTCTACGGGATATATAAGTATTAAGTGATAATTTTATTAACAGTAATCTTCAATTAGCTTCCCCACTACGTTTATAACGTATAAAGTGGAAGGTATATAATCGTTCAGTCCGTCTGTCTGTCCGTCTGTCCGTCACCCACTTTCATAGGCCGAACTACCAAGGCTACGGACAAGTGTGATACGTCAAAATATTCAGCGCATCGAAATTAGAATACATTGAAAATTTCAGAAAAAAATTCGAATTCGAAGTACTTCAATTTTTTAAAAACTGCAAAATTTAATGCTCATTTAAAAAGCATATAGGAAGCCATTTTTATTAGAATTTAATCACCATTGCCATTCGCAACAATTCTTTTGGACAATAAATTAAAATAAATTTATTTTTGCGACTTCGATAAGTTTGAAATGACGTCAAATATATTTCACTACGAGATTCTTTGTACGTTGATATGAAATGTTTTCATTCTATTTAAAAGCAAGGAATATTACATTTATTCTTTGAAATATAAATTAATTTTTGCAAACGATAAATAATAATTATTGAATTTTCTAAATAAAATAAATGAAACCAGCCAAATTTAGCTTTAAATGTTTTATCGAATTAATGCTGTGTTTGGCGCCTTTTTACCTGTTAAACACAACTGTTGTGTGGAAGCTGGTTAAGTGACAGTTTCTGTTACAAACCTACTTGTTTTTTCTTGAAAAACCAAAATGTGTTTAAATTAGTGTTTAAAACAATTAACGGAACCCAAAACAACAAAGCTACTTCAAAGACTCACAATCAAGAGGAATCCTTTTCTATTATATCACCACATGTTAGTAGAGATCTATATCATCAACCTAAGGGTAATCAAATGGTTTAACTGCCGTGTCCAAATACGGGTGTTGTTATTAGGAAGCCTTAAGTACAGAAGATGACAGAGTATGGTAAATTCCTATGCTGAATGTGTACCCACAAACATTCCCTAATTCAGTGATTTTGCTGTTCAGATTCAGTGATTTCGGCGGCCCTTTTCATAAATTACTGACGAAATATTGCCTGGAGCATTTTTTGGGAACTTTTTTGGTTTATCTAGATTGACCAGAAAATGTATAAAACGTTAAAGTTATTTTGTACAAATGAAATTGTAAGATTTCACTGAGACAAAATTTTATGCATTTGGTTTTTGAGATCAATAA
Source organism: Oedothorax gibbosus (assembly GCA_019343175.1). NCBI lineage: Eukaryota > Metazoa > Arthropoda > Arachnida > Araneae > Linyphiidae > Oedothorax > Oedothorax gibbosus. Next base: position 289,712 of record JAFNEN010000357.1, on the reverse strand, counting down.
AAGAGTTTGTTCAAGTAAAAATCGTTATGGAATAAAACTAATATATATTTTATTCATATGTCTTCTATGTCAAATTAAAATGATAGAGCGTATCGTATGTTAGAGAGAAAATTTAACATTGATACAGTATTGTGAGAACCAAATACAAGTTTAAGAACTAATTTCTTCACTATTGAGACTTTTGGGAGTACTTACAATAACGTCACACTAGATATACCTATGAACTATTGGGGCCTTTTAAAAAAGTTTTTTTTTCTGTAGTACTGCAATTAAGTAGTTGATCAAGCATTGAAAAACATGTAACAAAAACTAAAATAAGGTATTACTAACAAAAACTAGGAGTATGAAACACAAGACGACTCTTAATTAACACTCAAGAATGACAGATGGACCAATGTTTAAAAAAAATTGATATAAACAGCAGCATCCAAAACGTGTGTTAAACACAAAATTTTCATTTCGGACTTTCGACCTCATCGCAATATTTTCATTACCTGATATAACATATGAGGTAATTGAATGTAAACCACTAGGCTTGTAACAGAATCTGTCACTTAACCCGCATCCACACAACATTTAAGTGATGAACGCATTGAAAAACGCGCCAAACACAGCATTTATTCTATATTAAACATTTACACGCTAAATGTAACTAGTTTCATTTATTTTATTTCGAAAATTCACTAATTATTTCTTCAATAATTATTCAATAATTATTATCGTTTGCAAAAATTAATTCATATTTTAAAGAATAAATATGTAATATTCCTTATTATTAAAAAGAACCAAAATATTTCATATCAACATACAAAGAATCTCTTAGGGAATTATATATGACGTCATTTCAAACTGATTGATAACGCAAAAATAAATTTCTTTTAGTTTATTATTTAAAAGATTTAAAGTTTCTCGAGTGATTGTGGCGAATGGCAATGGTGATTTAAATCTAATGAAAATGGCTTCTTATGCTTTTTAAATGAGCATTAAATTTTGCAGTTTTTTAAATAATTAAAGTACTTCGAATTCGATTTTTTTTCTGAGATTTTCAATGTCTTCTAATTTCGATGCGCTGTATTTTTTGACTTATCATACTTGCATGTAGCATTTGTAGTTTGGACTATGAAAGTGGGTAACTGGGTAACAGACAGACGGACGGACTGATCGATTATAAACCTTTCACTTTTTACGTAAAAAACGTAGTGTGGAAGCTAAAAACCTTCAGGTTCTCGTGAGGGTTGAAAATGTAACAACAAGCTAAAGACTAAATATAAAACTTTCTCTACAAATAAATTTCATGTATTCCCGAATAAAGATACAAGTTACTTTGTAAAAGTAGAAAATGATAAAATTTAAACTATGATAAATTAAAGCAACCGGATCTGAAAGTTAAAGTCGTCACCCTTCAAAAATTTCAAAGATATTCAAAAAGAGGAAGTTAATTTAGTAGAGCAGCACAGGATTAGTCAATAAGCCGATATTAAACTGGTAAATAAGACATTTAGCGTAAGTTAGAGCATTGATTTATTCAAATAACGGAACTGATAGTGTCGATTTATATACACAAAAAGCGAAAGTTTTAGTTATTTATAAATTCATAATATCTGCTTTAAGTGTTATCCTGTCGTATAACATGTTTATGATAATCCATTACATGTGGCAAATTGCTTCGAATTTCGCATATTTATTTAAATAAAAAAGTTGATAAGAAAAATTTAAATTAAAAGAATTATCGTAACAGAAGTTTAAAAAAATACAAGATGGGAAATACTCGACGAATTAACTCTGCTTATTTTTTTCTTATCAAATTAATGTGTTATTTTTATTCTGCTCAACAACTTTTCTGAAATAAAATTCAATTAAATGCTTTTATATTACAAAAATCTAAATGAAAAAAGTGATATTCCAAAACTTAAATTCTCATTCACATTAATTGTAATAATTGTAAACTCACTTTTAATTTTTTAAATAGTATATAATATAGGAAACTTTAAAGTTTTTGTTAAAGCTAATTAAATTAATGTGCTAAAACCGGATATGTCAATCAAAAAATTCCGCCTTTCCTCGTTTTCTCTAAATTGAACGACGAAAAGTAAAACAGCGGCTTATGGTACTTATGAGTATCATCCATAGATATCATAGTTAAAGCATTAGATTGGCAGATCACGTGACCTCCAATGCTAACGACGGGACGCGCATGGAGGCCAAATAAGAGGGCAAAATGGCCAGTGTTGCTGCCACTTGAAGGAGAAAAATACTACGAAAAAATACCATTTAATTATAAAATTACAAAAAAATATCGTAAAAATACTAGCTGCATTTTGGAATCTTTTTAGTGACTTTAAATCCTTTTCTAGTATTTTTTTTTGTAATTTAAGAATTAAATGGTATTTTTTCGTAGTATTTTTCTCCTTAAAGTGGCAGCAACACTGGCCATTTTGCCCTCTTATTTGGCCTCCACGTGCGTCCCGTCGCGTCGTTAGCATTGGAGGTCACGTGATCTGCCAATCTAATGCTTTAGACTAGGTTTTTTTGTAATATGTATAAATCTTGTGTAGAAGCGGTTCAAGGAGACAGTACTTTTCAAACCTACTTGTTTTTCTATAGGAAGATCAGTAAGTATTTAAGTAACAGGAGAGCAGGCTATTTTAGTTCTTTTCGAACTAATTGTAGTTTTGGGGTGGAAGTGGTTAGACAGACGGACAAACGTAGCCATTCTAAAATGATATAATTTGCCCGATATAAAAATGTCTTTAGTTTTAAACATAGTGTGGAAGAAAAAGCGCTGAAAAAGAATTGATCTTCAAAAGAAGTTGGCTGTTTTTGTGTTTACACGTTATGAACTATAAATAAATTAACCATTTATCCAAAATTGGGAGTTTTTTTGTAATTTACATTTTCAATTTCGTCACTGACCAAATTTAAACTTATTTCTAATAAAGTGTCCATTCGACTTAAATACAGACGAAAAATCAACTAAAGATACTTGATATTGAAACAAAAGCAATTATTTTAACATATTAAGTATATAAAGGGTCTATTTTATTTATGTTTTGCACCTACATGTCAAAGTAACGACTAACCGTACCTAATTGATTTTTAAAAATAAAATTGACGATATTTTAATATTGACGGCATTTTTACAAAGTTCTAATGATATAAAAAATTAACTTTTTAAAAATAATCAATACAAAACGTCAAAAAAAATTACCAAATCCATAAAGATGGAAATATTTAAACAAGGAACATAATTTTCCAATATACTTACTACAACATAACTCTTACCAAAATTGAAATCAAATATTGTTCCTTACGAAGAGTTATATAGAACTTTTCTTAATCATACTCAAAGCATCAAAAAACCATTTGAATTTTTTAAAAAAGCTAAAAAAATACCTTACCAAATTCAAATTTATATTCCACAGCGAAAAGTCACAAACGAATTATTCCAAAACCAAATACACGAACACAACAGACGATATTTAGACAAATAATCTAGCGATGGAATTTTTTTTTTTAGAAAATGCCGGGAAGTGACTTCGACTACCGCTGCAACTTGCTACAAGTAATAACTGAGCAAACATCAAAATGCCGAGAAGGAAAAAAAATGGGTCAAAGCAAGATAAACGCGTGGTTGAGCTGGATTGTAGATTTCCCAGATTTTTTTTGACAATTTTGTGTCTTTTTTTCGAGGTGATTTATGTAGATTCACTTTGAAACATCGCTTGAAACACGTGGACATTGTGCATTAGGATTTACATAATGGCTTGACACTGAAAACAAAATGGAGTTGAGATTTGTGGAGAGATATCTTGCTTTCAGAGGGAGAGTTAGAAAGTTTTGAGGGAAAATGCAAATAAATAAGAGATAAGCTTATTGTAGAAAAGTGTACACTTGTCTTTACATCATGAAATATAAATTTAAGGTTTCGGTCTAATGGTTTGTAGATTAAAAAAAATATTTATTAGTAGTAAACCGCTTAAAACACTAAGGTATTTAAATAAAATTCTTTCGATCCTTGAAAAAATAGATTCAATTCATCAACATTTCCGATTTCCGAGAATTTTAAGCAAGAAACTTAAGCGATAAAATTTTAATTTTTAAAATATAATTTATATCTTGCCACACTAGCTAATCTAAATTGAAGAAATCGTATACCTAACATCCGTATAGCCGGAAATATGCTGTTTGACTGAAGTGTAGAAGCAAGACCAATTTCGGGTAGTAATTAGGTTTTCAAGAAGTGGTGATGGAAACATGTAGTCTCATTTACAGCCAACCTAATGATAAAGGGCGTGATACCGACTTGTATTTAGCATCTTATTTAGCTTAGCAATTCTTCTAGTTGTGAGATTTATCTATAATAATACAAATGAAGTTTTGTGTGTATGTATGTGTCTCATACACTCTTAAACTAGGTATCTGTTTGACTCGTAACTTGGCACAAATGTGTAGTTCATACTTAAGTTACAGATTTTGAACTTTCAGAGTTCAAAATGTTCTATGTTTAAAGAAAATTCGAATTATCTGAAAAAATACCCCACTTTGTCTCAAATCCGATCTTTTTTTACTTTCCTGAAGCCATCGGCTGAAAAAATTAAAACTTTTAACGAAAACATTTAAAATTGAAAATGTTTATTCTTTTGCCATTACCTTCAGAAACTAATAATATAAAATATCTATCACAAACATTTTAGTTTTGGTAAACCAGTGAGGAAATAATTTCTACGCAAGGGTTGATTAAAAAGGGACCAAATGCTTAAAACTGATTTAAAAAGGCTAGATGCAATCATGCAGAAGGGGATTACAAAGTTAACTATAAGTAAAAATTTAAATACTTTACATTTCCAATGATGAAATGAATAATTTTCAATTCTGAATAATACAACAAATGCTTAATGTATTAACCAGAAAAATGATTAGGTTATAAAATTAAAGTGTTTTATTTAACGAAAAGTTACTGTTCATCGATGCATGACACAAAATACCCAATACAAACTAATGTTATATTTTCTCGAGTTTGTCAAGCGGATCTAGGATTAAAGATATTTATTGCAGCCCAAAATTAATTTATTTTAACATTTTAAATTGTTTTACAAAGCAATAAAAAAAAGACTCCAAATTATGAAATCTGATTTTTTAAAAACTTGTTTAAGACGGTGTAAGACTATTTCGCAATTTATTTTTTAAATATTTACTTTTCATTTAAACTCTAAAGTGCAAAGCTTTTTTTTTAAAGAAAAATTTCCACAAACATAATTGTTAAAATTTTACCTTTGCTTTAAGATAAGAAGAAAATAATTAAAAATTAATACATAGTTTCCTTTTTCTCTCAAATATTCTAAACTTTATTTAACGGAAACCTTAATAAGTAAGTAATATACTATATCCATTACCACAGTTCTAAAGGTCAGATGGTCTATTTTGGTGAAATCCCAGTATAAACAAAGTAAAAACTTTAAAAAATGACGGAGGAATGCGTTATTATGATAACCGGTTTGAAAACCTAGTCATAAAAAACGATAAAAAAAACTTGATTACGAAAGTTTTTCTCAAGTTCAGGGACAAAACTTATTAGTAAGCTTTTTGAGTATAACGACAATTGCGATGTCTTGGAAAAACCCCAAGTTCAATTAATATATCATCTGAATTAAAAAAACAAAAAATAAGAGCTAATAAACTAGTTAAGTAGAAGTTAATATTGAGTATAACAAGAAGTTCATAAAGAACTAAAATAGCCTACTTTCCTGTTACTTAAATACTTACTGAAGTTCTAATCGGGAAAAAACTAGGTTCCTAAAGTAAATATCATCAACAGCCGTTTCTACACTAGATTTATACACATTAGAAAAAAAATCGAAACACAGCACCCAGCTATAATTTAAACTTCTAAAAGCCAAAATCAACTATTTTCCTTAATATTCGTTCGCAAATTAATTAAATATTATTTATCATCTGCTCGTGATTTATTTGTAGTTCGAAGAATAAATATTTATTAATAACAAAAGTAATGAAACTACTCCGAACTGCATTAAAAAACAAGAAATGTAAATTAAAACTAAGCATAATTGCATGCAAAAGTATGCCCTGCCGCTTTCTTGGTAGATAATTAATGAATAATCAAAGAATCAAATTGTTCTACATTTTATGACGTCATTCCAAACTGATTCATGAAAATATTATTTTGCTTCAAATATGTTTAAATAAAGTTTCTCATGCCATTGTTGATTTGGCAACAGTGATTTAAATGACTCAAAATTGAATTTCAATGCTAATTCAATGGGAAATTCGCCGACAGATAGTAGATTTATGTCCGTCCGGACGTACAGGCAGACGGACAAAAAGTATGAAAGTTGGGTATCTGAGGTCATAGCTTTCTAACAAAAAAAGAATTTTTAAGATCCGATGATTAGAACCGATTTTGGAAGGGGGGTACAGACAGACAGACAGACAAACGGACAGACAGGCGGACAGACAGACGGACAGACATACGAACAGACAGACATACGAACAGACAGACAGTTGGACATTAACCGCATTTCAATACCTACAGTGATTTAAATGACTCAAAATTGAATTTCAATGCTAATTCAATGGGAAATTCGCCGACAGATAGTAGATTTATGTCCGTCCGGACGTACAGACAGACGGACAAAAAGTATGAAAGTTGGGTATCTGAGGTCATAGCTTTCTAACAAAAAAAGAATTTTTAAGATCCGATGATTAGAACCGATTTTGGAAGGGGGGTACAGACAGACAGACAAACAAACGGACAGACAGGCGGACAGACAGGCGGACAGACATACGGACAGACAGACATACGAACAGACAGATGGACAGACAGACAGATGGACATCAACTGCATTTCAATACCTACAGTGATTTAAATGACCCAAAATTGAATTACAATGCTAATTCAATGGGAAATTCGCCGACAGATAGTAGATTTATGTCCGTCCGGACGTACAGACAGACGGACAAAAAGTATGAAAGTTGGGTATCTGAGGTCATAGCTTTCTAACAAAAAAAGAATTTTTAAGATCCGATGATTAGAACCGATTTTGGAAGGGGGGTACGGACAGACAGACGGACAGACGGACATCGACCGCATGTCAATACCTACTTTTTCATTTTTTTAATTCTTTCGAATTAAAAAAAGTAAAGTAGGCTAAAAATATATCATTAAAAACTTAAACTATAGTTTATCTAACCTATCAGTCGACAAAAAGTCAAATTGTTATTGAGTTCAACCTTTCTTCAAAAAATTCCAATGGATGCGAATGTTATTTAAAAGTATAATTAATCATGTTTTACTTTCAATTAAGTAATATAAAATTAAGGTAATGAAAGTATTGAGATGAGTTCGAAAATACGAAAGGGAGATTATTACGTGTTTAATACACGTTTTGGAGGGTGCTGGTTCTAAAAAAAGGGTTTTTTGATTATTAGTCCTGTCTGCCTCAGAACCTTTTGGTTTCAATGGTATTGCTGTAAATGAAGAAATGTAGATTTAAAATTTGGAACAAGACTTTCCAGTATACTGCTGGACGTCATAATAAGGCTTTTCAGAAAATCGCGCATGCGCAAAAGTTTTTACCATAGAACTGTTTTGGTTTTAAAGTTATTGAAATTACCTTACAGGTATATTATTATTTTTAAATGCATTTATTTATTGAGTGGTAATTGAAAGTCGTGTTAACGACATCGTCATCGTTACGAACCCCTAGTTTTAAATATCTAATGAAAGAACAAATTTAACGTGTATTGGCTAGTTAATGAGGCGAAATTAGCAGTCAACGCTAGTCTTGTCAATGGAAAATTTAATTGTATATATGTACATTTAGATATATTATTTTTAATACTATATAATTACTTTTTTAATTGCTTGAAACCCGCTAAAAGTCTTTACCAAACTTAACGTTTAAATGGGCTTGTTTCACGAGGGATCTGGCAACAGCTCCGCGGTCTTGTTTTCATTTTTCTCGAATTACTTTTGCCTTGGTAATCCATATTGAGTTTTCTAAGAATATTTTAGTTATTTTTTAAAATTCCAATTTCTTTTATTGAAAGTTTTCTTTGATAAATGATTAAAACAACCAACAGCACAGCAAGAAGTTGTAATTTAAAAAAATAACTAAAATAACTTATTCTTAGAAAACTCAATTTCGAATATCAACAAAAGTAATTCGAGAAAAATGAAAACAAGACCGCAGAGCTGTTGCCAGATCCCACGTGAAACAAGCCCATTATCTATAAATAATAACACTCATTTGATACAACAACAGGCAAATAAACATTAATGATTCATCTACATATAACGAGTATTATTCACATACGACTTTCTAGATAAATGATTTCTTCGTAAGAAAAATATACATACAAAATCTAAAACAAGCTACCCGCTGTAAAAATCCAAATACCTGCTGCGTAAAACTGAACAAAATATCACTTTCGGAAAATATTATGATCTCTTCACGAATCTTTGATCCTAGGTTATTCGTAACAAATCATGCCACAAATTGGATAATATTTCATGTGCGCATCTTTCAAAGTAAACGCACTAATGCTTTTGAAGAATTCTAAACCTGTAGTTATAGATTAAACGGCGTATTTTTCCCTGAAGCCTTGTAACTAAACGGCGTAAAAAGCACTAAAATATGTACTATTTCCGCTAAGGTTGGTTGCATTTAAAACGCACTGGGGGGTTATTGCTTACAGAAAAAATCAATTTTACTGTTTTGAAGAAATACCATGTAATAGTATAGAAAGTAGAGTTAATGCAGTGCACTAAAAAGCCATTTGAAATTATTCAAACTTTTTTTAATTAACAAACATATTAACTTTCAGTAAGACATCTTGCCTCCTCCATATCTTAAAAAAAAATTCTCAACATTTAAATACACGCAGTTTAAGTTTTTGACAAAAAATTGTTTTCTGCAAGAGATTTCAGAACTCGGTTTGGAGACCAACTTCCAGTCTCTCACCCCCCCCCCCCTAATTATAAATACAACCAGACACTAGAATAACTGGATAGATTTAAAATAATCAGACACTAAGATTAAGGGGGAATGGGCGCGCTGGACCGGGGGTCTCCAAAGTAAAGTGCATCAGTGTTAATCCTATGGAGAAAAAACTATTTTCTCTGCCACATTTCTCCGGCTGTATTGAATATTTTTGCAAGTGGATTTTTTAAGTGATAAATGTAGCTGAATTACAGGTCCCGACCTTCCCACTTTTTGAAATTGGTTCGAATATATTTTTAATTTTCAATAAATAATTTTACACAAAATATTCGAAGCAATTTCGAAAGGTGGGAAGATAGAGACCTGTAAGTTATCTACATTTGTTATTTTTTAAAAACCATTTGTAAAAATATTCAATACAGCCGGATAAATGTGGCAGAGAAAATAGTTTTTTTCCCATTGGATTAACACTGAGGCATTTGAGTTTGGAGACCCACGGTCCAGCGCGCCCATTCCCCCTTAATTGCAAATTTTTAGTTTATATGATAAAAGATATTTTTATGCAATTGTATTAATATTAAAAGATCAGTGTATATTACTGTTATACCTTACCAAAAATTGTTAAAACTGCCTTTTAACATAATTGTATTTGCGCCGAAAGCAGCAATGAATCTTCAAATATAGAAACAATTCTCTACAACAATTAAGTTATTTATGTTAAACCCACCTAGCAGTTTCTTTTTACAAAGCTGTTTAAAAATATGTGCTTGTATTCACTATAATAATGGTTCTTAAGTAGCTGGCAGATTTTCGGTATTCGGTTGAACCATTTTTAAGGTTTTGAAGAAAGAAACCTCAGAAATGGTTCAACCAAATACCAAAAATATAGTGAAATATTTCAATACATAGCCGTTGTAGCTACTAGAAACCCTCTTTTTGGCGAAACCAAGCGCCAAAAATTTAAATGTGAATAAGGCTTTTCCTATCTTATCCAGGTCGTAGCATACACCTTCAAAGAAAGTAGTAAATCGTTTTCTGCTGTCTATTTCTAGATTTTCAGAGCTTAAAACACAGCTAAGTACGACCTCGTAGTTAATAATCATGGTCAAACGACATGGTTAAAAAAGATCAGAGATGGACCTACCTTTCGGCAAACTGCTGGAACTTCATGCGTATTGGGTATCCAGTCTTCCTGATGCTGATCGTCTCCAGCATACCGGAGTATCTAAGCTGCTCCAGAACAATCAGCATGTCGAATTTCATGGGGGCTTTCTCATTATTAGGCTTGATGCATCTGACGAACCATGGATGGCACCTTATAACGAGAAAAATCCTTTAGTTATCTAGTATTGGCGACTTTTGGCAATAATGAAAGATTAAAGTAAGCTTTCTATATGTATCAAGTTTTGTTGAAGTAGAATGTTTTTCATGTTCATCAAGTTTTATTACTTGGCAACCTATTGTAAAACATCAATTAAGACAGGTCGTTATTCTGAGTTTTTCTATGGTTTTGTAGTTTTTTTAAGTTTGGTCCTAAAAAGCCAAAAAATCTGGCATTTGGAAAGCACTTTTAGGATTCGAAGATAGTTTCAAGTTAAGGTTGACCCAACTATCAGATGATGATAAAAGTCCGTTTTAAGGAACATTCATGATATAATAGCCAGTCTGTTCCTTGACGACTTTTGGCGAGCTTGAAAATTTAACTTAGGGTTGTTATACGGATTTTTAAACACAATATTTATTGATTGAAATGGAAAATTTTTTTCCGATTGGAGGACAAGTATTATTGGAGTAGAAAAATAGTTACAAAACTACTCAATAGATGGCAGCTTAAAAAGTACCATATTAAACAGAATAACAAAAATATTTATTTTTGGGGGATTAAGCATGCTTTCCAAGCAAATTACTTCAGCTATATTTTGGTAAACACTAAAATATAGAAAAAAAAACACGAATATTTTATACAGGTACGTTTGGGGGCCCCAAAATTTGCTTGTGTCCATGGCCCCTAAAGTTGTATACAACAGTCCTTGAATCCACAAAATTCTTCAGAAAAAAGGAAAATAATCAAGACTTACTTGGCCATGGTGTCCACAAGGGACTGCAGCGAATCGTGGAACCTCGCGCCCACTGTGGGCGTGCGGGGCTTCATGGTGACGAAGCGGCCGTTGCTTTTGCTTATTGTCTTAGCAGCTTCGGCGGTGTCTCTAAGTTCCGTAAACATCTTGGATATCATCTGCAGGAAAAAGGAAAGTGTGTTAAAGTCTTCCAGAAAGTAACGTTTATAGGGTGAACTGGCTACTCTTGTAAGGCTGGAGAAGATTTCTGTGATATCACGTTATCCGTCCTGTTCGGAGTGTTGGATGTTCTGATGACGAAACCTGTTCGGAACCCTAGAAGTATAGTAGACGCGAGTAGGTTTTTTCTTCTTTAGTCAACATTCCAAACAGGACCGATAGTGTAAAGAAATGGGGAGCTTCTCTTGTCTTATATTTCACCTGATTGGACGTATAATGACATATCATATCTTGTACTCAACGTGTTTTTAATTTATGATATAATTTTTTAACAGCGATACTTATTGGATTTTATTTTGCATGGTGTTAATAGGCCGTAGCAGAGCCCTGTGAAAGTCACACTATGAAGACACCTGTTCCATATTAATAAAAATTTTTAAAAAAAACTTTTAATGTATTGGACCATAGGGCATGTTTCACTTCTAAAATAAGCTACTACCAATTAGTTAATCAATGTAGTAGGCGGAGCTTACCGAATTATAACACCAATCAAGGAAACCGACACTTAAAACTTAGGAATGAAAGCAAGAATAATTCTACGCCACGTGACACAAGACAATTTTGTGGATACTTTCAGAATCGAAAGGTCACCGACAAGAAATATCTAAAACTAAACTCCTCGGCTCAACAGCCCATTAGTGGGCCAAAGCCTGCCTTGCCCAATTATATGCTTTCATGACCAAGGGCTCTGGGTGCTAGGCATATGTCCCGGTTAGATGGTCAACCTCTCGCGAGACCCCAGTGTTTAGTTCCCAAGCATGCTTGGTCCTCATTTTATCGACCCACTTAAGGGATGAAAGGTTGAGTGAACCTCGCCCAATCCGGGATTCGAACCCCGGACCTGTGGCACGGCAATGCAAAGCACCACCACACGCCTCGACAAGAAACATTAGGACACAATTTATGCAAAAAGAGTTCCTTCATATTTTTTTCTTTATTATACTGTAGGATTTAATTTTTATTTTCGGTACAGATCGAAAACATGCATTTACGAAATATTCAGAAGTAATCTATTCGGAATCTACGAAGCAAATAACTTAACACCATGCAAAATAAAGTCCAATAAGTATCGCTGTTAAAAAAATTACATCATAAATTAAAAACACGTTGAATACAAGATATGATATTTCATTACACATCCAATCAGGTGAAAGATAAGTTATGTCATTCAGTGTCAAAATTAATAAAAAAAGGCAGACGCTAAAGTATGTGCCCTTGGCACACGTGTCAATTGAAAACTTCAGGAAGATGTCGCTAACAAAACTAGACTCGATCAAGACAGGAATATTAATTAGTTTTTCAAACTTAGCCGAGGAGTTTTAGAATAGATTGCGTTCAAGATGTTTGCTAGTTTAAAAGGCTGATGTTAGTTAATGAACTAACTACATTTTATAAGATGGTTAATTGTGATTAAGTTGTGTTGAAATAAAGTGTCAATGTTTGTTGTTGTTGTTGTTACTAATTCCAACCTGGTCTGACGGAGTCAGACCAGATCATTGAAACCGTTGACATTAAGAATGTCCGAAACTAAAAGGGGAGGAATGTCCTCCCAGTCCAGTCCTAAACAGTTCAGGATATGATCAGGTGATGCCTGGTTTTGCTGACATTTAGGGCATAGGGGGAAGATCTTTTGATTAGCTGAAAACGTGAGACTTTTCAGGTGTCCACTGGCAAGTCGGGACAAGCAAGTGTTGGTTTGCCTGTTACCAGGAAGAGATAGAGAGAGTCCTGGTCTTTTTGGTTTGTACCAGTAGTGAGTAGGGGGTTTTAGCCACTTTTGTTTGTTCTGAGCTTTTTGCCTTGCAAAGAGTTCTAGGTAAGTAAGCTCTGAGGTGGAGGGGACTGGATGGACTAGTCCTTTCTTTGCACAGTGTCAGCCAATTCATTTCCGTGGATATCGACATGGGACCTCCCGACGGTGTTCCTGCCTGACGGGGCGTTTAGGCTTGCGTGCACCATTGGACCTGGGAGGGCTATCCCGGCGGTTAGCTTGCTACTGTAGGGTCCTCCCAAGCCGGACAGGCGCAGGGTAGGTGCCATATTGCAAGACGACCACCTGGACCAAGACAGATTCTAACCTCACGGTGCTCCGGTCTTTGGAAACAGAAGCTGCAACCCCTCCTATGTCAATGTTTTTTAGATAAAACACATCATATAGGAGGACATCATATAGGACAAAGAGAAGTTTGAATAGCTTTGAGATTACCGACTCCTAGATGAAGTAAGATTGGAAAAGTCAAATTGAAACAAGATGAATAGACTATTCCAAGAAGTCTGAGACATATAAAATAAAATTAAACTTCTACTGAATTTAATGTGATGTTTTATGCAATTTATACCAATTAAAGAAGGCAGGTCAAAATGAGTTTTGAGTATGATTTTTCCTTAATTTTTGGTAAAAATCAACACCACTATGCACCACAAAAAAAAATAATAACAGTAACAAGTCGGCAGTTTTAGAGATGCACTATTCCAAATCCGACACCTTACTCTTTTAAACATAGATATCATAGTAAAAGTATTAGATTTGCGGATCACGTGACCTCCAATTCTAACTACGGGACGCGCATGGAGACCAGAATTTAAGGGCAAACAGGCCAGTGTTGCCACCACTTTAAGGAAAAACATACTACGAAAAAATACCATCTATTTAAATTACAAAAATAAAAATTAAAAATACCAAAAAAAAAGCGTAAGTAATAAAAGTTCCAAATACAGCTAGTATTTATGGTTTTTTTTTATAATTTAAATTAGATGATTTTTTCGAGACACCGTGGTATTTTATCCTTAAAGTGGTGGCAACTGAATTTGCCCTAAATTTGGTCTCCGTGCGGTCCCGCTCGTAGCATTGGAGGTCACGTGATCCGCCAATCTAATACTTTTACTGTGCTTTTAAAGCGCAGCTGTCACACCGTATATTTTTATTTAATGAGGAACAACCAATAATTATTGTTAAATAAATGAATTATCAATAATCAAATATTTTTGGTCACATATCCGCCAACTAACAATTTTATGGACAAAGGGATGCAAAAGAAAGTTAATTATTTTTTAATTATAGGGCCTCGCACTGGTAAATATTTGTTTTTTTAATCGAATAATTCTAAATTTTGTAGCTTAAAGTTGCAAGACAAAAATGGATGAAAAATAGTAATCGTTGTTTTAATCTTTCCTCACTGAAATGCTGTATTTCGGATGTTTTAAGTTTGATACTTTTCCAGAAGATGGCAGCACAACCAGCCGATGGAATTCATAAAAAAAGAAAGAGCCATGAAAGATCTATTGGAAGATGTCAACCTTTAAGCTCGTGTAACAGAACATAGTACAATGTCAAACATACATACTTTAGTCAAAGAACTTTGTTAAACGTATATATTCGTGTTTACCAACATGTAAACCTTATAAAATCGTTTGTGTTTGAACGTCAAACGTATTATATATACTCATGCATTTGCACAAAGTCGAACGTATATACACGTACACACCACAAACGATGTTGGGCGCATATACTCGTACAGTGTACGTTTGAAAAGTGCATACGAACAATTTCAAACGTACATATTCATGCACACGAATGGTTTCAAATTTATATACTCGTGCACACGAGCGATATCGAACGCATAAACTCTTCGATATTTAAAAATATATATATCAGGACATGACTCACCGGCAGTTTGCTCGAGATGAGCAGTTCCACCACCACCCCTCTGAGGGTATCCCTGTTCTTGTCGAGGAAACCGTCTACAGAGTACCACACCTGTCCAGCATAGTGCCGCACCCCGAATTCCATCGAGGACATCCTAGGACGGGAGTAGAGCTCGTTCAGGGCGTGGTTGTAGTGGCACTTCTCCAGGAAAGACAGGTCGGTGGCCTGGAAGGGACGTGGAGTTGAGGGTTTGGTTGAATAATTGTCGCACTAGATCTATTTGCGACGAGCGTCAAAATTTAGAACATCAGTTTAATGAAGAACCGACACCTGAGTAAGCAATCAGCACAACTTTTTAAGGACGAAATCATACGCGGAGTCGGGACTTTAGATCATATTTAACGTGCACTCCTTCTTCACGGGGTGTTATTCGGCCTTTTTCGGAACAAGGGGACATTAAATATAGCTTCAGGTTTGGTTTATAAGTCGGGAAATATTGATATAACCCTGCGCACTCCCTCTAGATGGGGTATTATTCGTTTCTTTAAACTCTTTTTGTGCTGCCAACAGCGACGTTGTTATAACTGTCCGGCCAGTTATCTTGGCAATGACCCGAACATTGGACTTTCGCATGCAAGGCAAGCTTCTTACCAACTGGGATTCCCAGCTAGCTTGGAATGTGAAGCCTTAGTCGCAATAACTACCTGGATGGACAATATCTATAATTAGAACATCTAGATTTATAGGCTACACAAACAGATAGGCACCGTCTGATGGGCCGCATAGGATTGGGTAAAATTTAACATTGTTCATAGCTTCCTAAAGATTTGTTATTGATTTATCCTCGGTCTATTTGATGGAATCAGACAAGACCTATTAAACTAGCGACCTTTTTTTTTTTAAAAGCGAGTTCTAGAAGAATAAAGATCCTCCCTTGAAAGTCCCAAGCACTCCAAATCGTGATCAGGAGAGGCCCGCTGAGTTTGAAATTTCGTGCATGCCTTCCTGCCTTCACAAAAGTAAAGACTCACAACTAAAGCTTCAAATGTATCAATTATTTCAGTTTTGCAGATAATTTTAGACACTCGTCTTTACCTTGGGGAAATTGGACTCATCATCCAGCAGGGGCAGTATCCCCACCGGCTTCTTGGCCACCAGGTTGAGGACGGGCTGGTTGTCCTGGTAGTTAATGGGCTGCCACTCGATGCGTTCTTTGGCGTACTCCTGCTGCTCCAGCTTGAACACGTGCTTGTTGAAGTAGAACTGGAGCGTCTCGTTGGCGTAGTTGATGCACAGCTGCTCGAAGCTGTTCTCCTTGAAGTCCTGAGATATAAGTCCAGCTTAGTACGTTATAAAATTTAGTACATTATAAGTAGAATGCAGTACAACATATGAAATGTACAAAGAATCGGATATTGTCACAGTGATTAAAAAAGGAGAGCCCAGTGGCTAGGACATGTTGAAAGGATGGAGTAAAACAGAACAACCCGAAGACTCCTGAAAGAAAACCCTAGCGGATCAAGACCTAGAGGAAGACCAAGAATCAGATGGATGAACCAAGTGAAAGAAGATCTTAAGACTTGGGGAATTACCAACTGGAAGTAAAAGTCGTCTAACAGGGTAGAATGGAGAAAAACCTTAAAGGAGACCAGGGCCCTTCAGGGGCTGTAGTGCCACTGATGATGATGATGACATTGTAGTACGTTATAAATACAATGCAATACGTTATAAGTACAATTTAATTCGTTTTAAGTACAATTTAGTACGTACAGAACCACGGTAACTTGAAGTTTTGTCGAGTTGGCAAACGCTTAATTTTTCTATCTGAAGCAATTTAGGGCCCTCTCTATACATTTTAAGCCAATGAAGGATTCTTTCCCGAGCCTCGATTGGTGAATCCATGTCGTGCGAGAACGGAACAACGATCGAAGGGAAAACGGAAGAAATGAAATCTGAAAACAAAACGTCACTTGAAACAACCCAATAGTTATTCTTGTTGCGTTTAACAGAATAATGGTCGTGGTGAAAGAGTAGAGGCAATATCTGGCTACTCTGTACACCTCTGTTTTCCACTAAGCTCTTCAATTCTTAACAGTTGCGCGAGATTTCTAAACTTTCGGAAAATGTGTAGTTTTATTGCTGTTAAGTGGTTTAAAGTTTTAAAAATATTAAAATTTCAAACATTACATCACACTATATTCGAAAACGTTACTCATTCTATAAAATTTGCAAGACAGAAGCCTCATTTTTCATCGTACGGTGCAATGCGAAGAACAAAAAAAAAACATTGCAAATACCATTTTTATTGTGTACTTATACAGTTTAAAGAGTTCAACATTATGAATAAAAAAGATATTAATCTTACTTCGAATCCAAAGATGTCCAAGATGGCAATCGATGTTTTCCTGGGTCCTTTAAATACGATGTTGTTCACGCGCTGCACGAGCCACGAAAACAGACTCGAATACAGTGCTTTCGCTATGGCATCCCTAAGAAAATATTAGAAGTTTTAAAGATTACTGATTTTAAGTAAATAATTTTAGAATTTCAGAAGTAAATTATAATAATTTTTATACCTAGCGTCCAATGCCTGATCAATATTCAACGGTGTTACTACTCTTTCATTTCTTGCTTCCTATAATTAAACAATTTAAATTTGTAACGTGAAATATTTTATAACTTTTCTTAAGGCTGTGTCCTGACTACGACATCAAATGCCACAAATGCAACAAAACTTGGCGACCCCCAAGGGCGCCAAGCGATGCAATAGCATGTGGCTGACTCTGCCAAGTTGCATTTGTGGCATTTGATGTCATAGTTAGGACACAGCCTGAAAGAAACAGTTTTAAGACTAAACAAGGATAGTATACTATTTAAAAGTACATGAATACACACACTACTTTTTATATTAGTAAAATGCAATAAGCAAACGATCAATGGGTTCTATATAAATAATAACCTTTATTACGGGAACAAAACACAATATAAAAATACCATGGGACGCCACGGGGAAAAATCCTTTTCAGGCAAACAAAAACATTTATGGTTGAAATCGAACAACAACAAAAACAAACGCACACAATCCAATAACATTGGACACATAAAGGGGCTATTTCCATTTATACATTAGTTACATTAGATCATATTCATTTATCTTACCGTAGTTTTAGTAGTCATGGCTCTGAGTATTCCGTCGAGTGACAGCTGTAAGAGGTGCGAGGCCCATCGGATTTCGGCGTCGCTGCCGATCTCAACTCCCTCCTGGCCATGTTTTAGCTGAAACGTAAGTTTTCAACGTTTAGATACAGTTTTAAAGATAGATAAACTTTCGGTCATCAACATTTATTTAACACATGCATGTTCCCATTCATAGTTGATGTATTTCATTAAAATCCGAAAACGCACGTTGAACAAGAAACAAGTAGGAAGTTTTGTGAAAGGACATAATTCTGTCTTTAAACCATAGATATCATAGTTAAAGTATTAGATTGGCAGATCACGTGACCCCCAATGCTAACGACGGGACGCGCATGGAGACCAGAATAAGAGGGCAATTCGGCCAATGTTGCCACCAGTTTTAGGAGAAAATCACTACGAAAAAATACCATTTAATTCTAAAATTACAAAAAAATACCATAAAAATTTTAGCTTCATTTTGGAATCTTTTTAGTGACTTTAAAAAAACGTGAAACGTTTTGCTAATATTTTTATGGTATGTTTTTGTAATTTTAGAATTAAATGGTATTTTTTCGTAGTGTTTTTCTCCTAAAACTGGTGGCAACATTGGCCAAATTGCCCTCTTATTCTGGTCTCCATGCACAGTCCCGTCGTTAGCATTGGGGGTCACGTGATCTGCCAATCTAATACTTTAACTATGATATCTATGCTTTATATAAACACATAAAATATTTAAATATTGAAGAGTCGAGATGAATTATAGTCGCACTATTGCTACAGAAGGGTTATGGACGATGGGTGTTATAACTTAGAACCAAAGTCAAGCTAAACTTGAAAGAACAAAATTCATTAAACACAGCGTTTAAATCTAAATAAGCCTTTTACGAGCCAATTTGTTTTAAGAAATTTTCTTTTGAAATATTAAAATGCATAACAATACGAATAAGAGGCATACTTTAGCGTACAACACTTGTTTAAAGCATGTTTTGCGTTGTTTGGACTGTAAAAGTTTGTGACGGACGTATCGACCCTTTTTACGCTTTCGCACAGTATTTTAATATTACACAATTTTTTGCGATTTTTCATTGTGGATTTTTGTGAAATAGTTAAGTACAAGAAGATTTGGTTTCATTTTTAATAGATTTGTCAAAAATTAAATGTAGAAATTAATTGGATATTGATGACCCTTTTTTTCATAAGTTTAAAAAACTGTATTCGAAAAATAAGGAGCTTTATGAACTCTAGTACCACTTAATATCGCCATAATTTATGCATCACTGTAAAGTGCAATTAAAGAGTATAGTGGAAGAACGTTCTAAGTGACATTTTAAAAAAATTGAGATTTTTGCGTCAAGGAACATATTATTTCATCCTTTAAAGATAACAAGTTTCCCTTCTTTTATAAACTTAAAGTTAAGCATGTTTTTTACGGTTTGCAAGTACCGTTTTTAACGGATTTAAGTGCAAACTAAAAACTTGAAAGCTCATTTTCTCGTTTTCACCTTTTTGTCACTTAGCACGTTCTTCCACTAGGCTCTTCAATTCTTCCTCTATACCTTCAAAAACCTGCAAACATTAGCTGTGCAGGTTCTTTGCAAACCACTGTGTGCCCGAAAGTTCATGTCACAGATTACCTGTTTTCGATGGAAATAGATGTTCCCTAAGTGTAGCACCGATGCCAGTATCCTGAATATGGTATCCTGCTCCTCCGATGTGAAACTGAGAACTTGCATGGCTGCTAACAGAGCCCTGAAATCCTCAGTGTCGTCTTTGGACTTGATTTTGAAGCAACCTCCCTGGGAAAAAGAATTTTCGTTTATGTACAACATCAACATAAAAGTAAGCAAATTATACTGAAAATCTGCATAATGAAGTTCCAGAATTCAAGTATAAAAATTACACACATGGTAAAAATGAAAATAAATTTGAAATTCTTGTATTATGTTATGGGTTTAACAAAAGTGACTTTTAAAAAAAATAGCACGAAAGATGTTAGTTTACAAAAAAATTATTGGAACTTCCAATTGTAATTGGGCAAAAGGTTCTTTTTTTGTGATTCCAAAACAGCTAATACATTTAAATATTAACTGCGTATTAATTTAAAAACAAATTCAAATGTCATTGTACAGATTTTGAAACTTTAGAGTTATTTTCCGAAATTTTTTGAGCTTGTGTTTGTTTCAGCCTGAATATAAATTCTGAAGATTTGTTTAGAGTACTTTAGTAAAAAAAAAATATATAATTATACAGTGGTTAAACTTGTTAAACTTACCTGGTTTAGGTAAAAATAGTTATCGGCAGTTTGAAGACCATATTTTTCTTTTTCTGCGTCTCCTAAGCCACTGAGCATTTCATAAAATACATGATAATTACGTTCATCAGAAGCCTGCAAAACAAAATTTCAATTCTATATCTTTTTAAAAAAACAAACTTAGCAAATGCTTCTGAAACAAAAAGCACTTTTGACCATGTCTAAATATTTGAAATTTCAAACCTGTGTAACGATCCTTGATTTTTCTAGAAGGTACTCCGTACTTCTGGCTCCAGTTATGACGCCACTAGAAAACAAAAATATAACTAAATATACAAGCTAAAAACTTTAAAAACTTCTTTGGAAAGGATAATATGGAGGCAGGTAACATTGAGAAGGGATAACGTGGGGATAGTTCTCCATGAAGGGATAATTCACCATAGTTTTTAAGGAGACACGGTACCACTTTCAAATTTTTTTTTAATTTTGACATATCATCACTTAAGTTCCCACATGTGCTATCTCATTTTCTCAACTTTTCAGGAGAGCCGAAAAACGTGTTCATTTAACACCGGCTGTTCAGACTTTTTCTTGTTACATAATATCGGTCTACAAAATAATATCGGTCATAATATCGGTCTTCTAAATTATGTAGACCGATATTATGTAACAAGAAAAAGTCCGAACTGCCGGTGTTAAATGAACAAACACGTTTTTCGGCTCTCCTGAAAAGTTGAGAAAATGAGATAGCACATGTGGGAACTTAAGTGACGATATTCACTATAAAATTGGTGTTTTATTAGTTCAGCCTATATTTAAAAACAATATATGACAAAAAAAATTAAAAACTAGTTTAATTTTTAAGTTATTTAAAAAAATTAAATTTTTTTGAACGTTTTTTTAAATGCTAAGGCTTTTTTAAATACAAATATTTTAACCCAATTTTTTCCCTCATGTAACTGTTTTACATAAGAATTGGTATCCAAATTTGATTTATCTTCAGTAGTTGTTTCATAAAAAATATTTATCTAGAAAATCCCAATTTTTTTTTAGCATAGTTGGAAAATTTCGACTTTAGTATTTTTTTTATAAAAAAAGTATTACTTTTGAAAACAATTTTGATACCAATTCTTAATGTAAACATATTTGACAGACTGCATACAAAATTACTTAGACTTTTATTAATAATTAAAAAAGCCTTAGCGTTTTGAAAACCTTGTCATCAAGGAAAAATGAACACCGAGAAAAACACGTTTAAAGTTTTCATTCGTTTGCATTTTTATCCTACCTTTCCGCATAAAAAGTGGAATAACTTTTTTTTAAATATAGCTACACTTTTAAATCTTGGTAGACTTATTAAGGAGATTCCAAACTTTAATTTTAGCAAATAAAAAAAATAGCAATTTCTGCCGTTTTTGAGGTACTGTGTCAGCTTAAAACTGTACCTGTATTTCTTCCCGCTGTAATTCTATTTCAATAAAACTTTTTTTTATCTGGTAAAGAAATTTACAGTCATTTTAGGTGCATTGTACACTTAAGGACACATTTCCATTGTAGTACTTATTAACACTTTTAATAAATCTCGTATCTCCTTTGTCATATCTATCAATCATGGGTCCAGGTTAAAATCCTTATTTTGGGGTACTGTAGGACGAAGGCTGCTCAGTTATATCACAAATCTAAACCTCAATTACGGTTTAATTTAACACATTTTTCCACTGAAACATAAAAAAATCCACTCACTCCTTGAAGTGCACCTCCATGTACTTCCCAAACCTGGAGGAATTATCGTTGCGCACCGTCTTGGCGTTGCCGAACGACTCCAGCAAGGGGTTGGCCTCCAGGATCTGCTCGGTGATCAGGTTGCTCGGCGACTTGTTGACGGCCGCGAGGTACTGCATGATGAGCTTCGTGCTCTCTGTCTTGCCCGCACCGCTCTCGCCGCTAGTGGGGATGGAAGATGGCCTGGTTAGATGGCGAAGTTTCCCCGTAGACACGCGATGGATAGGTGGCGGTTTGTCGCCCCGGAATAAGATAATGGTCAGTGCTAGATTATGCGTCTTCTAGCACTTACACTCTTAAAACAAGAGTGAAATTCACTCCTATAGGGGAAGTGCTTTTTCGGCACCGGAAAGGAGTAGAAATTAACTGAGACTGAGTTAAAACCGCTCGTTTTAAGAGTGTAGGACGTATATTGTTTTCTTTTATTTCTTTTGCCCATTCCACAAAAAGAGTGAAATCCACTCCTATAAGGGAAGTGCATTTTCGGCACGGAAAGGAGTGGAAATTAACTCAGACCGAGTTAAAACCGCTCGTTTGTTTTAAGAGTGTAGCACTTACCTTATTCCGAGGTGACTATTACCTTAACTGAGGTATGGGTGCCTATTGCCTTGTTGAGGTATTATGGCTTATTTAATGCAAAACTATCCTTTCTGTAGTGCAAGTCACGTTTGTTAAAATTGATTATCACTACAACTTTCAACATTGAACGAAAAAAATTAGCGGAATAGATTATCTACACTTAGTAAAACTAAATAACGTAACTTCATTCATTTAATTTGATTTATTTTCAAATTTAAAAAAAGCTCGTAATCTCCCCTTAAATTGTGGCTTACACTACAGTTAGGTGGAATTAACCTTATGTACTATTACTTTAACTGAGGTACGAGGTATTCCGATGTGACCATTTATGTAGCTGAAGTATGGGACCCTTCCAAGAAAAAGGTCCCATACCCACCCCCTAAAAAATATATTCCCCAATTTTTTTGTTTGTTTATTTAGCTGCTTTCCATTTTTAAGAAATAAAAACAAATAGGATTTTAACTTCTTCATAAGTTTAATTGCACTCATTTAGCCACAGTTGTAGCTCGTCTGTGCAGCGTAAAGATCCAACCTTCTATTTATATTTATGTTCATAATATTATCCATCAACTTATTTATTATAAGAGCAAAATAGCTGATTAAATACCATACGTGGGGTTGAGTTGAATTGAATTTTCTTCAAACCAGAGGCTACGCGAGGGCTATTGACCTATACTGGGGGTACACATGCAACCAAATCGTATCTATGCACTTCTTATTGGATAGTTGAAAAATACAAACGCTTAATAATTAAAGAAAGTAAGCTAAAAGATCTTACTTGTAAGTAATTTTCCTAAACGTTTAAGAAGTGTGGAATTCATTAATAAATTTTTAACTTAATTCATATAGAGAATTTTAATTCTGATTATATATTTTGCTTCTTGAGCCTCCAAACCAGCCTAGACTAAAAGTCACTAACCCTACCCACAATAGTAACTCACATCTTCAAAGCCATTGAAAGTTCCAGAAGGCGGGAATAAATGCGAATATCCCAACCCTAACAATTATCTACCCTATCCCAACGATTCCTCAAAGTATTCAAATGTAGGCCGTTTCCGATAGAAGTCTCATTGTCCTGATAACGTGCTGTCTATTCATAGTTGATGGACCCGTCAATTGGACATTAATGGCTAATTAGCTCATTAAAGTTGAAGTTTTTGGGAAAGGAAATATATATTGCGGTTTTCTCTTCTTTGGATTGTATTCTAATGAGGAGGGGTGAAAGTAGGCAAATGTATGTGCTACAATGCTAGTGAATCGCTAATTGCAGAAATAGTCCAAATCAACAGGAGTATTACCTGACGTGCTTCCTTTTGATTAAAGTTTAAAAAGAAAGAAGCGTGGAGGGAAATTTTTCTATAGATTTCTCCTTTTACATTTGGCGATGTAATTGCAATAGTTAGTTAGGTTGTGTTTTGAAATGGGAGATTCTGATATGGATGTTTTTGTGGTTTGGAGAAGTTAATGAAAGGGCGGTTCAGCTCTAATTAGGGTTTGGAATATGGTTTGTTCTTAAGTTAGGGTCGATAGTAATCTAATACCTCATGTATAATATTAGATGTCTGGGTCATGACTTTATGAAGCTCATTTGGTTTTTCTAGAACACCGTTTAATTTAGAACTTAAATTCGTTTTCCGTTAGACATTATTTCGCCTGTTTGGCTCGTTTGTTGCTGCAATCTGCCTGTGACTTTTTAGTTATGGAAAACATAGTTGGATTTGCAGAAGAAAAATTTAAAATTATATGGAACAAAGATGTAATCAAAAACATACTCAATCAAATGTAAAGTTGTGGCAAATTTAAAAACAATCGGTAAAAAAAATTTCGGAAACTTAAGGGAAAAAATTATTCGATAAAAAATGGTGTACGTATTTTGGAAAAAAAAACATTTACATATATATTCAAAATACTACTAACTTATTTTAAAAACTTCATAACTAATCAATTATGAGCTAATATTTGAAAACTATTAAAACCTTTTTAACCCTGTGAGAATGCTGACGTATAAACCCGTCACCTGACTCTCAGGTTTTCCAGCAGCACACAATTTTAAAAATTTATATAAATTATATAATTTCACTCAATTTTAAAATGTAAGGTAAGATGAGTCATTTATAATCATCTACTACAAAAATATATTTAAAACATTTAAAGAAATGAATTTTTTAGTTAAAAAATGTAACTTTAATTTAATGCGGTGAAACCAAGTTTACTCTTCGGTCAATTTGCTTATCCACCAGAAGATTAAATCACCTGTAACGTAAATACCACCGACAAAAAAAATGTTTTGAAAAATAGTTTCCTGGAAATTTTCATAATGTACTAGTACTTCTTAGGTAACAATATCCCTACAGTATCGCATGACATCGTTTAGGTATCTTTATGATATTCCGACATTGAAGGTTATACGGCTGATATCGTTAAATACCCATAATAAATAGAATACTTACCTTATGACTACAACTTGGTTTTCATTATCTTTGCTCATTTTTCCATATGCAGAGCTGCCAATGGCAAAGAGGTGCCTAAAATAAAAATATCATTTATAAAAGAAAATTTTAGAATACTTTATGGAAAAAAAAATCCGCATTAATAAGTATATTCAAGCATTTATCACAAAATGTATGAAATTGAAAACAAATTTTATGGAATAAAATGTGGATATTAAGTTTTATAACATTTTGCAAACAATCTAGATAACAAATAAAGATAATCAATAACAATCTATAATAGCACACTATATCGTATGATATCCTTTATATATCATTCTGATATAATATCAAATAGAATTCTCTAAATAATCGTACGATATCATCTGCTACAAGGGATCCTCACGTTCTAAAATTTTTTTAACACAAATCCATTTTAATATTCATAACAAATTAATGCATGAGATTATATTAAGACTTTATAATAATCTGTGACGTAACGAAAACAAAGACTTAAATCTTAGCTAATCTCTCACCTTCAAAGACCAACTATCGTATACCTTACACCAAGCCTAGCTCAAGAGGACCGTGAAGAGAAAGTTTGGCCACACCAATATCCGACCTCCTTAACCATTTGGCATAAAAACTGTCGCACCAATTGTCGACAGAAATTCCACCATAAACACGAAAAAAGTATAAAAACTGTACGGACAAAAGAAGCCGAGGAAGTTTTCGGCATATCTTTGTTGGCTCCTTTCATTGCAAATTCCCGTGTTTTTTGCGGCCAAAGTAGATCGGGTTTACGAAAGGAACTAGAAGGGATGTCATCAGAGTTAGTTGCTTGTTATGTCTGTATGAACTATTTAATCGAATTTTAACACTAGACATATCTGCAAACAAATATATACACCTTCGAGATGCTACTGTTCTAATACATTTGAAGAGAGATTTATTTTATATTTATAGAATATCTCCAAAGAAGATTCAAGTAGAAAATACCGTTAATTCTTAGTGTACATAAATTATTCTGTAGAAATTTACATGTTTGAGCGGGAATACAAGAGGCCCACATTCTTCATTGTAAATTTCTTTAGAATAAACTATTTGCGGCAAGAATTAACGTAGTTTTCTTCAAGAATCTTCTGTTATATTTTATATTTTTAAAAAATCCTACTTTAAAAAAAGTTTTCGGTGTTTTATTTTGATAAAATTGGTTTGTTTACAAACAAATCTGCTCGCTTTTTATTTTTTTTAAGGATTAGAATACTGTTCATTTTTTTACAGGTTCTCTCACTGTTTTTTTAAATAGACTGGCCACCTACTTACTTCGTCACAAGCCAGAATATTCGAGCCTGCTATACTGTTTTGTGAATATAAGTTTTAATTTTAAAAAAAACCACAAAACTTTATTGGAAAAAAGTAGCCACAAATTACGGTTTCTAACACGGCTGTTAATTTATTTTTCCTTTCCAAATTCAACTTCACCAAGACAATTTTTTGAAACGAAGATTTGGAGTTGGTTCTTTCCCGAAAAACGGAGCCCATATGTTGAATGGGTGACGTGTCATAATCAAACCTTTTGGATATAAATAGCCCGAATTTGATTTTATTTTGTTTACGTATCGATTGTTTGTTGTGGAAGAGATGCCAGTGACACTATAATGCACGACATTTAATAAATTTACGGTACATGATAATATTTATTCAAAGTCTGCGCTTGGTATAAAAAAAATTCCAACTGCTCAATTATTCAAATAAGTTTGAGTTATATTCGCAAGGGTGTTTTAATTTTATCATGTTAATCTAAAACGATTTGTAGTTAGGTTTTAATATACTAGAGAGTTAAAAATAAACAAGTTAAAAAAAGCATTTAAATTTAAAAAACAAATCCAATTAAAACAGGTTACATTATTAATATACAGTAAGTGTTAGAATTATCGTCGCACTATGCAGTAAGTTGGACCAACTATTCCGCTAATTTTTTTTTCTTTTAATTGAAATTTGTAGGGATAATCACTTTTAACACACGTGACTTGCACTACAGAAACTTTGATTATGCATGAAATTAGCTAAGTGTAAATGCTATAGATGCATCAGAAATGTATTAAGATTAAAAAAGGAGAGAAAAAAATTTTAGGAAGATTATATTTTCTGAAATAAGTTCAGCATTTATTTTATTTTTAAAAGGAACACTCCAGTAATTGACAAATCATCCCCCCAATAGACAAATCCTCAAAATTAATCAAGATCAAATTTTCAGACCCTTTGATACATTACAGGATGCAAATTTCAACATTAATTTGCAGCATATACTACTGCAGTTAAAAAAACTGATTATAAATCTTAAGTAGAATTTCTAACTTAGGTAGTAATCGCATAACATAATGCAATAAGAATCACCCAACATTTTTATTCAGTTTCCGGGATTTGGAAAATATTTTAGTGAAAACAGAAAATAATAATAAATTCATCCAATATATACTCAAAATAGATCACACCTGTTTCTCCTTATAAACAATGTATGTTAGAATAACTTCTGTTTACACAAAAGACAATTCATAAAGCATATTTATTCAAGAGATATTCATTATTTACCGTGTTTTCTGTGCACTCTACTTATACTTAGCGCACAGCTTGAAAAGTGTACGCACCATAGATATCATAGTTAAAGTATTAGATTGACAGATCACGTGACCTACAATGCTAACGACGCGCATGGAGGCGAAAATAAGAGGGCAAAATGGCCAGTGTTGCTGCCACTTAAAGGAGAAAAATACTACGAAAAAATACCATTTAATTCTAAAATTTAAAAAAAAAAATCGAAAAAATACTAGCTGCATTTTGGAATCTTTTTAGTGACTTTAAATCCTTTTCTAGTATTTTTTTTTGTAATTTTAGAATTAAATGGTATTTTTTCGTAGAATTTCTCTCCTTAAAGTGGCGGCAACACTGGCCATTTTGCCCTCTTATTTTGGCCTCCATGCGCGTCCCGTCGATAGAATTGGAGGTCACGTGATCTTCCAATCTAATACTTTAACTATGATAGCTATGGTACGCACAAAACTCGTAAAAGTCTTTCAATGATATCGAATAAAGTTGCCCTCATATTTGTACTATTAGAAAAGTAGTGTTTATTTTAATATTTTTTGAAATTGTATAACTCATTAAAGTAAAGATAGTTTATTTCCATAAGCTTTTTACTTTATTTTATGAGTTAATTAAACTAATACTTAAATTTTACTAAATGCAAGTATACTTACGGAGGTAATGTTCCTAAAATTTGTCCTTCGTACTTCTTGACCATTTCTAAACCATAGATGTCAAACATTTTATAAGGATTGACAGCAACTAGAATACTACCCGTATAAGTCTAGAAAGAGAAAAATATAAATTATTTTTTTTAATAATTAAAGTCAAATTATATTCAGAAAATGGGTAGCTAAAGTAAGTTTCGTTTTTAAATTATAAATGTAACTATTGTGTTAGGACGATTCGGGAAGTTGTTTTGGTGGCTCCATCTACTAATAGATGACGCAACTCATTTCTGACCCGAGAGTTGAAAATAACAGTTCATTACTTTGTTATTGTAAATCTATCGATATTCATACTGCCTTTGGATAAGATTTAATTTGATTAAATTTGGTATTTTCTATTATACTTGTAATCGTAAGCCCTTATCGTTGAATCATGAATAATTACAATATCTTTCTGAAAACGACTTTTTCATTCACAGGTCTGACACATCAGACATGATTAATCGTTTAGATAATAATTGTAATTTCCCCAAGAATAATCCTCATTAATTTAATAATAAACAAATAGTTTTCAACTACCCTGCTATTACAATGACCTAATTAGCAATCAACACTTGACATTAAAGTTACATGTATTCCAAACTACTACAAGCAGTCCCTTTCTTCTAAATGTCCAGTGTAAGCCCCTTTCTGAGTTGAATTAACGTCGCACTAGACCTATACGAAAGATATCGCCGTATCTGAATTTTTTTCAAAAAGAAAAACCATTACCAAACCAGCATACAAATATATCATGTATTTCCAGAAAAAAAGAAAGAAAAAACACCGCCAACATGGTTTTGAAAAAAGTCCATGTATCCCATCTGAAAACCCAAATAGAGGATGTTTTTTAATAGGACTGCAATAACAAGATCCTCCAAGGTATTCTGCGTATAATACACATATTTGTTTTGAATTTATTTCTGATACTCTGCTTTTAAAAGCATATGCAACACAGGATTCACGGTATTTGAAAAGATGCCGCGTTGAATATTAAGCAGTCGTGTTTACTCAAGTATTCATGCATGGCCAAATATATATATATAAATGTTTTCTTTGTGAAAACGTTCAGATAAGCCTTTTGGAGTGTAATATCGCTTTTGTGGCAATGGTTGTCGGATATTATGATAATAAACGAATTGGCGGTTCCTATAATGAATCTTTTATTGATTGTAAATCCGTATTTAATTTAAATAATTTCTACACCTGTATGACATTCTCTGTAACAAAGCTAAAAAGCAAATTCAATAAGTAACTGTTTAAGTTTTTCCCCTCAGAAATTGCTCTCGATGTAAACTGACGTTATTTCATTTTCCGATGGACATGTTTCAGGCATCAAGTGGCAACAGAAATGTTGATAGAAAATAAATTCTTCCTCAAACTGCGATTGGTGAATCAATGTCATGTGGAGCACCAATCGCAACACGGAACGAAGGAAAACAATGAATGAAAGCTAAAGGCAACGCGTCACCTTAAACAATCCAATTACTTATTGTTTGGAATTGCTGTTGGACAAAGTTCTATAGTAGAGTAGAGACTGAACCTGGCAACAGCACCATGGACCAACACGGAGACAATATAGGGTGGCATGTGGGGCCCGATGGCCGAGTGGTTTGGATCGCAGGCCATAACGCTAGCAGTCCGCGCGCTGTAACGGGTGTGGGCTCGATTCCCGCCTTTGCCCTGGGTGTACTTCCTTTCTCAGTATCAAAATTATAAATTAACTAGCACTTTTTCCACTCTATTCGGGCTCCGTAGTGAGCCATGGCTGCCGATGGCAGCTCAGTACGAGTCGTTCCTCTACCCTACTATAGAACTCTTTGCTGTTGGATTGAGGCCTCTACCTAATGATTATTAACTTTGTTTTCACTTCTCAATGTTGTATTGATACTCTACTTGTCTGAATATTATCTTTGTTTTCTTACTTTTTTTTATTAAAAGTTGGGTTGCGAATGGCAACAGTGAATATTATGTTTTGGGAAACACGAATTAAAGGTGGCTTTGAGTTGTTCGAGATTAATTTTTCGTATTTTCTTTAAGAAATTAGTAGTTTTTATAAACACAATTAACATATTTGAGTATTTCTTGTGATCTGGATCATAATGGTACCAAAAAATGTGAAATAGGTGTTTTAATGGAGCTGATACAACACCTATTTTTTTTAGATGGAACGCGTCGAAAGACAATGTTAACCTTTTGAGAGTTGAGCCTATACCTCTTTTTGAGATTTTCAATGTCTTCTAATTTCGATGCGCTGAATTTTTTCACGTATAACACTTGCATGTAGCATTTGTAGTTTGGGCTATGAAAGTGGGTGACGGACAGACAGATGGACTGAACGATTATAATACCTTCCACTTTTTACGTTATAAACGTAGTGTGGAAGCTAAAACTAAAGCATTTGGCTCTATGGTACTGAAAACATGTGAACATCCCTGTTCATGAACCAATTGACCTTGGCAATGCAGTTTCCATTAGCATATATGCCGGCATCAAGAAGCTAGATAACGAGCAATCTATAAAACCAGCACGTATCAATGCTTTATGTTTATGCGTTGAATTTGAAGACAGGCACAGATTGCCCATCTATGGATTTCCCCAGCATTAATTGAATAGCTAAATGCAAAATGGGTTAAGTCCTTCAGAAAATTTCCTTATACACTTCATCTTATAAACATTTTAGTGAATAAAGAGCATGTACGGGTATTTTCCTGTGGACTTAAGATTTTTTTACCATTTAGAAATTAAATTTTAATCTAAATACTTTAGTATAAACTATGGTACTTCGACCTTGTTAGGATAGATAATAGATCTTTAATACTGTATTATGAAAGGAGTTTAATATTACGAGCCTGTGTATTCCTTGTTCAGTTAATGTCAAATTGACAAATTGATGGTGATATGGTTTTGAATGGGTGAAATGGGTAGGCTATCAAGTATTCATAGGTCATTTAAAATTGTTACTTTTAAGTACCGTCAGATGAAATATAAAGAAATGAAAGTATGAGTTCCTGGTACAGTCGAACCTCGGTAACGTGAACTCGCTTAACACGAAATTTCGCTTAAGAGGAACTGAAAGCAGCTCCCTGGCTAAAAAAGCCTGAGCCAATGCTTAAAAAATCTCTTAACGCGAAATCGCTTTAGGCGAAATCCCGTTTAACCCGAAAAAAAAAATTAATGCAACCTTTTTTTTTCTTCGTATTTCAAAGTTTCGAAAAACAAATGAAACAAAACTTTGAAACAAATACTTTTTAAAAAATTAAGCCTAATTTTTCTATAGTAGGTACTACTCAAAATGAATGGTATTAATTGTTACTAATTGTATACATGAACATTATTAGTATATTACATTATCAAATTAGAATACTTTTTAAACATCATTTTTTTTTAATATTCACTGGTTCAATGAAAACAATTCCTGACGGTTAACATGAAATTCGGTTAATACGAAATATTTCGGTGCTCCCTTGGAGTTCGCGTTAACGGAGTTCGACTGTAACTGTAGGACCTCATATTAAGGTTTTCGAGAAAATCGCTGATGCGCAAAGGGTATCTGCCTTAGAACTTAACAGGTACTAAGGTTATGCTGAAAAATTAAAAAAGTAACGGACTTCAAACTTAAAACACGTGGTACTATTACACGTCATTTAGTTTTCAAAAGATTCAGACGTGCAGAAGCGAACCTTGCGCATTATATATCTATTATTAAGTGATAATTGAAAGTCGTTTGGTGTTTCACACCACAATAGTTTTTTATGTTTGTTGTTAATCTATTAATAAATGTCCTAACACATTAAACTTTGCCATGCCACAGGTCCGGGGATCGAATCCTGGATTGGGCGAGGCTTAACCACCCTTTCATTCCTTTAGTGGGTCGATAAAATGGGGACCAAGCATGCTTGGGAACTAAACACTGGTGGTTCCACGTGAGGCTGACCACCTTACCGGGACATATGCCTAGCACCCCAGAGCCCTAGGTTACGTAAGCTGAAATGGGCACGGCAGGCCTTGGCCCCCTAATGGGCTGTTGCGCCGAGGAGTTTAGTTTAGTAACACATGAAACTTGGTTTTAAAAAATATAGCATTTTCACTGAATAGGAAATATATAAACTAGCAAATATTATAAATAAGCATACACAGGCAACACAGAATTACGTTTTTGATGAAAAAATTAAAAGAACCTTTTAAACTTAATAGATTAGCCACAGACTTCATAGATCTGCACCCCAGGAGAATAATTGTGGTCGTCCTATTTTTTTTTTTAATTGGAATGATCTTCTAGTTGCACGCAGTTTCATATGATGTCCTTCTGATATCAAATTACGATATAAAAGGTGAGCGCACGATATCTTGTTCTACATTTCTATACGAGTTACTGAGAAAAATGAAAAACCAAAACTTATAAGTTTTTTATACAAAAAACAGCGATGTTTTATTATATGACATTTTGTCCAATATTAGTTTTTGTTAAAGTTATAAAGCTATCTTTTTAAAGCAAACATGCAATCTTTTTATAAGGAGAAGGGAAAAGGAGCGCTATTAGTATAGTAAAAAATCAGACTACATCTCTCGTGTTTAGCTGTAAACTTATTGAATCCCTTTCAAAACGAAGCATTATCCTGTTTGTTCTCCATATCAGTCAAAAAATAAGGTTAGGTCTTCTAAATATTTATATAACGCTTTTTTATTAAATTTATTGCCTAAAACTTTTAATTTTAGTAAACTAAGCTGATAAAGATATTTCAGAACTCACAATTTTTAAATACAAATAAATATGTGCTCAAAAATTAAATTTATTCAACTTAAAATTATTTAATACTGTGTGAAGAAAACTTCTTTAAAAACAACTTTAAGTAATAACCTCCAAACAATTCCTTCTACAATTTCTGAAGCAGGAAGCATCAAAACTGTATCATCAAAAGAGTAGCATATTAAGAAATCCGAGGCTTTTTGAGAACAACTAAACTCGAATGTGAAATCGCTCGACCTTTAATGTTGCCATCTGATGCAAAAGAATAAAAAATGCGTGATAGTTGACAGATAACGCTTCCGGTCTCGTCAAACTAGACCTACTTGAGTCACGAATGTAAATAAAGCAAAAAGGAACAAAAGAAAACACAAGCAAGTGGACAAACATTATACAGCGTGAAAGGACCTTGAGTGTTAATCTCACTAGATTTATGTTCTATTGCAGAGTTTTGCAAAATGAGCTTTTAATTTTTTTGAACTTGCTTTTTGGCTGGATGGCGCTTAAATCTAATAGGGCGTCGTAAGATTATACTTATTAAAGATTTTAAAACAAAAGGAATTGAAATTCGTTGACTTTTTCGTACAATTTGCAACACAATCATGGGTACAAGTAGAAAAAATTAATTCCAAAAAGCACAATGATTTGCATTGAGAGGGACACTTCCGATACATTTTGGTTTATATAAGATTTTTGGAGTGGAATGGCCGTCGTATTCTGGTCCATAATTAATCAAAAGATATACGAACTAAATAACGCTGCTAACTTTCTAGAGATTCATGCAAAATCGGCCAAGTCGGACTTTACTTTGTCAATTGAAGAGCTTAGTGGAAGAACGTGCTAAGTGACAAAAAAGGGAAAACGAGAAAATGAGCTTCAAAGTTTTTCGTTTGCAATCAGGACTGTTGAAAACGGAACTTGTAAAGCGAAAAATATATACTATATTTAAATTTTATGAAAAAGGGGAAACTTGTTATCGTTAAAGAAGTTGGTAATATGTTCATTGACACAAAAATCTAAATTTTTTCAAAAATGTCACTTAGCACGTTCTTCCACTAAGCTCTTCAATTACTTGCAACCGAGTTATGATTTTAGTTATCATTGTTTTCCATATTCAGAAACTATTTGAGGTTTATACTAGTTAACTATTCTACTAATGCAGACGTTGTAGAATTTGGTTACGTATTAGTTACGTCATTTTCAAGGTGTTCCCATGCATAAAACACGTTTCTTGGTATTCATGTCTGGAACCAGTCTCTTGTCATAAAGTTAAAAAAAATTTCCGTTGAATGCTACGTTGGGATTGACATTTAAACATAAAAGACATTGTGACGTAACAACACGTCAAATGTCACGTTACACAAACACCCCATCTCTGTAGGTCCATTATCAAAATTAAGGTATCGGTCATTTTAGATTCTTTGGGGTATTTTTTTTTAACCATTTATAGAAATGCAGAAAAAAATGCGTGATAGTTGACAGATAACGCTTCCGGTCTCGTCAAACTAGACTTACTTGAGTCACGAATGTAAATAAAGCAAAAGGAACAACAAAAGAAAACACAAGCAAATGGACAAACATTCTACGGCGTGAAAGAACCTTGAGTGTTAAGAAGATCTTTAATTAAGTAATCAGCACGTCAGTTTGCTAAAGCTGCAACCGGCATTTTATAATTTCGCGAAAAGGCGTTTGAAAATAAGAACTTTTATTGAGGCCAATAGAGATAAGAAATGCAATTATTCCATATTTTTAAAACAAATACTAAAATTTTCGTTTATTTAAAAAAAAAAGAACATTTTAAATATGTCGATAGACCTTATCGTTCAAAGGTTGTAATATGCCGCGGGACCCTGGTTGTAAAAACAAACGTAATCAAATTAAATTTGTTTGAAAAATTAAGACTATATTAACAAACATCCGGAAATTTTGTCCACAGCTTGGGGGTTCGAATCCCGGATTGGGCAAGGTTAACTAGGCCTTTCATCCGTTCAGTGGGGAGATGAAATTGTTAACTTAACCATGAGAGATTTCTTGTTAGTCTGACTAACTGACTAGAACATCTGCACTCCATTGCTCCCCGTCTTTTGAGCTGAAATGGACACAACAGGCTTTGGCCTCATGGTTTCGAATCACTGAGTTTTGGATTATACATTTTACTTTCAATTAACTAATAAGAAATATAAGTTAATGAAAGCATTGCGATGTGGTACAAAATCCGAAATGGAGATTTTGTGTTTTCTCCACGTTTTGGAGGGTGTTAATTCTAAAAAATGGTTTTTGAACATTGGTCCGTCTGTCATTCTGTCTGAAACCCTTCTACAGCTCGAATCAAAAGGGACTTCAAATTTGGTTCACAAGTTCCCAGTACATCGGACGTCATAATAAGAGGAACTCGCGCATGCGAAAATTGTACGAGGGCTGGTTTTTTTTTCAACCTCCGAAGGGCTGTTACATAAAGACGGGTCAAGATACAAAAGAGATTTTTTTACCAAAAGTAAAGTACAATACTGCTTATTTCTCCACATAATCACCTTGACGATTAAAGCATTTGTCATATCTGTAAACAAGCTTTGAAATACCCTCTTTATAAAATGTAGCCGCCAATGATTTGAAGGGAGTTGTGACGGTTTCTTTGAGCTCCACGTCAACTTGGAAGCGCTACAATCCAAGCCACTATGCTTATCAATAATTCACTTATGGTAAACTCTCGAGTTTCCCTAAACACTTGGTCAACTCGCTGAACAATACTGATGTTCATGAAGAAGGGGACCAAGGAAGCAAGTCTGTCGCTACAGACGGTATTGTTCAGCGAGTTGACCAAGTGTTTCGGGAAACTCAAAGGTTCACCATAAGTGAATTATGGACTAGCAGTGGCTTGGAGGACAGAAAAAAAATTGACGTAAAGATTCCAAATTTACTTTTTTAAACGAAACCGTCACAACTCCCTCCCAATCATTGGCGGATACATTTTATGAAGAGGGTATTTCAAAGCTTGTTTACAGGTGTAACAAATGTCTTAATAGCCAAGATGATTATGTGGAGAAATAAGCAGTATTGTACATTACTTTAGGTAAAAAAATCTTTTTTGTATTTTGACCCGTCTTTTTGTTACAGCCCATCGGAGGTTGAAAAAAAACAGCCCTCGTATCTGCCATTGAACATTTTAGGTTTTAAATGTATTGAAATATTACCTTAAAAAAAGTATATGATAACCTTTAAATGTATTGATTTATTGAGAAGTAATCGAAAGTTGTGAAGTGTTACACATCTCTAGTTTTTGTATTGATTTCGAACAAATATACGCGTTACAACTTTTTCAAAACAGATCATAGAGATGACACGCACACGCGTTAAAAATAATGGAAGCCGCTGTTGAAGACACGCGAACTCGCGAATTTAGTAGATAAGGAGGTGTCGAATCAAAATGGAGATTTTTTTCGTGTATGTGACTGAACTAGGTATTAGATGGTATCAGCCTTATTTGCAAATAAACGCATTTTCGTGCCGCAGTCATTAAATCTTCTTCGACATCCTTTGTATAATAGGGCAGTTGACATAAGCGGAATACATTGTCGTCAATGACTAGACTTAATTAATATCACAATGACTAAACACATAATAGACCGGTATCTTTTTAGTTTTGTAAAGGAACGAGTGCAAAATTAGGAAACAAATTAAATACAATTTAATTAACTAAGTACCGCTGCTGAAAAAAATTCCATAACATTGTCATTTCATTATCTATAACTAGCAAATTTTTACCCGTTCTTCGCACGGAATAAAAAAAATATCAAATAGATTCCAAATATGTGTACCATATACCCTGTTATAGGATCATAAACTTATTATTGTTTCCGCTCGTTATAAATTATAAAATCCCATTTCATTGCCTTAAAATTCCAAAATGAAAAATACGCTATAAAATGCACTCATAAATGTCATCACAATTCCCTCATAAATACATAAAACCTTTTAGCTCATTTGGCGCGATTTGGGAAATAATTTGGCGAGAAAATAGATATAGCTACCCACACCCATTATACAGCTCTAACACAATGAACTTCGAACAACCGACCAGCTTATAAATTATTTATAAAAGAAATTGCCTATTTGACAAATTTTAGTTAATAATTTGGCGAGTTTGGCAACGTATTTGGCGAAAAAATAAAAACATAAAACACTAATAGCTCTAGTGCGATGGCTTTTATTAACCATCATAGTTCAGTAATAGCTTAACTATACATTTATTGCTTAAATATGCATACATGCAGTCCCCAACAGAAAAATCATCAAATAAACCCACAATAAAATCCGGGAATGAAGACTGGCGGAATTACGTCACTTGAAACATGTCAATTATTTTTCAAATAATGAATTTAGTTTCTGAAAGTAATGGCAAAAGAATAAAATAAACATTTTGAATTTTAAATGTTTTCGTTAAAAGTTTTATTTAATTTTTTAAGCCGATGGCATCAGGAAAGAGAAAAAATGATCGGATTCGAGCGAAAGTGGTGTATTTTTTTTCAGAAAATTCGAATTTTCTCTAAAAATGGAACAAATATGAAAAAACTAAGCCTCAGGTGCACACGTTAGTATTAAAGGGAATCTATCTTAAAAATTTCGAATTTCTGAGGGCAGTATAAGTAGGTCTTTTACGATCCGATGACAAACAGACACACAGACTCTTTCTTTTATTATTATAGATAACTAGCAAATTTATACCCATTCTTCGCACGGAATAAAAAAATATCAAATAGATTCCAACTATGTGTACCATATAACCTGTTATATTATATCATAAACTTATTATTGTTTCCGCTCGTTATAAATTATAAAATCCCGTTTCATTGCCTTAAAATTCCAAAATGAAAAATACGCTGTAAAATGCACTCATAAATGCCATCACAATTCCCTCATAAATACATAAAACCTTTTTGATCATTTGGCGCGTTTTGGGAAATAATTTGGCGAGAAAATAGATATAGCTACCCACACCCATTATACAGCTCAAACACAATGACCTTCGAACAACCGACCAGCTTATAAATTATTCATAAAAGAAATTACCTATTTGGAGAATTTTAGTTAATAATTTGGCGAGTTTGGCAACGTATTTGGCGAAAAAAATAAAGACATAACACACTAATAGCTCTAGTGCGATGGCCTTTATTAACCATCATAGTTCAGTAATAGCTTAACTATACATTTATTGCTTAAATATGCATACATGCAGTCAACAGAAAAATCAATGAAAAAATCATCAAATAAACCCACAATAAAATCCGGGAATGAAGACTGGCGGAATTACGTCACTTGAAACATGTCAATTATTTTTCAAATAATGAATTTAGTTTCTGAAAGTAATGGCAAAAGAATAAAATAAACATTTTGAATTTTAAATGTTTTCGTTAAAAGTTTTATTTAATTTTTTCAGCCGATGGCATCAGGAAAGAGAAAAAATGATCGGATTTGAGCGAAAGTTGTGTATTTTTTTCAGAAAATTCGAATTTTCTCTAAAAATGGAACAAATATGAAAAAACTAAGCCTCAGGTGCACACGTTAGTATTAAAGGGAATCTATCTTTAAAATTTCGAATTCCTGTGGGCAGTATAAGTAGGTCTTTTACGATCCGATAACAGACACACAGACACACAGACAGACAGACTCTTTCTTTTATTATTATAGATAATAAGTAGGATTGCATCAGTAACTACCACCTGCAACCGCTTCCATACAAGATTTATGCACCTTAAGAAAATCGCCAAACACAGCATTTAGTTGTAATTTAAACTTGTTAAAAAGACGTTATTTACCAACCGTTTTTTTTTTGCTCAGCATGATTCGTTTATAGGGTGGCTAGGGCGAGGGCAGAACCTTACCTTAGAAAGTAACTCAGTGGCAAGACGCATTAACCGACAGTCCACTCCGAAGCTTTTGACTAAAAATAACATTATTTTTAATAACCATGTACTAACCATGCTGGACTGGGGTTTCGGTTTAAAATTGGTCTTAACTTAATGTTGTACTTGACCGCAATGGTATTTCTATGATTTTTATTTATTGGCTTGTCATTGCTAACATTTCTAAAGATAGTTTTGCATCCTTCTCAATGTGCCATTGAAATAGCATTAATGAATGCTGATAACTATACGACGCGGTGGGTTATCCGCACTGAACCTGTTAACCCTTTCAGTCCCATTGACAATTTGGCATCATCAGTTTAGAATTTTTTTTCTGATTGTCTATAGCCATTTATGATATTGAAAAGCACATCATTCGATTCTTCAAACTTTTTTTTATTAGAAAATATTTTTTATTAATCCCAAAAGATGTCATCCCTATTTTTTTTTAAAATTATGATCAGAAAAATGATGATGCCAAATGGCATCACTGGGACTGAAATGGTTAAGTGCAATATTTTTGTAACGAAATTGAAAAGGTTATTTTTCTTGACTGTTTTTCTAAACAAATCCAGTTTTGCAGGAAATTAATAACATAACTCCTTGTCGAAGATGGCATAGTCAATTTTGGCTAATGCTGAATAGAAAACTGCAAATTGAAAATTTTTTTTTAGTACAGAGATTAAACAAATCCAATGTACTTTCTGTAACTATCAAACAGTCAAATGACATTGCGGGTAACTAGAATGAAAAAAAAACCTCTCCCATCATTTCGTGATTGAAATAAATGAAGTGACATTAATGTATTTATTGACAAACTGGAAATTTTAATTTCTATTATGTAGTTTCAGTATCACTTTCGACTAATTACTCTTTAACATAAAAATTATTTATATTTAAGCCTGTTTAACTATAGAAATTACAATTAAGCTACAAATTTAAAAAGCCAACTGTTGCAAATTAGTATTTATGACTGAGGGTCCACTCTCGGTAAAATCTCCCATGAAAACTAATTCTGAACTTAATAAAATTACCACAAATTTCACTAATGCATAGCTAAAACTTGTTAGAAATGTCAAAGAAGAATGTCTCTGCACAGTGGACATTAGCAAAGTTTAGAAAAACATTTTTTGAAGTTTCTGCCATGGTATTGCTATTGGTTTCTTAAGAACAATGATGCGTTCAGCACTTACTCTTATAACGTGTTATAAGTTTTCAAAAACAATAAATGAAAAGTACTTACATATATCATTTCTTTATCATAACGAATTTTTAAATTCCATAAAAGTGAGGCTTCATTAAGATCTCTGTAAAAAGAAAGAAATATGATATTAGTTTTTATTTGGTAAAACTTATAAATACTACACTCTTAAAACAAACGAGGGGTTTTAACTCAGTCTGAGTTAATTTCCACTCCTTTCCGTGCCTAAAATGCACTACCCCTATAGGAGTGGATTTCACTCTTGTTTTAAGAGTGTAAGAAACAAATACTCGAAAACGGCTTTTGCTTCGAAAGGGATACGCAAATTATATATTGCAACGTTTACACTCTTAAAATAAAAGAGTGAAATCCACTCCTATAGGAAAAGTGCATTTTCGGCACCGGAAAGGAGTGGAAATTAACTCAGACAGTTAAAACCGCTCGTTTGTTTTAAGAGTGTAGGGCACTAAGGTATATATTAAAAGGAATTTCATAACAAAATTATTGTAAGAACTTCATAATTTCTAAACAGCAATAAGATGTGACTTTCTATACGGTCTAGGTTTCTATATAGGACGTTATATAATGCCAATAGTATATTTTATTTAAAAATTTATCAATAAGATTTGCATGAACAATTTATAATTAAGAAAAAAATTAAAAGGTATTCGTTTCAGTACTGCAATTTGCAACTGCAGTACTAAAATTTTGAGTGATTCCATGTGTGGCTAGAGGACAATTGCTAACTCCAGCAAAAGTAATTGATTTTTTGCCTACTTTCCTTTCTTTTAATTCGAAAGAATTTTTAAAAAATGAAAAGTACGTATTGACATTTTGGAGATGTCCGTCTGTCTGTACATACCCCCTTCCAAATACGGTTCTAGCCACTCTTTTTTTAACTTTTGTTAAAAAGGTATGTATGACATCGAAACCCATCTTTTATATTTTCTGTCCGTCTGTCTGTACGTCCGGATGGACATTTTCTACTTGTCTGTCCACAGTCTACCCATTTGAATGACACGGAAATTTAATTTTTAAATCGCGGTTGCCACATCAACAATCATACAAGAAACCTTATTTAAATGAAGAGCTGAGGATTTTTTTGTGGTCATAAAATAAATCAGTATAGAATGACGTCGTCTTAAATATAGCACAATGGGATTCTTTGACTTTTTTTTTGTTAAGAAAGCGCCACACAGCTTTTTTTTGCATAAACAAGTAGGTTTGTAACAGAATCTGTCACTTAACCCATTTCCACACAACAGTTGTGTTTAACAGGTAAAAAGGCGACAAACACAGCATTGGTATTTAAACATTTACATGCTAAATTTGACTAGTTTCATTTATTTTATTTTAAAAATTCAATAATTATTACTTATCGTTTGCAAAAATTAATTTATATTTCAAAGAATAAATATGAAATATTCCTCGCTTTTAAATAGAATTAAAACATTTCATCATATCAACGTACAAAGAATCTCGTAGTGAAATATATTTGACGTCCTTTAAAACTGATCGTTGTCGCAAAAATAAATTTATTTTAATTTATTGTCTAAACGAATTAAAGTTTCCCGAGCGATTGTTGCGAATGGCAATGGTGATTCAATTCTAATAAAAATGGCTTCCTAAGATTTTTAAATGAGCATTAAATTTTGCAGTTTTTTAAATCATTGAACTACTTCGAATTCGAATTCTTCTCTGAAATTTTCAATGTATTCTAATTTCGATGCGCTGAATTTTTTGACGTATCACACTTGTCCGTAGCATTTGTAGTTTGGGCTATGAAAGTGGTTGACGGACAGACGGACTGAACGATTAAAATATCTTTCACTTATTACGTTATAAACGTAGTGTGGAAGCTAAAAGCTGGTTAGTAATTTGGCTATATCAGTTCTTTATTTTTTAACTTTTTTTTAACAGTTGAGATGTAAATTTTACTTACAATTATCCATAGAATACAAAATGGTAAAAAAAAATATTACTTACATAAGCTCTATCATATCTTCAAATCCATTTGGTCCTAAATCTTGCCTCTTTCTCACACTCTCTAGGTTGTGGAGGGTGAAATTTTGAGGCTTTGGGAAGAAAAAAGTACATTAAATTTCACTTATTTAGCCATTAACTATACAAGCAACAAAATACACTTCATATATCTGCCGTGGGCAGGTAAACTGCAGTAATCGCAACAATGAGTTGTACCATTTTTAATCTGAAAAAAAAAATTCCAGTATGTTTTCTTAATTGTTAGAGTAATTGAGTGCTTGCAACAATGGTCCAAGACATTATGGAAGTTACTGCAGTTTACCTGCCCACGGCA
The DNA here is from genome assembly GCA_019343175.1 of Oedothorax gibbosus. Classification (NCBI taxonomy): domain Eukaryota; kingdom Metazoa; phylum Arthropoda; class Arachnida; order Araneae; family Linyphiidae; genus Oedothorax; species Oedothorax gibbosus. The sequence continues at coordinate 247,133 of JAFNEN010000357.1, read as the reverse complement.
GATATAATACAAAAACTATAATAGGAAATAGCATAAATTTATTACAATTATTAATCAGTCTAATTCTCTATTTAAAGTTCAGATTAAACGAAACAAAAATTGAAATCCAAATGAACAAGAAAACTCTACAAATCTCTCAGAAACAATCAATAAAATGTGTTAAAAATAATTAAATATTTTCTTAGACCTATGAAGCGTAAACTAGATGCGTCCTTTTGAATAGCATTGAATTTTTTTAAATTATTTTTTTTTAAACTTCTTTAACTTTTTTATTTAAGCCTGAGTAACGCAAATATAATCACTTGAAGGAATAAAATATTTAAAAAAAATTATCGAACAATATATAACCAAACGTCTCTGAAATCGTTTTAACCTCTAGTAATTGCGGAGGTTAACAAAATATACATCCACGATTTCTTAGAAATCTATTTTATTTCTCAATATCAAAAATGAAAGGTAAATATTTGTGGAATTATTTTTAAAATAAATTGGGCATTTTTATTTGATGGATTATTAAAAAACACATTGAAATACGAAACAGTCCTTTTAAACAAGTCACCTGAAAATGTTATTTTTCTTATAAATATTTTTTTGACTATTCAAAATTGTCTTTTTTAGACTTATTAATATAATAAGCCCATTAGTCATGCATTCTTTTGTTCTGCATTGTCAATTTGCATCCAAAGTTTTGATTATTTAGTAATAACATTTAAACACACAACGTATAACGTGTTTTTTTAATCTACAACCTTGAATAGGATTCGATTCAAAAACTTAAATTTTAAAGAATCTATATTTCATTCTCAATGTCAAAAGGTCGAATTGTAAAATAAAAATGTTGACAAGAGTTTTCTGAATTATGCAATGCATATTTACCCCATAATCTATTCATATTTAAATCTTTTCTAGATAAACTATTTTAAGGTTATGAAAAACATTGTAAATTGAGTGAGAAGACAAGAAAGAAAAAAGTAATAAAATACCAACATCCTTACTGTAGAATCAACGTTTTGTATTCCAATGGTACTCTTAGAAGCGTGAACAGAGTAAATTTAGTTGAAATGGCTTTGGTTCCATAAAATGCTTAATTTGTTATTTCTCAGACATTTTAGATATTATAAATTAGCTCTACGTTTTAGAAAATCATTTTTTATTATTAATGCTTTAACTATGATTTTCAACCAGTTGGGATAAAAAAAAATGTCGGTAGTATAAATTTTTTTTTTATATTTCATAACATTAATTTCTTATATTTTTTAAATGTCGATTTAAAAAATTGTTTATAAAATACTAGCAAATAAATACCCGTTCTTCGCACGGACTAAAAGAATATCAAATCTATCCAAGTATATGTGTCATTTAATTTGCTATAGGATAATAAGCTTTGCCTTTGTTCCCGTTCATTATAAAGAATACAATCCCGATACTTATATTGCTTTAAAATTCCAAAATAAAAATACGTCACTATAAAATGCACATCCTCATATCACACAAATCTTCCTCAATATGAACTTATACTTTCATCGCAATTTTCCAGATTAAATTCAAAATTAACCATAATTGTATAACCATGTTATTTCCATAGAGTTAGGAAGGAGTGGTAGAGGGGTCTATGAGTTCAAATGGTTTGAAGCAGGGCTGTCAGGTTTTTCGAGCTACTGCGCATCACATACTGGCACTGAGGTATCCCAAGATGCACCGCTCTAGCGGTGTTTTGAGCTACTGCGCATAACATAGTGACCGAAACTGGCACTGAGGTATCCCAAGATGCACCGCTCTAGCGGTGTTTTGAGCTACTGCGCATAACATAGTGACCGAAACTGGCACTGAGGTATCCCAAGATGCACCGCTCTAGCCTGCTTCATATGTGCGCTACTGCGCACATACATGGACCTCTCTATTCTCTTTCATACCTCTATGGTTATTTCACGTCCAAACCTCGATTCTGTTTTTTTTTTTTTTAAACATTTAGCTCATTGGCACGTTCAATTATTTTTCAAATCATTAATTTAGTTTTAAAAGTAATGGCAAGAAAATAAAAGCAATTTCAATTTTAATTAATTTTTGTGTTCATTTTAATTTCTTGTGTCGAATGGCAACACGAAAGGGAAAAAAATGATCGGATTTGAGCGAAAGTGGTGTATTTTTTTCAGAAAATTAGAATTTTCTCTAAAAATGGAACAAATATGAAAAAACTAAGCCTCAGGTGCACACGTTGATATTAAAGGGACTCATCTTAAAAATGTCGAATTTCTGAGGGCAGTATTAGTAGGTCTTTTACGATCCACAGACAAACAGACTCTTTCTTTTATTATTATAGATATTCATGGGATGTGGACTACTTTCTCATGAAATTTAATGTATTCAAAAATAACCTATCACGCTACTTTAATTACCATCTTTTAAAATATGTTTAAATATATACTAATTTATACCAGATTTCAGACTCCTAAATTTTTTTTTCTACGCTACAACTATTCTTTAAAAGTCGATTCTGAAAGGCTTCTTAACCAAGGGCCATACCCTTAATAGCTGATCAAGTCATTTTTTTGTGTGGAAAAACCATATAGCACTGAAACAAAGAAATCTTTCTTGAAATGGCCAAAATGTATTAAAAAAAGTGTATGCAGTAAAAGCTAGTTTATGTAATTTTATTACTTCTTTAAATAGTAATGTTTTTTAATTTTAAAATGGTTTATGTGTATCTAAATAGACAAAATGTAACACAAATGAGGACCATAGTCCTCAACAATTTCTATAGGACAAATTGTTAAGCGAAAAACCTTATTTTAAAAACTTAGTTAACGTTTTTATTCGAAATGAATGTGTTCATGGTATTATCACAGGGTTTGGCCAATTTAACCCTAACTGGACTAATTTGACACCGTGACCATTTGACTACACATACTGTCGGAGTGTTAATTTACCTTTCCGCTGATGAGTGCTTGGACGGTGATGACCTGCGCCGGCTTCGAGAAGTCGGCCACCTCCCCGGGCAGCAGGTAACCGATGCCCGGGTCGAACCACACTAGGTCGCCCTGAAAGACATAGAATAACAGTATGAACAAATGTATAAGGTTTTTCTGCATTTCATACTATTTATGGGGCTCTATGGCATGAAATAATTTCATGACAATATATAAATAAGGTATAGTAGAACTACAATAATCCGAAGTGTTGCTGATTATACAAATTTCCGAAAAAAAAAATCTCCCGTTTATCTGTTACTGTTTGTTTTTGTTGGATATCATATCTAGTAATTTTTTCGGACCGACCAAAAAAATACGAGGCTTGACGTCTAACAGACACGAACAGTGTCAAACAGGCCGGGTAAAAAAATATATATTTCGCATATAAACTTTGTAAAACCAATATTCTTACATATGTTGAATAAAAAATATATTAAAAAAAGCTGTAACTCAAACAGCAAAAACAGAAACTTATACTTATACTATGGTTTTGGTTGGTTTGATGTGATGACGACCGAAACTAATTAGAATAAATAGTAGAATTAACTAATTAGAATTTAATCACATGATCTCATAGACCAACACTTTATTGAGTAATTGATTGAATATACTGTTTTTCCGATTAACTGCAATGGGGTTGTTTCACAGAGGATCTGGCAATAGCTATGCGGTTTTGTTTGCATGTCTATTTTGATGTCTTCCAACAGTATTGCCACCATTTTTAGGAGAAAAATTACGAAAAAATACCGTATAATTTTATTTATTTGTAATTTTAGAATAATTCTAAAATAAATTCTAAAATTACAAAAAAATATCGTAAAAATACTAGCTGCATTTTGGAATCTTTTTAGTGACTTTAAAAAAATGTGAAACGCTTCGCTAGTATTTTTATGGAATGTTTTTGTAATTTTAGAATTATACGGTATTTTTTCGTAGTTTTTCTCCTAAAACTGGTGGCAATACTGTTGGAAGACATCAAAATAGACATGCAAACAAAACCGCATAGCTATTGCCAGATCCTCCGTGAAACAAGCCCATTATCCAAATTCCTGTTTATTCAAATGTGGTTAGGTCCCAAATGCTTCGGATAATTAGATTTGTACTGTAATGGCAATAAAATTAAATATGTGAACTGCAAATAGCTGATAACTAACGTGCATTATTAGGATGTTATGTAATAGTACATTGTGGTGTATCTGAAAAGGTTGCTATCCGCTAATAATTATTACACCCAATACTATACTAAGTTGCATGCATTCCCAACAGAATGTTATTAAGGGATTTTTGTTGAATTACATATATTGTGTGACAGACCTCGTAATTTTGAACAGCGAAAAATTTTCAACATTAAAGCACAACTATTTTTTTAAACAATAACTAAATTTAACGATTCATAAAACCATTTAAAATTTACTTTTACCCAAATTAAATACAAATTTAACTTGCAAAAAGTATGCTTTATATTGTATCGCATAATAAAGAAATATGTATGCACACAAATTAAAAATATTTTTAAGTTAACAAGTTTAAAAAACAGTGATGTTCTTTTTTATACTCCTATTACATAAAACATTATGGGTATTACGAAATGTTATTTTTTTATGGGCATTACGAAACACATCCAAGTTATGTGTAGCATTTTTTATTCACCGTCAAGGTCAACGTCTTCCTGAATTAAGTTAATTCCAAAGACTCTGCTAGAACTGGAAAAAAAAGTTATAAAAATCTCACGGTTTCGTGGTCTGAATAGAATTAATGAATTAGTGCGTACACAATCGCAACGTAGTCATCCAATCCTATTTAATACGAGCAGCACGTGCAATGCATAGTAATGGGCTTATTATATTAATACAAAACTATCAGTTAGACGAGTTTAAGCTGTCTTAATAGCACTTTAACTTCCACACTATACATTTATAAAGTAATAAAGTGGATGGTTTTGTAGTCGTTTAGTGCGTCTGTCAACCACTTTCACAGCCCGAACCACAAATACCACTGACTAGTGTAAAGCGTCAAATTGAAGCAAAACATCATGATAAGCTACATTTCGAATTTTATTAAAACATTTCGATTAGGAGTATATTCAAAATTTAAAAAGTAAAAAAAAATTATGCCCATATTTAAATAACATGACAATTCCATTTTTAATTATTGTATTGAAACAACACAATATTGTAATATTGCCACTTTTACACAATACTTTTGCTGTTTGAACACAAGTTTGTTTTTTAAGTGCAGAGTAATGGGTGAACCAAAACTTTGTGCATATTATTGCTCTCTTAAATATGCATTTGTGCAAAACCATCTAACTAAATAACTAATCAAATTGGAGCCCGATGGCAGGGTATAACGGTATAACCACGCATTCGCGATACGGGCCACAAACGCTAACTACTTTCATAAATCAAAAACGAGAGAAAATGGCTTCATTAGAAAACCTTTTCAACCCACCTAATCCAACTAAACATCAAAAGGCCTTTCTCTTTTATGCGAAAATTGGCACTAAAATGGAAATAAACCAGACACTATTGGAGCCAAGGTGCAGCCAAGCCTTTCTGATGAGGCCCGTATCCGGCTGAAGGGCTATTTGTATTGCATTGGCTACCAGTTTGCTATCTATTGCCCATCATCGTGTTAAGTTTGGGACTGATTGAATAGCGCAGGATATGATAAATCTTTAAAAGTTTTTCCGAAAAAGATATTTAGAATGCAGGTTCAAACAAAGACACTAATTAGAAAATTGAAAATTTCCCAATTTTGACAAATTTAACGTCTAAAGTCACCGTGCTGCTTATCTGCAGTAATATACAAAATGTCTCTGTATAGTTTTCGGTTTCTCTGTAGTAGGGTGACCCAGAGTAATTATTGGACAATGCCCAACAAACATGATGCATCATAATTTATTGCGCCTAACAAACCAAATTTGTTAATTGCATATCCAGCAATGATCTGATTAATTATTGGGATCAGATAAGTACTTTTTCTCAAAAATATATTAATAACCCAAAGCGCTTGAAAAACAATGGTTTACACTATTGTTCAATCGATGCCGAATTGTGCATAATTTTCTTTTCTTTTACATGACATTGAATTTTGTAATGCCCAGTCTTAGATATGTCGATGAAGGTGGTAAATGCTGAAAAACACCAATGTGAGATGAATAGTAACATTATGACTGAATGTTTAGTTTCGGGGTAATTATTGGACAAAGCGGGAAAATTGCTGGACATGCAATGGGGTGAGACCGACAGCATTGCAATAAGCTTAAATTTACTTCGTACAGTTTGTGTAATTAAGAAACACCATCTACGCAATATTTGAACTTGGAAAAAGAAAAAAAATTAATGTTTGGTAATTTTTACTAGATTTCACTGTTATACATTTTTTACAGAAGCCATGTGGTGTTAAATAATTATCAAATACACAGTACTATAGTACACACCATATCACACAATTTACAACTTGTAGCTAGTCTAAATACTGTGCAGAACAGATTGAAAACTATTGTCCAACAATTCTAATGACATTCAGTAAAGATTATTCAGGAGTTTTGTCAACACTTCAAATAAATTAATATAATCTAAATAAATGTTTATTTAATTAAGCTAGGTGTGAACCGCTGACCTAGTTTTCAACCTAAGAACTAACCTTTAATGATTAATTTTAGTAGAAGCAAATTTTCCGGATACTTCTTAGGTTATTTAAAGAGTCAATGATAACCTTAGAAATCGGCAAGGTTAATTACCTATTTTGAAACTGGTTTCATGACTAAACTGTCTCAGCTTATGTTGGTACAAACTTTGTTAACAAAAGTTTGTTTTGTATTTTTATAAAAGTAGCATATCTTATAAAAAAAAGAGTCCATGATTCATGAACTTTACATGTAACTTCCATAAGAAACGAACGAATACTATCTTATTTACTCATGCATTTATTCAAAACATCAAGTAATATTTGCATTAGTATAAAGAAGAAAACAGGGTATGCTTTTGCAATATCAAATCAATGGGAGATATACAACTTTTCCGTACCAAAGAGAGGCGATATATCATTGGGTATCATTCAAAACAAATCATAAAGTATAATTCTCGTTTAGAAATATACAATTAATATCGACGATATGACAGTCAAGAAACCACCAAAATAAAAACTGCGGCAGAAAAAAAAAAGGTTAAAAAACCTGCCAAAAAGAAGTAATGTCATAAATATTGTTACATGTCAAAGAGCAGTTATTATTTATTACCGTAAGTTATTTTTTTAAAAAAATTCATTTCAGAGTCCCGTGAAGCTATTCTTCCCTTTGATTTGATGATAAAAGAAATTGAGTTTTTTTTAAATAAGTAATGTCCGGATATATGATGATAACTTCGAAGCGTATTTTCTGAAAGAACTGCTATGAATCCATTAAAAATGTAAGCGCTTTTTACGTCGCCTAGACTTCGATCTGTCTTGCTTGTTTTCAGAAATATAAGTTCAAAACAATTGCAGTTAAATTAGTACAAAACTTAAACAAATGGTGAAGTAAAATAGTGTTTGGCAATCAATTGCTCACTTGTTGTGCTGGTTTAACTACTGGGAATTTAGGGTTGCTAAACAGCTAAACTTCACAATTTTCTCATGAAAATTGATAATTTGGTCGTGTTCTTCAGTTGATTAAAGCACAAAAATACAAATGGACAAATATTTATTAGTGTACTGATTTCATTTAATACAAATAAAATATCACAATTTAAAATACTACTGAAACATATAAAACCAGGTTGTTGATTAAAACGTGGAAAGGTTAGAAATTGTCAAGTTGCACATTAGAAACGTTGGACTTTCATAGCAAAAGACCAAACGTGACGCCCGATGAAATAGTAAAGTTTAGTTGTTTAGCAACCCAAAATTCTCACTAGCTTTAACAGTAGTTATAACAGCACAAGAAGTTAGCAATTACTACCAAACAAATATATTTCTGATAGTTATTTTATAGCATTATGCACACCAAAACTACATAAAAATTATAAGCAACAAAAATATAATAAAGTTTATAGTAGTAAATGGTTAATTAATATATACTATAATTTTAGGATTTGATTAGAGTTGAATTACCGTCTCACTGGAGCTACACTAGGGCGACGGGCGTCAGAATTTAGAACCACATTTAATTGATGGGGCCAACACCTGAGTAGGCACCCAACGCAACGTTTAGGAGCGACATCATAGGCAGCGTCGAGAATTTTCAGCATATTTAACCCTTTCACTTCTAGAACGTCAAAGGTGGCCGTACCACTAAGGATTCGATAATGATGTTCCGATCACATATTACGCGGAAACAAAAATCCTGCGTAGCAAAAGTCTTAACGTACATTCCCTCTTCACGGGGTATTGTTTATCGGACTGTTTAGCTACACTAAAAAAACACTTAAAATTTTTTTTTAATCTTTTAAAGTCTGCAGTTATTTTGGTAATGCACGGGCCCGAATCTGGAACCTTTCGCAAGCAATGCAAGCGCTTTACCTACTGAACCCCGCAGTTCCTTAAAATTTTAGAAACACGAAATCTATATAAAACAAGTAGGTTTGTAACAGAATCTGTCACTTATCCGCTTCCACACAACAGTTGTATTTAGCAGGTAAAAGGGCGCCAAACACAGCATTAATTCTATATTAAACATTTACATGCTAAATTTGGCTAGTTTCTTTTATTTTATTTCGAAAATTCAATAATTATTACTTATCGTTTGCAAAAATTAATTTATATTTAAAAGAATAAATGTAATATTCCTCGCTTTTAAATAGAATTAAAACATTTCATATCAACGTACAAAGAATCTCGTAGTGAAATATATTTGACGTCATTTCAAACCGACCGATGTCGCAATTTTTTTTTTAATTTATTGTTTAAAAGAATTAAAGTTTCTCAATCGATTGTTTTGAATGGCAATGGTGATTAAATTCTAATAAAAATGGCTTCTTATGCTTTTTAAATGAGCATTAAATTTTGCAGTTTTTTAAATAATTGAAGTACTTTGAATTCTTCTCTGAAATTTCCAATGTATTCTAATTTCGATGCGCTGAATTTTTTGACGTATCACACTTGTCCGTAGCATTTGTAGTTTGGGCTATGAAAGTGGGGGGCGGATAGGTAGACGGACTGAACGATTACAATACCATCCCCTTATTACGTTATAAACATAGTGTGGAAGTTAAAAAACTAGTTAATTGAGAACGATATGTTTTATCTTTTACATCATATCAAGTGGAAATAGCCCACGGGTAATCATCACCATGCGTAATGAGTAAAAGACGGGGGGGACAGGTTTGACAGGGTTTTCACACAGGTATGTTTTCGAATGTTGTCATTCACCTTTCCGGCTTTTAAGAAGAAAAAAACGAAAGGTTTCAACTCTTTCCGATAAGTATGATTATTTCATCAAGGTTAATTTCAGTTTATGTGGAAGAACTTAAGGAATAGGAAGGTAAGCTCGGTGTTTTGGAAGTAGAGATATTTTTAAATGTTGTGGGTTTTTTTTGTGTGAATTATATATCTTTTTAATTTTTTTTTGTAGTGTCAGTGTAATTTTTAAGCCCATGAATGAACTTTTAAAATATATTCTGTTAAGTAATTGAAATCAAAATTATTTAACAACAAAAATAATGCATATATTTGTCCGAATAAGAGTAATTAATTTCTATTAATTTTAAAAGGTTTTATCGTGAAATTATTTTCGAATATCAACCTTTTATAGACATTTGATTAAAATAAACATCAATAACAAAATATTTGTTCAAACTAGATTAACGTGATTTCCTTCTTAAAGTTATAAGTGAAAAATGTAAGCATTAGAAAGGTGTACGACTTATATAAACTGACCACAAAAATACTTTTCAAGTTAAAATACTTTTTAGCCTTCTTTTCTTTTTTTAATTCGAAAGAATTTTTTAAAAAATGAAAAAGTAGGTATTGAGATGCGGTCGATGTCCGTCTGTCTGTCTGTCCGTACCCCCACCCCCCTTCCAAAATCAGTTCTATCCATCGGATCTTAAAAATTATTTTTTTGTTAGAAAGCTATTACCTCAGATACCCAACTTTCATACTTTTTGTCCGTCTGTACGTTCGGACGGACATAAATCTACTATCTGTCGGCGAATTTCCCATGAATTAGCATTGAAATTCAATTTTGAGTCATTTAAATCACTGTTGCCAAATCAACAATGACATGAGAAACTTTATTTAAATATATTTGAAGCAAAAAAATATTTTCATGAATCAGTTTGGAATGACGTCATAAAATGTAGCACAATTTGATTCTTTAATTGTTCATTAATTGTTTACCAAGAAAGCGACAAGGCATATTTCTGCATACAATTATGCTTAGTTTTAATTTACATTTCTTATTTTTTTAATGCAGTTTGGAGTAGTTTCATTGCTTTTGTTATTAATAAATATTTAATTCTTCGAACTACAAATAAATCGAGCAGACGATAAATAATATTAACTTAATTTGCGAAAGAATATTAAGGAAAATAGTTGATTTTGGCTTTTAGAAGTTTAAATTATAGCTGGGATGTTGTGTTTCGATTTTTTTTCTAATGTGTATAAATCTAGTGTAGAAACGGTTGTTGATATTTACTGTTAGGAACCTAGTTTTTTTTTTCGATTAGAACTTCAGTAAGTATTTAGGTAACAGGAAAGTAGGCTATTTTAGTTCTTTATGAACTTCTTGTTTTATTTACATATTTGCTCATTTTTCCCAAGCAACCCACCCAGTAATTTGTTCTGTTCAGTAATAAGGTTAAGAGAAAGTTGTGTACCTTGGACAAGCATTACCTTGAGCATAAATAAGGTTTAAGGCCCCTCGTAAAACAATGGTAATGGCTTCAACAACATTGGTAATAACACAGTAAACAGATTAACACTTTACCGACCGGTAGCGGTTCGACATACTATGCCCTTTCACCGCCGTCACCGGTCGTACTATATGCCCTTTCACCGGTCGTGGATCGAGGCGCAGACTGAACACGGCCTAACCAAATCTAACAGAAAGATCAAAAGTCGATTAATGGACGACCGTCGGTAAGCGCTGGGGAGCAAACGTCGAATAATCGACGGCCGGTCGATATGCGCCGAGATTAAAACGTCGATTAATCGACGGCCGGTCGGTAAAGTCTTAAGTTAATGTTGCCAATAAAAAATTAAAATATTTCAAATCCCGTAAAAGCATATGTAAAAAATAAGGTTAGGCCTATGCTTGCATTGTTAATCAGTTTTAGTCAAAGAGTTCTATAGTAGGGAGTTCTATAGTAGTAGTCCCTACTATGGAACTCTTTGGTTTTAGTCTACCCCTCTAAAGAGAATTGATAAGTTACAAATCACCTTATTCTCAAGCTACAACAATGTCTCTTTCAAGGAGACAGTGGTAAAGCGAATTTTAAAAAAAAATCTATTTAATTTTTGTTAACTCATTGTAATACTGAAATTGCTGTTTCCAAGTACGATCTTTTTTCCTTTCATGGTATAATAGGAAAATGGTGGCAAAGTGCATTATTTTTAATTTTTCTTGAATAACCATATTTCCTCATTTAAAAAGAAAAATTCTTGGTTCAAAAGTTTAGTTAATTTCCTGAAAAATACTTTTCGGGTTTAGATAAGTGTTTTAAATCTCTTTGCAGATTAATTTGATGTTTAATCAACGTCCGATTAAAAACTGAAAATGTGATCAAGGTACACGTCTATTTTTCTATAGTATACTTTCAGCATCCCATGTAGTCCTTTATACTTAGCCTTAATATGACACAACAAACAATTAAAAACACAAAGTAAAGCAGAGAATATCGACCATTACCTCCTGATAATCCTCCATTGTCTTTGATTGCGTCTTGAGCCGTCCAATTAGGGTTGCAAAGTGTGTTATCCGAAATTGCACATTCTTGACTTCACATCACGTACGAGCTGACAATTACGAGACAAATGTGAGGTGTGGTAAGTGTTGCAAAGCAGGGTATCCTTGTGGTGACACGTCATGGTGATTCTGAAACAATAAATGGGTTTAATAAATTTAACTATACGATTCATTAGTTAATGATGGACAGTGTGTAACACTTTCGCTGCAGAATATTTTTGTTGTCGCGTAACATGTCATAAGAATTGCATTATAGAATTACTACTTTGCGATGCTTTAACCCATTAACAACTAGGGGCAAGACAATTTCCGACGCGAAAATGAGCTTACTTTTCCAGTGTATCTATATAAACAAAATATAAGAAAATGAAGGAGGTCCCGTGGCGCAGTGGTAGTGCTTTGCATTGCTGTGCCACAGGTCCGGGGTTCGAATCCCGGATTGGGCGAGGTTGACCCATCCTTTCATCCCATAAATGGGTCGATAAAATGGGTACCATGCATGCTTGGGAACTAAACACTGGGGGTTCCGCGTGAGGCTGACCACCTTACCGGGACATAAGCCTAGCACCCCAGAGCCCTAGGTCACGAAAGCTGAAATGGGCACGGCAGGCCTTGGCCCACTAATGGGTTGTTGCGCCGAGGAGTTTAGTTTAGTTTAGTTTAGTTTAAGAAACCAGACCATAACCTGCCCATAAGACCATAATCTGGAACAATTTATGTAGGACCAATAAAAATTAAACGAAAAACTAATTTCAAAACCTTGAAACTAAAGTTCTAATTCGAAGGTAATGCGTTAATCACAAAGTTGTCGTTAATAGGTTAAGACATCATCCACAGCGTAAATATTAAATGGGTTACCAATCCAATCTAAAATTTTCCAAAAACCAGAAGATCAATCTGTTTTTCGGGATATTCAACCAATCACTTAATATTTTATTATTCAATTTACTAAAATATACATAGGTTTATCAATTTCATGCCCTCACTTTAGCTCAAAATCATAGGTTCTGATTATACATGTAATTTTTACATAATTAGTCTATTTAAAAATATAAAAATTCTGGCCAATTTTCGCATAAAAGATAAAGGCCTTTTGATGTTTAGTTGGATTAAGTGGGTTGAAAAGGTTTTCTAATAAAGACATTTTCTCTTGTTTTTGATATATGAAAGTAGTTAGCGTTTATGGCCCGTATCGCGCATGCGTGGTTACATCGTTATACCTGGCCATCGGGCTCCAATTTGATTTGTTATTTAGTTAGATGGTTTGGAAAAGGATTTATGTAGATACAAATAAGCAAAACAAAAATCTCCAAAAGCCTATATATATTAGAAAAAAATTAATTCATAAAATCTAAGGCTAATTTTTTTTAAAGAAATACAATGAAACAGCACATACAATTTCTTTTAAAGATAACACTAACTTGATATTTACAAAATGGTACTACATTGTAAGTAATCAATTATGTAATAATTTAGATTTTTCAAATGTATTTAAGGGGGTACGGGACACTTAACTTTTTTTTTTAATATTGCTGATATCATTATAATTTTTTTCCATAAATGCATACTAAATATACTAACACTTTTAGATAGTTAAAGTTTTTAAAAAATTATTAATTTTGTTTAAAAAAAATAAAATGTGTCAAAAAGTGACGTTTCTTATAAGTCAAAAAATTATTTATTGACAAACAAAAATTTAGCATTTTTATAAACAGGAAAATGTACTTAACAAACTGTCTTTACGGAATTTTGTTATTTGTCAAAGTTTTTTTTTAAATTATGGAAATTTTTTTCAATAATTTCACAGGTTCACTATTTTTTTAAAAATTAATAAATAAAAAAGAACAATTTATTTACTACTATTCCCTAAAGACAAATTAAAGTAATATGTTTGAAAATATACTGTAGCAAGTTTTAAAAATATTCTTCAAATAGATCTGAAGTTATATCAATTTGAACTTGGTAAAACATGAAAAAAAACATCAATGAGAAAAATGGGTTCAAAGTTACAAAATTCAAACACTTCATACCTAAGCTTAATATAGTTAGCTTAAAATATTTAGAGTTGTACTTAACGTAGAAGCAAAATTTTGGTGTCGTTGAATTTAAAATAAGCTGAATGTTTTTTTTGATATATTTTGGACGATTTTGTGTCCCATACCCCCTTAATAACTTTCTTCTCCCCACATACAAATATCCAAAATGTATGTAAATTATCTACACTTTACTTTAAGTTCAAATTCGAAAAAATATTTTAACCAAATTATTGCATTATCAATGACAAACAATTCAATCCAATTTTTTTAAAAATGTTACACTTTGTTAATCCTATTAATTATTATTATGAACTGAATGACTCCAACCCTTAAACAATGAAACAAAAAAATATTTACTCTTTAAACCTACTTGCAAACAATTTGAGACTAAATAATTGAGGCTTTGTGGCCTCTTAACGATTTACAAAAGATTATCAATGACACATAAAAACGTAAGTTATAATCTTAAGTTTAGTGACATTGTTTCTTAAACTTAGCCATGTGGGATTTTGGTGAGATTTTTTCGTTCTTATACAGACTTGCATATCCTCCCATCTCATTTTTTTAGAATAAAAAATAATTTCTATACATTCTTTTTAAATTCTAAAGACTAATATTTAAGAAAACGAAATATTTCACGCAAATTTTAATAAGTGATCATGGTTTTTTTTCGACACTTAGGGAGGTACCGATTGTTAATTTTTGAAAAATGCTTTGAGGTTTTCTTTTCCATTATTGAAATCGAAAATTATGGTATATCTGTTTTTAAATCGCATTTTCTTCAGATTTGTAAAAATGAAGACATTAACCTTTCAAAAATTTAAAATATTAGTAGGGAGACAAAAATTTAATGTTCAGAACACTTTTTTTAAATATTAGATTACGTAAAATTAAAATTTTGAATGAATTAAGAATTTCTTTAAATTTAAACAAATACTTTTTTAAATCGATAAGTAAAAGTACTATTCTCCAAAATTTGAACTAAAATTCTGAACTACACTATAATTTAAAATTAGTTTCAAAACTATAATCTTCATTTCATTATTCTAATCACAGTTATCATAATTCATTATAGTTTGAGTGAAATTCCAGTAAAAATACACAAGTATACCAGTTGAATCTTGATTCCCACAAATATTGCAACTTCATGGCTTCCGTATACTTATTCTTTGAACTAAAAACTATATTATCGCTTGCTGGCGCACTCAGAAAAAAAATTACGTTCAAACAGCACTAGGGGAACAGTATTGTGTAAAAATTGCAACATTACAATATTGTGTTGTTTCAATACAAGAATTATATTAATAACATACGAACACAAATTTGTGTTGTTCCAACACAACTGACAATCTCGATGAGGACGGTTATTATATCCATGCACGATTAACAAAAAAAAATAAACTATATTGTTTTCTAACGTATGCATAACAAAATTATAACATTCATTTTTAAGTACTAGCCTATTTTTCTTTTTTTAATTCTAGAGAATTAAAAAAATTAAAAAGTAGGTATTGACATGCGGTCGATGTCCGTCTGTCTGTATGTCCGTACCCCCCTTCCAAAATCGGTTCTATCATTCGGATCTTAAAAATTCTTTTTTGTTAGAAAGCTATGACTTCAGAGACCCAACATTCATACTTTTTGTCCGCCTGTCTGTACGGCCGGACGGACATAAATGTACTATCTGTCGGCGAATTTCCAATTGAATTAGCATTGAAATTCAATTTTGAGTCGTTTAAATCACCCTGTTGCCAAATCAACAATGGCATGAGAAACTTTATTTAAAAATATTTGAAGCAAAATATTTTTTCATGAATTATTTTGGAATGACGTCATAAAATGTAGCACAATGTGATTCTTTGATTGTTCATTAATTGTTTACCAAGAAAGCGGCAAGGCATATTTTTTGCATACAATTCTGCTTAGTTTTAATTTACATTTATTTTTCAATGCAGTTTGGAGTAGTTTCATTATTTTTGTTATTAATAATTATTTAATTATTCTTCGAACTACAAATAAATCGAGCAGAAGACAAATAATATTAAGTTATTTGTGAAAGAATATTAAGGAAAATAGTTGATTTTTGCTATTAGAAGTTTAAATTATAGCTGGATGCTGTGTTCGGCGATTTTTTTTCTAATGTGTGTAAATCTAGTGTAGAAACGATTGTTGGTGATATTTACTGTTATGAACATAGTTGTTTCCCGATTAGAATTTCAGTTCTTAGTTTTAAGTAGCAGGAAAGTAGGCTATTTTAGTTCTTTAAGAACATCTTGTTTAAACTTTAGATGGCTATTTAGCCAAAACATTGAAGAGCAGATACTGAACTACATTTTGGAAGAATACATGCGTGCTGCGCCTTCAATACAATATTTCTGATAACCATGCTTTATTATTTGGTCGCAACACAATTTTTGTTTTGTTTCAACACAAGTGTTTTCTGAAATCCCAGCTTTTATTGAAAAAAAATACATCAAATATTGATATGGTGTGCGGGTTATTTTGCTTTAAAAAAATTCAATGCCCAAACTTCCTTCAAACGAAGTGGATAAGGAAGTTCAAGAACTTCCAGAGTAGGATGGCTAAACATTCTTTTCAGCCTAAATTAATACCTTGCTCTACCAAACTGAATGCAAATTGGCGAAAGACGGAACTAAGGAAGACCTCCAACGAAGAGTTGAATTATGGAAGCGTCCTTAAATCAAAGATGCTCACAACTATTTTCTAAATTGTGTACGAGATAGATTTATTGAATATTAATACAAAATAAACACTAAATTGGTTTGGTTATTTCATTTAATGATTTGTTTCAAGTTAAGATACTTTGTTTAGACTTTTTTAATATAATAATAAATGCAATCACTAAAGCACTTCTTTTAAAATTAGTGTTAGTGTATATAAGCCATGAACACTTTTTGAATAATTCCGATTTCCATGAAACAAATTGTACTTAAAGTTTTGGGGTTTGTAGTGGTTACCTTTTTGTTTTTAAACAAAACATCGTTATTTGTCAAAATCTACATAGATAACTACGAAAAAGTAATGTAATTAAAAGGGACAGAACTTAAATTCATTATTTTTTTATTTTAATCTGCAGGTTTTTTTATTTGTACTCTGGTTAAAAATAACGTTAATTTTTGGACTTTTACAAATTACCGTTTTCCAAAATGGAGCTTTTACCAAAAAAAAAAAAACGTAATTTATTTCTTAAATACCTAAGCCCAAAATGTGCATGCTAAATACTAATTTAATATGTAGTTCAATGCATGATATATCTTTAGATATTGGTATTTCATTCTCTCATTACGTCACTCCACTATATAGAACCAAAATTTAAAATAACAAGAATCTGCAAATGTTATGTTGACAACAACAAATCATCATCAAAATACTAGAAAAAACGTAAAATATATATAATCAATGCCTAATAAAACCTTAATGATGAAATAAATTCTGAATATTTGAAAATAAATTTGAACTGATAACAAATCAAATCCTCTCAAGCCATAACTATCAATCAAATTCCGAAAAATTGTCATCAAAACGTGCAATTCAACACCATCAAATTTAGCAAGTCAATTCTGTTGCTTTAACAAAAGTGTAAGTGACAGTTCGATAAAATGTTTTTTAATTTCAAGCAATAATTCTAAATATGGTATTTTAAAGGACAAGCTTTGATAGGCGCATGTATTTTTGAGGATCAAAGCTAAATATTAACCCATTGATGACATTAATTCATTGGCGACTTCGTTTAGTTGAATTTGCCATTATCCAAAGTCGCCAATAAACGGACTTGACTCTTTATCTTAGTTATGCTTCGGAGAATGAGTTTTGCGACGGGCGTCGGGCGTCGCAAATTGGCGACGGGCGTCGTAATTTAGAACCACAGTCAAGTGACGAGCTGACACTTGATTAGGTACTCAACACAACCGTTAACCAACCGCTACACAACCGTTAATCGCGACATCGTACGCATCATACGTACTTTGAAGCATATTTACCGTGCACTCCCTCTACACGGGGTGTTACTGGTCTGGCATTTTTGGCTGAACAGGCCGTTTCCAGGTCGTCAGTTATTTTGGCGATGCCCGGACCCGAACATGGGACCTTCCGCATGCAAGGCGAACGCTTTAACCGACTGGGCTCCCAGCCCTTTCTAAGTAGATACAGCCATGCCAAACTGACAAATCGTAGTGCCTTGCCACCATCCCCGCCGAATCCCATTCGGCATTCGTCATCACTCCGGCAGGAATCGACATCGATGTATGTGGGTCAGCCAAAGAATCGCCACCCCACACGCTGAATGTATATCATTACGAAGCGAGGCTTCACACTCCAGTAGTCAGCCACAATGCAATCGGCACTCCAGCCACATGCAGCTCAGTTTCTCGCAAGAGATGGACGATGCTGATAGAAGTCATAGAATTGAGATGGAGATGCTTGGCGAGAAACAAAGTGAAGCCGTCAGAAAGTCGTTAAGCAACCCTAGTAAGCCCAAACAAACCGCTCACTTGGTTAAACCATCTAGCTTTGGGGAACTTGACTTTTACGAAGCTTGGGCAACTTAGTTAATTCATCCCACATGCCGGAGTTCTCTCAAATTTGGAAAAGCCTCAAAGCAACAGATTAACTTTTCTCCCCTCAACACCCCTTTTCCGGATATCATGTTTCACAGCTTCGACTGTTGGTTTGTGTTGTGCATTTTTCTGTAAAAGGCGCGCTTCAGAATTCAGACTCACAGAAACATGTAAAATTTGTACCAACAAATAAACTATTTAAGCCAATAATATACGTTGTTTCTTTCGTGAATACTCTAATGTTTCATGCGCAAAGTTTGAGATATTTTCTGAATACGCTCACTCAACCTTAGTTTAATGTAAAACGTAAATCATTATGTTCTTTATTAAGCGTTGTTTAAAAATAAAAAAAACATGACCGATTAAGCAGTTGTAAGTTGTATAACACAAGATCTAAATGTACACAAGGTGGTAGTAGTTTCCTTCACAGGTAAGAAAAATGCGTTAAAATTATAGTTTTTATTAGAGAGTCGGAAATCGCCAAGTTGATGTAGTAAGCCTATGCAAACTCAACTGTAGAATAGCACCAAATTCTTCGCCGAAAGCTTTTGTTTGGGCTGACTACAGAACGATCGATGGCTACACTTTGCAAATCGGTTTTTGCATTGTTTTTTTCCCGACAGCATCTCCAGCTTCTTCTTAACTCTATGATATAAGTAGAAGAAGGATCGTAGTACGATGCCCAATGGAGCAGGATCCTCGTTAAAAGTATACCCGATCAATGGAGCGATGCTATTGATGCTATTGTGGGGAATGAAGATACTGAGTAGAGAGATAGATTGGTTTTTAGATTTTTATTTTTAATTTAAGGATGAACGGTAGTAAGTTGCATAATGAAACAATGTTGCGAGTTGTCTAACCTCTTCACCCCAGAGGTCTGCACACGTGGACCTTGGAAGAATTCCCTTCACAACTTCCTTTTGCAGTTTTTCTTAATATAGTCTGTCTGCCACAACTTGGCATCCCAAATATTTTGATTGTGGAACAGTCCACTTCGAAAAAAGGTACGGAAGGTTTGGGGAAAGTGTTACTATGTTTGGCGATTCATTGCTTGTATGGGCGCATATTCCTTTAAGGTTTAGAAACAGATTATCAATAGAAGGCTAGATCGAACTTGCATCGGGTTCACTCTTATATCGATTAATGATCAATTCAAAATAACAAAGAAATACACGTATAATCGCTAACCGCTACCAGCAATCAACAACAATCCTCTATCGCCGATAACTGATGTGCAGTTCTAGTGTGATACATTTACAATCGAACTCGACCAACAACCCCCTCTTCTCGCCAAACACCTTGCCTCTTTGGCAACCCTGCCTCCTTCGGCTTAAAACCTTAATTCAAAGTGGAATCTATAACAATCAAAATATTTGGGATGCTAAGTTGTGACAGCCAGACTATACTAACTTTCATATTATAAACGAGAATGTTCAAGCTTTTCCAAAATACTTATATCGATACACGATATCAGTATCGCGACAAATATCAGAAGTTTATTTATAAAAATATACGTAGCACTATTTCGAAGGAATTGCGCACAAAAAACCCAGCCGTAAATGTCAAAGTTTTGTCTTAGGTTATAGAAAGTTCGAACGAACTACTCGAACGAACTACTGCACAAAATGTGCATTTTGTATTTCTTAAAACATCGAAATCAATTACATTTATGTGCCATTTAACATTAATTATTAATATTTTCAAAACTACTTGCAAAACACTTTAAATACATATTAGTTTGAAAACATGTTTAACTAAAAATTATTGAACTATATCGTCAGTATAGCTTCGTTGTGTACTGGATAGAAAAATCTAATATTTATGGAGTTATATTTCTTAACTAATTTTATATTATTATTCACGATGGCTGTTTTTGGAATTTTAAATAAAAAAATCAATGTTACGTTCTCCGACTCACAATAGGGTAGCAGTGGTATCTTCTAAGTTATTTGGCTATGTTTAAAATTAAATATTGACTTAAATATAAACTAAGAATACCATCAATTTGCTAACAAGTAACTGCAGCTTTTATGAATATTAAAATATATTTATCCTTTGCGTTTCCGAAATGTATGATTAAAGATTTTTTATTGACTTCAGTTAAAATTTTCGAAATCATGATCAACCTGCGCTTAAGCACTAATTTTATCGTAATCACCATAGTCCACGCGCCCTCAAAACCGTTCCATCTAAATGACGAACGAATCAATCGACAATAACAACCCAGAGATAACATAAAAGAAAAAAAGCTATTTCTAATCACAATGCACACGACATTCCTATGGCCTGATAAAAAGGCGACATGGCCAGATGTGAATTGACCATAACTCAGAGGCGTAACAATGAAAGTCCCGCTGACTCGCATTGAAAGTGGCAAGGATCGACAGAAAGGATGGGCTCAATATTGGGTTTATGGGCTTCTGATATTTTTCGCAAATACAGGTGGAAAAGGATATCATCCAATAATTTAAAGGTTGAAAAGATATAATTGAAATGGTTTTGGTTGAATTAAATGGAGAACTGGAACGACCACTCCTGCGGTGACGTCACAAGTGCGTCAAACGTTGTATTACCCCACAAACCACCTGGCAGCTAATTCATCCAAACTACAACGGCCACGAGTATGTCACAGCTGCATCAGACATTGTCTTCTATCCCAGAAACAAACCACGTTCTGCCTCGTTCTAATCGTCTATAACATCGTACTAGAGCAACATGAGAGCTTTTGGCAGCGGGCTGCATATTTTAGAGCCACTGTCAACTGACGAAGCCGACACCTGAACTGGCATCCTAAACAACCTCGTAGATATAACATAATAACGTAGCGGCTGGATCTTGGACCACGGCAGATTTTACGTGCACCAGTATCATACTTTTTTTTGCTCAGGACGATCCGTTTAAAGATAGAAATATTTACAAGTGAAAATATTATATTAGTACTATAAACTATTAGATTTTTTTTTTGTACTAAAGGGTTGTATATTTAGAGTTGGGTTGAATAATAGCCGCATTTGAGCTACACGAGGACTATTGGGGGCAATTTAGAACCACAGTCAAGTGACGATCCGACACCTGAGTAGTCACCCAACGCATCTTTTACGGGCGACAACTTACGTGGAGTCGGGTTAGGTCAGGTTAGTTTTGAATTATCGTCGCACTAGAGCTACACGAGGGCTATTGGCGACGGGCGTCGTATTTTAGAACCACAGTCAAGTGACGAGCCGACACCTGAGTAGGCACCCAACGCAACCGTTAAGGCCTACGCCGCGTTAGGACTTTGAAGGATATTTAACGTGCACTCCCGCCACACGGGGTATTATTCGTCGGACATTTTTGGCTACGTGGAGTCGGGATTTGAAGCATATTTAACGTGCACTTCCTCTAAACGGGGTATTAGTCGTTGGACTTTTTGGATGCCCAAACCATTCATAGGTCGGCAGTTATTTTGACATTGCCTGGGCCTGAACCTGGGACCTTTCGCATGCAAGGCAAGCGCCTTTCTCACTGGGGACCCAAACCACCTGTATTTATAGAAAACATGTTTCTACGAGAAGTACGAACATCATTCTACAACATTATACGTAAGAATAAACAACAATATATGTAACATCTAACAACAATATACGTAATATCTGCTGACATACATTAACCTTCATTCAGCCACAGCATTTTTACAGCCCATACCATCGACCTTTACAACCCTTATATTTTTATTTACACCATCGTCAATCAATGCTCTGCTACTAACCCACTCTATCCTCGAAACCTCTTTTTTATAGTTAAAAAGCGTTGCTCCACCCTGACATGTGTACCTGACGCCCTTACGAGAATTCGAACAGTGTAAGTCTTTTGTAGAAGACGCCCTTCAGTCTGCTGAATCAGAGTTTCACCCATTGAGGTTTTTTTTTTTAAAGGCGTGGGTCTTCGTGAGCGGCCATAGTTAAAGCCAAAATTGGAAACAATATGGTGCTGTTTTTGTGGTTGTTACATAGTAAAAAAGGTCTTTGTTTTCTTAACTATTACTTTTAGAGTAAGATACAGGGGTTGGACAAAATAATAGACGCAATGGACAATTACAGCGTTTTCCACAAACATTTTTATTCGATTAAGCACAGTAAGAAACCTTTAAAACTCAAGTATTTCTAGTTTTTAAGATGTATTTATATTTAAATTCATTTTTAAAGTTAGGGATACGTCTCTTCCGTTAAACCTCTCTTAGCATAACAAATGACATCATGTTTAGGTTTTTTGTTCTTGGCGTGTGTTATTTCATATCACGTTTCACTGTATCGCTATTGAAACTGAAACGGGCTTTCATCCTTATCAAACTCTTTAAAAAGTTATGCTATTTTACAGAAACATGTCAATTGTTCATTCTATTTGATTTTTTCAAACGTTCAACGATTTCACCCGACAATTCCTATCAGATCCAACAGTCAATAGTTCTGCAATTGCTCATATGCTCTCTAGTGCTCTCTATTTTAACTACCAACCAAACTTGGAACAAGCTGTTTAAATTCCTTGATAGGAACTGGTTAAAAATAATATTTTGTTCTTCTTTTAATGAAATTCGCAGAAAATGTAAGGTTTACTATTTTATAAAGTGCATTAACCCTTTCCACTCCGCAGCTAAAAGTCATGGAGCATTAAATGCGGTATTTATCTTAAATGTAATAACAAGAACAAAGAAAATATATTTATTATTTTAATCAAAAAGCATAGTCTTGGTCGAATTCGTAAGTTTATTGCAACTGATCTAGCATTCTATTAGATCTTAAAGGTTCGGTTTAGGTCGGATTTAATTACCGTGCCACAAGATCTCCACAAGGCTATGTTCTAAAAGGAATGAATGAATAAATTATCTTTTTTAAAGGTATCTTTATAAATGAGCTGGGTGGAATTAAGATTATGATACTCGATTGAGAATCGATCTCAAAAGGTAAAATTTATTAATTTTCTAAGCCATTGGTATCAGTTTTATTAATATTCCTGCTGGTTTGTATTATTATTCATGTATGTTTTTGTGTTATTATTCATGCTGGTAAAAAAAAAAACTCGAAACACTGGGATTCGCGTATATAGTTTTAGTTCCCGAGTAGTTTTTTATTTACACTGCTATTAAAAAAATCTATTGTTTTATTATCCTTTTATAAACTAAAAAAAGGAATATAATTATTATTATTATAAAACTTTATTAACAAGACTGTGCATTCATATAGGTGTCGGCTCGTCACTTGACTGTGGTTCTAAATTAAGAGGAGAATAGCCCTCGTGTAGCTCTAGTGCGAAGATAATTCAAACTAACCTCACTGTGCATTCATTTGAGGGTGTGAAGAGCGGTTTTCTGCTACAAGTGGAATTAGTCGTACCTGTGCTTACAGCCAATCCCGATCGGTTACAAACATCCATCATGATATTCGAACCAACAGACTTTGATATAGAAGACCACACTTACCGCATTTTATAGTGACGTATTTTAAAAGTTTGAAATTTTAAGGCAATACAAGTATCGGAATTTTATGCTTTATAACAGACGGAAACAATGACATAAGTTTATTATTATATAGCTGATTAAATGACACATATGCTTGAATCAATCTGATATTTATTTTAGACCGTGCGAAAAACGAGTATATATTTGCTAGTTGAATATATTTATGATATTTACAAATGAACTACCACAACGACCACAACTAATCTATTTATCGAAAGCAAATTACTAAGACTTAGTTCAAATACTTCATTAAAAATTAAAAATAACATTAACAGACATGTGTAGCAAACCAAACTGCATTTTTCACTCCGAAAACATTTCAGGCTATTCCTTAACCTTTCTCACCCTTCCTAATTTACGAATCCTTACAAAGTAAAAATATATCTCTATCAAAATGTTTCTTCAACTCCAACAAAACTTCTCTAAAGCAAAACAAAAAATAAGATAAAAAACGAATTGAGGAATAGTATCCTTGTTAATAGAACAACATATGATGGAGGAAGCAAGTTTTAAAAAAAGTTATCAGGTATTGAAGTTTAAACTTGTTACCGGACAATACAGGAACAGGCGATGTGTTTCGATAATGTGGAAGAGTTTGGCGATGGATGAGATAATACTTCATAATAAGGCAGGTTTTACCGAATGTATTTTTATTTCATGATTGTGGGTTGCGCTTTGTAATAGGCTTTTATATTAATGTTCATGTCCTTAATGCGTTATTCGTTTATGGAAGAAATCAATTTTGAAGTGGCTTTTTTTGAGTTTGCAAATAAAACTTAATAAAGTACGGAAAAGGGATGTATTTCCCATTGAGTTAACATAAGAGATGGTCCTTTTAACCCAGTTAATATTATTCAATTAAGTTTTAAAAAAAAACATAAGTATCTAAAACTTGAAAAACTACAAATACCTAACTAAAAATAGCACAATTTTAAATGATTTTTTTAAATCATTTGGTATCTATAAAAATAAGAAATCCCGCCGACTCACGTATCAACAAAACCACACGTATTAAAAAAAAACTATTGGAGGTACAGATTCCACATTTTAGGCGCTTATTCCTTTTAAACTGAAAGCGTCATTTAAAAAGCGATTAACAGGTCTAGGAAGGTAAAACGTGAGCCGATTTCTCCTTTAGAATAGCATTGTGCATTGTTGTCTACAGGGAAGCCCCCAAACTCCTCGAATGGCTTTAATCCAATGGTACATGCAATTAACTCAATTGATGTTGATATCAGAATGAAGGAATTATAAAATTCTGAGGGGGGGATGACCAGTGGAAAGGGGTATTAAGTGGCATCAAATAAAAGTTTACATAAAAGTGGTACATAAAACTAGTAAGCATACAATTATGTTTTAAGAATATGTATCCAATATATATTTTAACATTTACAGAATTTGATCATCTAAACAAGAAAACATATTTGTAAAAGTCACCAAGTCCTTTCTGCTAACACTACCTTTGCCAAGCAATGCTACATTGTTGACATTAAATTAAAACGCATACTGGTTTGTAGCGGCACCCCAGCCAGATGCCTGGCAAACGAGAAAAACAATAAATATAAATAATCACTAATGAATGCAAGGAATTTCATGTGGAATTTCTTGCCGATCCACGAAGGTCGAAACATTCCAGTTTCTTAAACTTGCTCCTCCATTGAAACGAGTTAATAGGGATGATTTATTTTAATGTTTTATTAGGTAAACAGCTGAGAGATTGTGTTCTTTTAAAGGTAGCCATTTTTGTGAGCAAGTTGCGATGAAAATAAGAGGATGGGAATGAAGAATTTAGCTGACAAAATGCATTCTTTTTACGTTACAAAAAAAAGTTACTTCCGCTTGATTAAGATATTATAGAAGTATAAAATCAAAATAACGTAATGAGTAGTTTTTTTAAACCTCAAGAACCATAATATCCTCGATTTCGTAAAACAGAAGATTAAATTATGCAAACACTCCATTAAATGCTCATTTAAAATAAATTAAAACATACATGTACCTAAAATAGACTTAATAAAGTTACTTAAAAATACAAAACCATAAGAAGTAGTTAGAAGAGAATAGTTATAAATTAGTTATGAATTAGTTAAGTTAGTTAAATTAGTTAAATTAGTTAAGTTATGAATTTAGTTGCAAATATTGACAGGTAACTAAACCTTAACAACTCAAACATAAAATAAACGTAACAAATTACCAGATACTGAAAAAAATTGAAATACAGTGAAAATATAAATGAAAAAAATGAATGTAAAAACTACTTAAATTAAAATAAAATATTCATTTTTAATAGATTTTCACAAAATTTTCGAAAACTATACAAACTTGGATAAATTATTTTGTGAGTGCTGTTTTTATTTTAGGGTTACAATAGTTATCTAAGTCGCAATTTGAAAGCTTAAAATAATTGGGTGAATTCAAAGCTTAAAGTTTCAGGGACCTTAATGTTGCTTTTCTCTTCGAATTAGTTACCCAGTGTGAAAGACACATTGCGGGAAAAACAAGTCATGCCAAGTAAATAAGCTGCAGACAGGCCAACAAAAAGACATTGTCTAGCTTAAGTTTTGGTTCCCTGATTTCAGTTTTGGTCTCCCTTCCTAAAATATTAAAAATCAATTTACTGTATTTCCATCATCTTTCAACAAATGAAGTTAGAATAGCACAAAGTGTTAAGTACTAATATAAGTACTTAACAACTACAGCAAATTTTTTAAAAATCAATTTACTGTATTTCCATCGTCTTTCAACAAATGAAGTTAGAATAGCACAAAAGTACTAATTGTTAAGTACTAATTTAAAACTGGACTAAAATATTTCTAAATATTAAAATGTAGGAAATATGGTATAATGATGACGGTTATAAATGTAAAATTAAAAATATAGACAAAGATGACTTTATCATTGTCACTCTTTCGGTAAAAACATCAATTATTCTAGTTCTACTAAGGATAAATTATCGTCTACGTGTACAGTTAGATTTGAATCTTCAAATTCAAATAGTTTAACTTAATAATTTTAGCAATATATAAAAAAATAAATACCGTATTCAGCATTTTAAACTACTTATTACAAGACATATGTTTACCTACCATTAAAATACTAATCGGTCTATTAGATTATGACAAACTATGAAATGCTCGTCATATGTTTTTTACTATGCCTGTGGATTAAATACATTCAATATAATCGTTCCGGTGGCTTAAATACATAAATAAAAGGAGAATAAAAGACTAATTTTTATACTGCTACATTTAAGTAAAAAAATAAACTACAAACACACTGTATACCCTTAACAACAAAGTATAATTCAAAACCCTTTGAACGTTCTTCTACAATACAGAAAAAACTGTTTAGATTTTTTTTTAATAAAAAACCTAATGTAGTACACGAAATGTCATTAAAAAATTAAAAATCCATGGACTAATAGCCAGTTAATACTAGAATATGGAATATGTGTAAAATCAGTCAATAACCCTGTGGATTAAATACATATAGAATTAAAAGTCCTTCTAATAATACTCGTTCAAACTTGCGACAGTTTCACGACTAAAACGTAATAAATTAAGAAATAAAAACATGGTGCACCCTTAGCATTAAAGCCTTTTTCGAATTCTTTTACCTAGAAAAACAACCAAAATAATCCATAGAATTTTTTACATGACATAAAAAAAACATTATGTACACAAAATGCCATTTATTTAGTTAAATATCCATAAAAAGCCTCTCGATACACGGCCTACTCAACTACTAAGGACGAAGAAGCTTTCCCAAACAAGCTCGGGGACGGAAATTTTGACGTCATAGTTCCGAGTGACGTTGTTCCGAAGATGAAGACAACCTGTCTCGAAACATGTTCTGAACCACTCGTTCACGGCTGACCACAATTTTAGGGTTCCGAATGCGTCCAAACTAGTTTCTCGATCTTCGGCACTGGGAACAGTGATGTCAAAATTTCCGTCTACGCTCATGTTTGGGAGAACTTCTCCGGCCTTGTTATTGAAGTTGGTCGTGCTCGATGTCGAAATACGGAAAGTTCGTGCATTAGCCCGCCTTCTTAAAGAGAGAGACAAAAGTAAGGAATAGAAGACCGACACAAGTAAAGATCAGTTTACTAAACTCATTGAACGTTTGTTTTGTGGTCGAATCAAATAACCCAATGTTATTTTTCAAATAATGTACCAACTTTCTTCTGTTGAAACATATAGTGGATACAAAATTTAACCTTAAAGTGTCATTTTTCTTACATAACAAATAAATTCTTTCACCATCAATGATGGTAGTAATCAAACTTTCAATACTGTCAAAGTTAGTTTTCAGTTTCTACACTAAGTTTATAACGTAAAAAAGGAAGGTATTATAATCGGTCAGTCCGTCTGTCGGTCCATCACCCACTTTCGTAGCCCAAACTACAAATGCTGCAGGCAAGGGAGATACGTCAAGAAATTCAACGCATCGAAATTAGAAGACATTGAAAATCTCAGAAAAAAATGAAATCGAAGTACTTCAATTATTAAAAAAACAGCACTATTTAATGCTTATTTAAAAAGCATAAGGACATTTTTATTAAAATTAAAACGCCATTGACATTCTCAACAATCTTTTAAATAATAAATTAAAAGAAATTCATTTTCGCGACTTCAATCAGTTTGAAATGACGTTAAATCTGTTTCGCAAAGAGATTCTTTGTATGTTGATGTGAAATGTTTTGCTTCTAGTTTTTGGAGAAGAAAATTATGTATTCTTTCTTTGAAATATTAATTAATTTAGCAAATGATAAGAAATAATTATTGAACTTTCGAGAGAAATCAAATGAAACTAAATTTAAATTTAAAGCCGAATTTAGAGCGTAAATGTTTAATATAGAATTAATACTATGTTTAGATCTTTTTTTCCCCTGTTGAACACAAATATTGTGTGGAAGCTAGCTAAGTGACAGATTCTGTTACAAACCTACTTATTTCATTTTTTTTTAATTACGTGTTTTATAAAGCACATATTACTACAAAAACTACATCCCGTTTAAAATGAAAATAAAACATGACTGGGAGATATATTTAGTATTTTTAAATGAGTATATTTAGAGTGTTGAAGCAGAATGTAATATTTTTATCTAGTAATTGTTGTAAAACAATTCTAGTGTCCAGAAAACATTTTATATTTTTAACTGCGTAATTTTTTGTGTGACTAAGTATGCTAACATGATAACTTTTGACTTTTAAATGACTTAATAAACCACAACGTAAAAGATTATTTAAAATCAAGTACCATAACGATGCTTAGATATACTTGCACAGTTGAACAAAATAATGTTTAGGCAATTTTGAAATAAACTCATAGGAGAATTTTTTTTGTCTAACCCCCAAAACTACAACACTTCCGTATTTATGCTGAAATCCAATTAGCGTTTTTCTTTTTGGACTCATTCAAACATGAAACATATACAACAATCTTAAATGTACAACAAACAATCTTTAGTTTAGGGATTTTATCTTAAACATGAAAAGAAAACAAGTAGGTTTGTAACAGAATCTATTATATTAGACCGCGTCCTGCAACATGTGTAAGCAACAGGGGGAAAAACGAAACATAGCATTTAATTCTAATTTAAACAAAAAGTTCTAAAATAAAAATAGCCTATTCTTTCCTGTTACTTAAATACTTAATTTTAAATAAGAAAACAAATAGGTTTGTAACTGTCGAGAATTGATGATGATTATTATTCTCACCTATACATGTATTATTTAACATGCCAATTTTGTTAACCGCCAAATGGCAACACTTACCTTTTTTTACTGTTATGAGTTTTAACATGTTTTAGTTGCTAATAAAAATGCCTTGGTGAAACACGTTGTGTCTTCTCTTAGCCTGTTTGAGTTGATGCCTTAGGGAATATTGAACTTTCTTATCTATATTAAAAGCTTAATTAGACTTTAACTTAGTGAGAATTAGTTCCTGTATAATGTGTGACTTTGAGTAGTCTTCAAATTAGTTTCATAGAAATAACGAGGTCGGTAAATTTTCGACAGTAACAGTAACTGTTCCCTAGAACCACTTCTACACAACCAAACTTTCTACCTTTAACCAAATTTTTCCTTAACGAAATCAAATTATGTTAAAGATTAAGTATTATGATTAGAAAATACTTTCAACTTCGAAACACGAGAGGATTCAAAGAAGGAAACAATGTAGATTATTGGCTCGAATAGTTTATTGTTTGTGTTGTCTTTCTGAAGAATGCGAGCGTTTTGAGACTCGACGAAACATGTAAAATTTGTACCAACAAATAAACTATTTGGGCCAATAATATAAGTCGTTTCCTTCGTGAATCCTCTCAAGATGAAGTGTTAGTTACTTTATTTTTAAATAAACGAGAACGGTAGACAAAAGCTGCGCGAAAACAACAAAACTGTTACAGTTACCAAGCAAATTTAGAAACTAGAAAGTATTCTTAGATGAAAGCAAAAGCAAAACCGGATGACGGCATCCATTTTTCACATGTTTCAAGACGTTTCATTTAATGATTTTCGACTCGCAATTTTCCGCTCTCTACCCGTGTGACGATATTATTCCACACTTCGCTAGGATCTCGGCTTGATAGGAAAACAACATGCGACAGTCGTAGAAAAGTGTTTGAACTGCGAATAAAACAGTCTTTACTCTACCGTACTAACTACTGAGACTGTAAAAAAAATTAGGGACCATTATGGAAAATTTTGAGCTGCCTATTTTTTAACAGTAATGTTTCTAAGAATAGACTAACTTTCCCTCAAAAATTAGAAACAATCCCCCATAAAGCCAGTGACTTGTTTTGAGGAAAAGCTGAAAATCCAAAAAAAGCGATGTAAACTTGAATAAACCAGACACGTTTGCGATATATAAGAGCAACGTAGTCTTATAAAGTGCATGTTAGCAACACTACGACAGAAGTCGAAAACAGGCAAGAGGATGCATGGCAATAGATGCATGGTATGCAAAAGACGGCAATACTATTATTTTTACTTTTTTTCTCAACTACGTGCTCTTTGGTGTTGGTATCTGCCGGATTCAATCCACGATTAATACTTCGTTAAACCACTTCAGAACTGCGCGTCACGCGTTGCGGCTATGGTTGCTTGTTGACTACTATGCATTCATTCTATTGAATTGGCCAAAATCAATTTCCTTATATTTCTAGGGAAACCTTAAAATCTAAAAAAAAAGCTATGTAAACTTGAAAAAGATAGGTGCGTTTTTGATATATGAGAGTACAGTTACGATATTTTTTCTACAGTATAGTATCGTAAAATTCAGGTAGCAATACTACGACAACTAGAAAGTTTGTTCGGACTGCGAATAAAACAGACTTTACACGTACGTTTTTTACTGGATGATATCGTCTCGATAAGTTCAGGTAGCAATGTACCACAATATTAAAAAACTGTGCATTCTGACTGTGAATCAAAATAGTCTTAACACTGGGACCTCAGCTTGATAAGAAAACATGCGACAGTCGTAGAAAAGTGTTTGAACTGCGAATAAAATAGCCTTTACTCCTGTCTTTATTGGAATAAATATCATCTTGAAAAGAGCATATAGCAATACGTAGAACAAAGCTCCTAGTAATGCTCCTAGAATATATTAACTTTCCCTAAAAAATTTAGAAACAATCCCACATAAACAAAGCAGTAACTGTAACCCCTTAAGACCCCTTCAGATGGCACTGATTTAAGTTTATGGGACTAAATGTTAAGAGTTTTATCGAAAAAGTTGCCTTAAACAACATCTATGCTAGCATCTCCTTAAGAACCAAGCCATTTTTAATACAAATAACGACTGGTACAAGTCAGCTGCTTCGGTATCGATATTTTTCAAAGGCTTAAACATTCTCTTTTATACCTGCACGATCGTGATAGCTCGGTCTTAAATGGTTAATGGAAGAATGGCGAGAAACGGGATGGAGGCAATATTCTTTTTACTTTTTTCACAAATACGTGCTCTTTGGGGTGGTATCTATGCGGATTCGATCCACCAAACTTCAGGTCAATTCATTAAACCACTTCAGAACTGCGCGCCATGCGTTGCGGCTATTGCTTTTTGACAAATAAACATTCATTATATTGAATCATCCCAAAGGATGCATGTTAATTGAATTTACTTATGTTTGAGTAAAATCTGAAAACTCGAAACAAGCGATGTAAACTTGAAAAAGCCAGGTACCTTTTCAAAATATAAGAGTAATGTTACGATAAATGTTTTACAATGTAGTCCTGAAAAGTGTAAGTAGCAATACGTACGACAAAAGTAGAAAACAGTCTGTTCGAACTGCGAATAAAACATCCTTTACTCTACACAAACGTTTTACGGGATGGATATCATCTTAATAAGTTCAGGTAGTAATGTACCACAATATAAAAAAAAACTGTATTCCGACTGTGAATCAAAATATCCTTAACACTAGGATCTCCACTTGATAAGGGAACAACATGCAATAATATAAGAAAAGTCAACTGCGAATAAAAGTCTACTTTACTGGCTGTAATGAATTTATTATGTGAGTATATCTTGAAAACGCGAACAAGCATGTACGAAAAGCCGGTTAATTTTAAAAAAATAGAGTTTACATACATGTTTAACAAAATTCAGTCCAAAGTTTAATTTTGTGGTCAACGCTTTCCTGCATCAAACTGTCAGGAGTTGTTGCAGTCCAACACAAATTGCTGTTTGACGTGAAAGGCATACGAACCCCCACATTGAGAGCTTTCAGTGGAACATAGAACGTGTCTAATTTGACCAGGATAGTAAAAAAACGAGAAAAATGAGTCAAAGTGTTAGTTTGCAATCGTAGACAAGTAAAAACGTACTACCAACTGCGATAAAAAATGTTTACTCTTCATACGTTTTTAACGGGATTGGATATCTTTAAAGTCAGGCGAATTAATATTTCAAAAAAACTTTTCGTGTTCAAAAATTCCCTTAGCACTGTTCTGCACTTAAAGCCATGCAATTTATAAATGAACTGCGTCGAATAAAATAGTCTGGTCATCGCTTCACTGTACGGCAAAGAAATTTCGATACGCAACACAATACATTTTGGATCATAAAGATTTCACACACTGTGATCGGCAGCACTTTGTGGTATTTTGCATCAAGTGTGCAGGAAATTGTGCAGGTACTCTTGTGTTTGTACATGTCCTACAGACATCAAACTCCAAACAGGCAACAAAAACAAAATGTTGCATCCAATCACGCCGCAAGCAAAACGTGTTGGTGACTCTGCACAATCTTGCCATACGTATTTACGCCGTGTGTGGCATCTTTTTCGTCTTTGTGGCGTAAGGGGGGAGGACTCGTGTTAGACCATTATAGATATCATGGTTAAAGTATTAGATTGGTAGATCACGTGTCCTCCAATGCTAACGACGGGACGCGCATGGAGACCATAATAAAAGGGCAATGAGGCCAGTTTTGCCACCAGTTTTAGGAGAAAATACTACGAAAAAATACCATTTAATTCTAAAATTACATCACAATACCATAAAAATACTTGTAAAGCGTTTCACGTTTATTTTAAAGTCATTAAAAAGATTCCAAAATGCAGCTAAAATTTGTATGGTATTGTGTTGTAATTTTAGAATTAAATGGCATTTTTTCGTAGTATTTTTCTCCTCAAAGTGGCAGCAACACTGGCCATTTTTCCCTCTTATTTTTAGCCTCCATGAGCGTTCCGTCGTTAGTATTGGAGGTCACGTGATCTGACAATCTAATACTTTAACTATGATATCTATGTTATAGACTTCAGTTAATGGAGTTTTTCTACAGCCTATGTATTTATCTCCTCCAGAAAGGCACAAACAAATTCGATACATTTTATCTATGAAATTAAATACTTTATGTGATAAGGCTATACAATTGAATTTCCTTACACAATTAATATAACTTTTCTCTATGTTTAATTACACCTTATAATATATTATTTCTCAAAGGAATTTCATGTTTCAAAATTGTATGAAGTAGTCATAATCAAGTCTTCTTAACATAGAATAGAGAAATGACATTTGTAAAATTACATTGTATTTCAACTTTATGGAAATATCAAAAAGAATAATAAAACAAATGAAATAAGCTTATATGCATTTCAAATGCTGGTCATTTATTACATTAATTTGGAAGGCATTTTTTTCCGCTTTTAGGATCCACAAAATTGGTTAAATTATATTTTTATCCACTCTTCTTTGCAAAGTCTAAATTGTGATTAATTGATCCCAAAAATTAAACAAAATGAACATTAAAAATATTACATGTCCAGAAAATATGAATAATATCTCTTATTATGATTTACGATTCACATTTCACATAGAGTATTATTGATGACCATTTTTTCGAATAATAAAATGTTTTGATTGAATATGAAAGTTCCATAAATAAAAAGACAAATTGGATTTTGTTTCACAAAATAAATTAAAATGAAATATTCATTTTGCTTTTCCTTACATTCTTTTATTTTGTTGTTCTTTTTTTGGCTTGTTCTTTTTATTTTGTTGATAATATGAATGGAAATTATCGTTTGCGGAGAACCAGTTGTGGAATGTTTGGCTTCTAGCCGATGGCAACCGCACAGAGGCTAAGCGATAAAACAACTTTGGCGGGAAGTTTCGAAATCTCTGGGTTCATAACCGCATAATTCGTGCTTCGAAAAGAACTGTTTGTAAATAGAGATGATTCGAATAGTTCCTGAAAAGTTTCTTGCGGTTTTAATTGGAACTATCTTGTTTGAATATTTAAGTTGAAAAAGAAAAAAATGAAGGTTGAGGACATATCAATATGAAGATCTTAGTGGAAGAACGTGCTAAGTGACATTTTTGAAAAAAAATGAGATTTTTGAATCAATGAATATGTTACTAACTGCTCCAACGATAACACTTTCCCTTTTTCCATAAACTAAGTTCTGAATAATTTTTGCGGTTTGCAAGTACCGTTTTTAACAGATATGAGTGCAAACTAAAAACTTTAAAGCTCATTTTCTTTCTCGTTTTCACCTTTTTGTCACTTAGCACGTTTTTCCACTAAGCTCTTCCTTTGTGTTTAATTTTACGCAAAGTTTTACTAACTTGAGAAATGGAATGACATTTTGTTCGACAACCAAAAATCTTTTTTTGAAAAAAAAAGCACAATAAATTTCGCCAACTGGCATTATTTATCTTCTCTAAATGCTTAAAATCTAGAAAACAAACGATATTTTAAGATAATTTCCCTGTTGCATTTAACAAAAATAAAATGGAATAACTGCATTGGGCAAATACCAAATACGATAATTTAATTTTGTGAACCTTTTTTGAAAAGCAAAATATTAAAATCTTACTTTCTCCAACCTAAAACTTCAATTACATAATTTCTAGCGTTAAAAAATGTAACCTAAATCAAGAAAAAAAAATTCACCTTCGTGAAAGAACGTGTGTTCTCAACTGCGAGAGTTTTCAATTGCACGGCGAGTTTAGATGTAACATTGATTCGGTTGTGTTTAATTTTCCGCTACGCAACCTGCAATCATTTCACTGTAACTTGACTTCTAGCCGATGGCAACCGCACAGAGGCTAAGCGATAAAACAACTTTGGCGGGAAGTTTCGAAATCTCTGGGTTCATAACCGCATAATTCGTGCTTCGAAAAGAACTGTTTGTAAATAGAGATGATTCGAATAGTTCCTGAAAAGTTAACCGATCTTTTGTTTAAAAGGTAACGGTGTGCACGTGACCCTCTACAGGTTGTTATAGCATGGTTCTTTAAAAAAAATTTATGGTATTCTGTGATGCAGTAATTATTTAGCGTATCAATTTTATTTAGCAACGCTTTAAATACTATATTCAAACCTAAGGCATACATATATACTTTTGCATGTTCGTTACTTGAATTTTCGTTTAATTGAGTGTTTAAGATGATTTTTTTAAATAAATTCACTCTAGTACTGTCTAGATAAGGACAAAATATCCAAATTGCAAATTAAATCATTTTATGTCGTAATAAATCAAATTTGGAATTTCATCCATTCTTAATGGGGTATTTTTATACATAATATTCATTTTGTTAGGTACATAACATAGAAAAGGTTTACAAAATTCTGTCGGTAATTCTTTTGTGATGTAAGTATGCATTGGTTAGAATTTAGCCGTCAGATACCTTGCGCAAATCAGAAAACTAAAATTTAGTAAAATTATAAGTTATATAAAAAAATTTTAATGTATGTGTGTTGCTGGAAAATCTGACAGCTGGGTGACGGGATTAAACATCTGTATCCATCACAGGTAAATCCATAGATATCATAGTTAAAGTATTAGATTGGCAGATCACGTGACCTCCAATGCTAACGACGGAACGCGCATGGAGGCCAAAATAAGGGGGCAAAATGGCTAGTGTTGCCACCACTTTAAGGTGAAAAATTATTTTATTTTAGAATTATTTTAGAATTACAATAAAATATCGTAAAAAATACTAGCTGCATTTTGGAATCTTTTTAGTGACTTGAAATGCTTTTCTAGTATTTTTTTGGTAATTTTAGAATTAAATGGTATTTTTCCGATGATGCCGTAGCATTTTTCTCCTTAAAGTGGTGGCAACACTAGCCATTTTGGCCCCTTATTTTGGCCTCCATGCGCGTCCGGTCGTTAGCATTGGAGGTCACGTGATCTTCCAATCTAATACTTTAACTATGATATCTATGGGTAAATCACAGAAAATGTTTCGACAATAAGTTTGAAAACTACCGCACAACTCTTATTGTCTGATTTTGGATGAATCTTTACAAAATTAAAAATTAGCTGTGGAGTTAATAAACGTTTTAGTGAGAAATATTTTGTTAGATGTTAGATAAAATATTATTCGCCATTTCTCTACAATTCGACTTCATGCACAGGGAAAGTTACAAATCAGACACTTGAAGAAAACAAATGATTTTTAGAAGCATAATTTTTTTTTTTAAATCTACTTCATTCGTATTCCAGAGATCACGAACCTTCAATCACGTGCATCTCACTGCTGAAAATATTTTTTTAAAAATTAACTTAAACACACGCAATCATTTTTTAAAAAATATTTGCGTCTTTTTAGCCCTAAGCTGCAAAACATGTCTTTTTGGTAGGAATCACGTTTTTCCACGCATTGTAATTTCGACGAGACACATTAAAATGATGTTAAGGAAACAAGACCTGACTTTATTATATGTTCTTGGAACAAACGGAAAGGAAATTAAACCCTATTTTTAATTTTCATTTGATTAGATTAGGTTTATCGATAAAGTTATCCGGAATCTGAATATCGGGTAAAAAATTTTGCCAAAAATGTATTTAATTGTTTTTGTTTTTCAATCACTAAAAATAGATGGAAACGTGATGCTTCTTCCAATTGATAGTGACGTATTTAGTGCCCTTCAGTGACTGTTATTGCGCAAACTCAACTTCACCAAACTTCAATACTTTCAAAGAAAGTGCCGCCAATTCGTTAGAAAACTTAGACACTATATGCGCCAATCGGCAAGTTATGCATTCTATTGCATCAAAAATTGGTGCTTGTAAAATATCCCGAGTACCTGCCAACGCTCGCCAAATACTTTGGCGCTAGTTTTTTCATGAAAAATATTTTTAAAAAATTAAATAAATTTTTATTTTATTATAAAGTATATTTTTTTTAATATAATTATAGGTTTTGTTTTTATTTTCCTTTTTTTTAATTTTTACATTTTATTAGTTATTATATTTATTATAAATTTTACTTATGTATCATGTTCGGCGATGATATTGGATTTAGCGAAAACGGTCGACAGGATAATACTCATACACCCAAAAATTAAGTTATTTAACCTTTTTAAAAGTTAAAATTTTTTTACAAGTGTATCTAAGAAATAAGCATGATCTTTCGTGTTGTTTTCGATGGTGCGCCTTTTCGATGTCTAACAATACCAAAACTGTAGAACAACTGCTTTCTCAAAAAAGCACAAAAGTGACAATCCCAAGGAATCTCCATGTATGATTAAAAACAGACAATACATGGAAAGCTTTTCCCACCTTCACGTACGATGACCTTCTCCTTGTGTACAGTGAAGGTCGTTTCAAAAGCTATTCCGGCTTTTACTATTTATCCGGTTTTCTATTATCCGGATGCATTATCCGAAAAACGAGATTGTTAATTGTGCAATTGTAAACAATGAAACAAGCTTTTGATTACTAGGAACTTGGTAAGGGCGGGCCTTCATGATTGGAACCTTCGAAGTTGAATGCTACTTGTGTTGGGTTGTATACCGTTATAATTATATAGTTATTATCAATTTTGTTGGCCCTGATGTAACAAATCGTTTATTTTGTAGTGGTAAATGGTCTATTATTAAAGTGGGACGTTTATTTATGGTATTTCTGGGAGTATAAAACCTTAATTAAATATAAACGGGCTCTTTACGTATAAATAATAATACGGCATTTTCAGTTTTTTGTTAATGCATTAAAAGATTTATTCGAGTGATATTCATTATCGTCAATTATGAGAAGAAAATGCACAATTATATTCTGTTAACTGGATGTCACTAAAACTTAATCTCAAATACGTGCCGTATAAACTGCTCGATTTTTTAATCAAAATTGGTAATCAATTTTAGAGAAAATACCATTACAACTATCCTAAACATCTCACTGAATGCATATTAATGAATAGAATGAAGAATAAATAATTATGAATATTAACTATGAACATTCAAATATTCATCAATTCTGAACCCATTAATGACGATTGGCAAAAAAAACTTTATTTGGAAATAAAAGTGTTAATGGTATTCACATAGCCTTCGTTAATGGTTAAGGGGATACGGTACCCAAAATATTATTTCTAGAAATAATAGCATAAACTTGTAAATTATAGTGGTTTTATATAATGTTCACTCTAAATAAACATTTTCTAGCAATAAAAACAAATATTTACAAGTAGTTTTTCATATTTTTAAAAAAAAAGTCAAAATTTTGAACTTTTTTTTAAAACGCTACTCCTCTTTCAATTTTGATAATAACTCCACCAAACTTTTATAGTTTGTTTTTAGAACTATTGTTCAAGAACTGTGCATGGATTTTAAAATGTGAGCTACAGTTAAAAAGTAATATGCATTTACACTGAAAATCACAAAAAATTACAAATTATTGAATTCAAATTTTTTTTTAAAAAAACAACTATGCATAGACCTTATTCCATGCACATTTTGTGCACCAGTTATATAAGAACACATGTTAAAAATTTCAAAATTCTAACTTTATTAGCAAAAAAGCCTTAGGGATTTATTAAACACAAGAATTGAAAAACGCGAAACAGAAAACAGGTTGAAAACAAACGAAATACGTATTCAAACTTATAGGAATGACTCCAGAAAATATTTAATAGCTTTTTTTCTACAAAAGATATCATTATGAAACTTTCAGTAAATGTTCAGAAAAATATTGTAAATAATAAGTAAAAACTGAAAAATCGATATTTTGACCAATTTTTGGGTACCGTTTCCCCTTAAACTTAGCCATGTGTGATTTTAGTGAGATTTTCTCGTTCTTATACAGACTTGCATATCCTCCCATCTCATTTTTTTAGAATAAAAAAAAATTTCTATACATTTACTTATTAAATTCTTAAGACTATTTCAGAAAAAGAAATGTTTCATACAAATCTTAATAAGTGATTATGGTTTTTTTCGACACTTAGGGAGGTACCAATTGTTAATTTTTGAAAAATGCTTTGAGGTTTTCTTTTCCATTATTGAAATCGAATATTAGGGTATATCTGTTTTTAAATCGCATTTTCTTCAGATTTGTAAAAATGAAGATATTAACCTTTCGGAAATTTAAAATATTAGTAGGGAGGCAAAAATTTAAATTTCAGAACATTTTTTTTTTAAATATTAGCTTAAATAAAATTATAAAATTATTGAAATTTTGAATGAATTAAGAATTTCTTTAAATTTAAACTAATACTTTTTTTAATCGATAAGTAAAAGTATTATTCTCCAAAATTTGAACAAAAGTTCTGAACTACACTATAATTTAAAATTAGTTTCAAAACTAAAATCTTCATCTCATTATTTTAATCGCAGTTATCATAATTCATTATAGTTTGAGTGAAATTCCAGTAAAAATACACAAGTATACCAGTTGAATCTTGATTCCCACAAATATTGCAACTTCATGGCTTCCGTATACTTATTCCTTAAAGTAAAAACTGTATTAACGCTTGCTGACGCACTCAGAAAAAAAAATTATGGGTTAAAATGAATTAAATAAAAAAAAACACATTTGGATGTTAGCTCTTCATAAAATGATGCGCCACCGTTAAATCCTCTTTGATCCAGAGGTACACATACGAGAACCTTTGTAGAATTCACTTTACAACTTCATTTTGCAATTATTCTTTATGCTACTAACTTTTCCATTATAAACTAGAATATTCAAGCTTCCCAAAAACACTGATACCAAAGCATCTGGTTTATTAATTGTATAGAAAAAAAATTATGAGCAAGAAGGTCAATCCCATTTCGAATGTTTTGCAAATAGTTTTTTTTACCGATCAATTTATTAAACACTAGCTTTATAAACCCGGCGTTGCACTGGTGTACTCTTAAAAACGGTGATTTGCTTTTAATGTAAGCTTTTATTTTATGTCAATCGATCTCCTCTCCACTGATCAGCACCCCGTCAGGGTATTATAATCCCCTTTCATTCTGATATCAGCTTTAATTTTACCTTCCACACTACGTTTATAACGTAAAAAGTGGAAGGTGTTATATAATCGTTCAGTCAGTCTGTCACCCACTTTCACAGAACGAACCGTAAGTCTCAAGTGGGATACGTCATTTTGAAGCAAAAAATCAGATTAGGCTACATTCTAAATTTCATTGAAAAAATTTAATTAGAAGTTTATTTAAAATTTAAATAACTAAAAATTTTAACTACATTGAAATAACATGCAAATTCCTTTTTTATTCAATATTTTCACTGTTGCCATTTTGTTAAACGTACGAGAAACTTTACTTAAAATAAAAATAAAATTTTTTGAAAGAATATTTATTTATGTGATATATATAATTCAGTTTGGATTGTTGTAATATCACAATCTTCTTTTGATAGTTCATTATATATGTATGAAGAAAGATGGAATAGAGAATTCTAACTTGGCATAAAAAATATGCAAAAGTTTCGTTTTTTATTTTGAAAGCATCAATATTACTAATTATATATTTTTCAAACTGTAAATTAAATTGTGGCGAATAAATTGTATTTATTAAAAAAATTGCATCATTATTCTACGAATTTCAAACAAATTTAGCAAAGAAACGATAATGAGTAATTATTAATTTGTGAAAGAAAATTAATGAAAATAGTTAATTTTGGCGTTTAAAAGTTTGAATTAGGAGTCCCTGTTAGGCGAATTTCTTTCTGAGGTGTATAAATATTGTGTTTCCTGTTGAACATAAATATTGTGTGGAAGCGGTTTAAGTGACAGATTCTGTAACAAACCTACTTGGTGATTTTTTTAAAAGTGGATGCCTGATTGCATGCAGGCCCTTCCAGGAGTTTGGTGGCTTTTCCATAGGAGCCCTTTAAATTTGAAAGTTTCTGAAACAGAAAAATCTGGCCCACGAAACAATTAAGGATCAAAAAAGGGAACACCTATAATATAATGGCTGGTCTCATATTGATGATTTGCTTCTCGTTGACGGGCAACGAAAATGCCCAAATGTGGTAAACATTCTTCACTTCATATTTCAGATAACTCCATAGGTATAGCAACACTAACTTGAATTTTCTAGCTCGCCAAAATTCACCAGTGAATAGATAGACCATTAGATCATAGCGGTACCCCAAAAAGAGTCGAACAGTTGATAAGCATAAAAAACTAATTAAAATTTTAAAATCAAAATAGTTATTTATGCAACAAGTGTGAAAAGTTATAATTTTTAAAACGAGTGAAATAATGACACGTGTTTTAAAACGTTTACTTTTCACAAGCGATGCATACACTATTTTTTATAATTACGTGAAAAAAATATCATTGGTTCAAAAATAATTCACGCGCATAATATTTTTTAATAAAGCAGATCGATAAATATCTGAATTTTATGAATACTATGAAATAAAAATTTTACTTGAAACTAGGGGGCACGCCCCCTTTTCGCTATCGCTCGCCATCCCCCAGGAACTGCTTGCGCAGTTCCCTTTGGATCGCTTCGCGATCCAGGCTCGCTTCGCTCGCTCACTCACTGTTCATTGAAATATTTTAGTCTAGCCTTAAGGGTTAACCTTAAGGAACATGTCCGGCAATTTTTTCGCCAAATTGGTATTATGGCAGCCATTTGCTACAAAAATAGCCACAGATCGTATTTTAAGTGAATAATTATCATATTCAGTTTTTTCTGTTTGCATTGAATTTATTTGCATTGAGAATTTTTTATTTTGCTACTTTGTTTATAAGTTGATCCTGCCCATTTCTTTCATCGTTAAGAATTCTTAAATCGTATTAATATACTTAAAATATTATTGATCATTAATTATTAAAAGAACTCATTTCTTAAATTATTTTTTGTGCACATTGTTTTGAACTTGCAGCAAGCTGTTGAGTTCTGATTTTCTTATTTTAAAATATCGCTACGGTCTACGATCGCAAATGCCACGATAATTTTTAATAAGGAAATCTTTCATGTTCTCTCAGCAGACATTTTCTGTTTTGAGCAACATTTTAAGTAATTATTTGTTGTCAATTCACAGACTTGGCAAACACTCGGTTTGTTGTCCTTTTGACTTGGCGACATTTTTCGACTGGCGCCAAATCCGGACATGGTCCTATAGGTTAACCGCCTTAGTATCCTTTTAAAATAAAATAATTACAAATTAATGATTATAAATTAATGGTTATTATTGAGAAAATATTTCGCTGCTTGACTAAGATCCATTTGTAAATAAATTGGAAACCGTGATAGCCGTCAACGCTTAGAAACTATACTTAAAAACAATTTGAATTTTTACTTTTTTATTAACAATAGTGTTTGGTAGTTCAGTCAATAGAAAATATAATTTAAATTTTCAAACATTAAACGTCCCTAATATTATGCATGTTTAAATTTAAACTTACTAATTATATCCTAATTTTTTAAACTAATAACGAATCTTATATAACGCTTAGATTAGAGTAAATCAAAATCAACTTAGGAATCACTTTTTTGTTGTTTTCAGTCGGCCATTTTGAAATTAGTAGTATTTTGTTCATTTCGATTGTTGCCATTCCAGATATAGAAATATAAGGAAATTTGGGTGCCGTATAAGAGTATTATATATATAGATATTGGCATCTTATGAAAAGAGTGAAAAATAGTTATTTATGCAACTAGTGTGAAAAGTAAAGCTTTTTTAAACGAGTCGAATAAATTACCAGCGAGGTACGAGCGAGTGAAATAAATTCACGGGTTTAAAAAAGGCTATTTCAACGTGTTGTCATACACTATTTTTTATAATAACGTGCAAAAAAAAGTATTTATTAAATCGGCATTTATTAATTGGCTTATTAGTCCTCCATGCGCGTCCCGTCGTTAGCATTGGAGGTTACGTGATCTACCAATCTAATACTTTAACTATGATATCTATGGTTTATATAAAGAACATAATGCCTAGGATTTCTTTCGGGAGGGAAGAGGATATCATAACTTCACAAGCGGAGCTCCAAAAATCCCTCATGAAATCATTGATGAATACGGGATCACTGATGTGAAGCTAAGAATCAGTGGGAAAGTGAAGCCCAAATCCGTGTAGTCCTGATTGTCATAACGGAAGCGCTTCATAGAACGCTTCTTCTAGTATTTATGTAACGTACGCTTCAACTACGAAGTTGCCCAATCGTCTTAGAGACAATTATTGGATATTAGACTGGGTTGTGACAGTTTGGAGGTACAATTA
Organism: Oedothorax gibbosus; assembly: GCA_019343175.1. Taxonomy (NCBI): domain Eukaryota; kingdom Metazoa; phylum Arthropoda; class Arachnida; order Araneae; family Linyphiidae; genus Oedothorax; species Oedothorax gibbosus. Next base: position 203,237 of record JAFNEN010000357.1, on the reverse strand, counting down.
GAAATATATGGACATGTAATACCCTGTGATGCCGTAGTACGAGATATATTAACCTCATTTTACATTTTTAGGAAGGTTTTGTGAGGCCCAGTGAGCTTAGTGGTAGTGATTCGCATTGCCAAGCCACAGGTCCGGGGATCGAATCCCGTATTGGGCGAGGTTGACCCATCCTTTCATCCCTTGAGTGGGCCGATGAAATGGGTACCAAGCATGCTTGGGAACTAAACACTGGGGGTTCCGCGTGAGGCTGACCACCTTACCGGGACATATGCCTAGCACCCCAGGTCACGAAAGCTGAAATGGGCACGGCAGCCCTTGGCCCAGTAATGGGCTGTTGCGCCGAGGAGTTTTAGTAGAGGAGTATACCCTGTGATATCGTAGTACGAGATATATAACCTCATTTTGCATTTTTAGGAACGTTTTGTGGATTAGGAATGTGAGAAAGGTTAGCTGCAACAAAAGAACGACTTAACATACATTTTTTTTTTTAAATGTTTATAATTGAAACCAAATAATACAAAAATTTTAACTATGTTCAATGTATGTTTCCCCCTCACTACTAATTTGATTTGATAATAAACATTATGTATTTGTGAAGAAATTTATGCTTGCAGAAAATTATTTTTGTGTCTGTAATTATTAACCTCTACATTCCCGAACAAAATCCAACACTTTTTTTTGTATGAACGTATTTTTCAAACAATTATATATTTTAGACTATGTTTGTCAAGTAAGTTGAAGAAAATAACGTTTAACATGTGCTGAGAGACTCGTCAATTTAGTGTAAATTGAAGCTTTCAGACAGAAAAACCCTTTTTCATGTGGTATGAGTAAACAAGCGCTGTCAGTTTCTTGTAATTAATATTCCATTCTAACATTTGTTTTAATGCAACATTCTTATAAATTTACAGCAGAAAAAACCTTGCAAGACCTCCAAATTCTCACAGAATTAATAAATCAGCTGCTTTAATTTTGATATTTTTGAAAAGCTTATAAAATTTCCCAGCTTATAATGAAAAAAAAGTTAGCATTAAGAAAAATTGCAAAATGTAGTGGTGAAATACGAATTCTACAAAGGGTCCACATTTGTGTACCTCTGGAGCGAAAATATTTTTTACTTTTGAGTTACATGTAGTCCTTTGTTTAAGAGAAACCTTATTTCAGCAAAAAACACCTTTAAAATCTCTGCCGTACTCTTTCCAACTCCATGCAAACAAACACATCAAAAGCCAAAGAAAAAAAAGACCTCATTTCTAAATTTAAAAAACTCTATAAAACATCTCTACCCTAAAATCTTCCATAAAGCCGCCCGTTTAATCACAGTGTCAGATACACTCAAAAGACTCCTTATACAATACATCATACCCAGCTGCATAATTGGTGGCCAGAAAAAATTTGCCTAAAACGTCTTCCGCTTTTGACCCAGTATGCGGGATGACCCAGCCGGGAGTTCAGGTAAATGGCTTTCGGCATGTCTAGTTATAGCATCGGCTTTCATACAAAGACGACATTGAATTTGAAAGGATGGTGGGAAATGTGTTTTTATTTTGCAAGATCTTTTGTCGTGTCATTGAGTAGATTTTTTGGGATGCAAGAACTCCGTAAAGTGTTTGTTTTATAGGCCTTATGGTTTTTAACCCATTAACGACAGTTGGTAAGAAAATTTGCCTCGCCAAAATAAGCTTCCTGATTGTTATAAACAAAGTATACGACAAATGAAGACCATAGTCCTGAACAATTTATCTAGGACAAATTAAATTGAACGAAAAACGAATTCATACAACTTTAAGCTAACGTTTTTATTCGGAAATAAAGCTGTTATTGTGTTCACAAAGTCGTCGTTAATGAACGCAACGACGACTTTGTGAATGCCGTTATCACCTATATTAGCGAATAAAAACGTTAACTTTATAAAATTGATTTTCCGTGTAACAATTTCCCACATTATTTTTTTAAGAATCGGTTAACACCTTGCTTATAACATAAAAAATTCACTACTTTTTTTTTCAAAAAATATGTGCTGGAAACATCTTGCGATTAAAGCTTTGTATTTTTGATTTTCTATGTTGGTTTAAAATGCGTAAGTTATATACAACTGTATTTTTTTATCCTTAATATTTTAAATATTTTTGCGTCCCTCGTTTATAAAGTTATGATTTCAGTAGTTGTTAAAAAGGACTTTATTAAAGGGTACAACTGTACTTAAAACAATACAATCTATTTGTGTTATTTTAAATGTACAAGAGCAAGAGGTTCTTCAATTTTAAAAATAGTCTCCTTTTGAAAGTTTATTCTTTCCTCTTACTGTGTAAAATAATTTAACGTGTCTCTATAATATTTGTTGATTCGTTATTGGAAGACTAAGTAAGTTTCGGATGACGTAATCACTGTGATTTGATCACTTGATAACTCTAAATCTACGAATTGAACTAAACGAAATGTAAATTAGAGGAAACAGAGGTAAATTTATTACCCCTATTACGTCTCATACAAAAATATCTCTTACATACATAAAAAGAACATGAATGATTTAAGATTCAGACCCGTTCCGTTTACTTGTTGCACATAATGACGGTGCTGAAAAATGTGGTTTTGGAACATTACAATGTACCTTGTCATTGAAATGATCTTGAATGAATGAGAATATGACCGTGTGCTTTGTAATTAAAAATAAATTCAGACATAAGTAGATGTGCATTGTTAAATAAAAAACTAATTAGAAGTATTACAAAGAAATGCATGTACTTCAGAGCCAGATAGGTATATGCCACCCTAAAATTATATTATTAATATTGTTATTACTATTATTATAATTATTATTTACAGTTTTGGATGCAGATTTAAAAGGCATACCTAGCCTCCAAAAATACTCTCTTATTTGAACAGTTAAAAATAGTTTGTGACTAAATAAACAATAGAGTTATATCTAGACAAGTATTAAGGTTTGTTGTAGTTAAAAAAAATTCACATGTTTGTTCCATAACTTTAAAAAAAATTACTTGTTTGGTTTAAAAGTTTCATATCGAATAAATTTCAAATATAATCACCAAAATAAGTAAAAAAAGTTTATAAAAGTATAATTCTGGTTTTTTATTAATAGTTGTCTTATTCCCATCAAACCCCCAGCAATACATTTTGTTCAGCCACTATCACTTTTTTAACCATGGGATAACATTTTAATTCGCTGTACAAAAAAAAAAACCATCGATTCAAATCTAAAATGTCCTAAAGAGACCCTAAAGGTATAGGTATGTTACCCAAGGCAGACTTATTTTTCACTCTAATGTATAACATTTCACTGTTTGAGTTTTTTATTCCTAAATTAGTTCACGGGCATGTTTTCATACAATTCATATCTCATAGCATTCCATTCATGAGGGCAGAACGTAGTAAAACTCTGCTATCACATCTATCATACCATAAATCATAAGCGCATGCGTCATCGCACGCATGCGCAATGAAGCATGACGCAGAGAAAAAGAATAAAGAAAATTCTAAATTATTATTTCGGCTTTTCTTTTCCGTCCTAGAAACCGGCAAGCAATAGATTGGATTGTCAATCCCAACCATCATTTGAAGGCGGATTAGTAGTTTAAGGTTTAAATTAGGATGTATTTTGGTTACATTAGTTTAAATTATCGTCGCACTAGAGCTGCAGGTGGGCTATTGGCGACGGGCGTCATAAGATAGAACCACAGTTAAGTGACGAGTCGACACTTGAGTAGGCACCCAACGCAACTTTTGAGAGACGTTGAACGCAGCGTCGGGACTTTGGAGGATATTTAACGTGCATTCCCTCCAAACGGGGTATTATTCGTCTGACATATTTTAGCTGAATGGGCCGTTTATAGGTCGGCAGTTGTTTTTGCGATGCCCGGATTCGAACCTGGGACCTTCCGAATGCAAGGCGCACGCCTTAACCTACTGAACTTAACAGCTCTAGGATGCTTTTTGAAATGTTTTATTTCATTTGAATCGTGTAAATAAGCATTTTTGCAACAGAGTGAAACCTATAAGTTTGTGAAACTGCCATTTATGCAATCAAACACCAGAGATTACATATTGAAGGGTACTGTACACCTTATATTGTTAATGAAACATTTTAACATTCGAAAATTATCAAAATAGTAAAATTGAACAAAACAATTTTGCTGCATTAATTTAAATTTAAAAATGGACGAATTTAACGAAATACGAAACGATGCTATTCAACTAAATAAATTTTAATTTGTGTATGACTATTACGTCAAAACAAAATCACAAAAAATATATGCCAATACTAAAACTTCCTTCCCCAAATACCCAAATTTTAGTCGCTTCATAACATTCTGAGTTGGAATCGACATAAAAGCACCACGCAGTAGGCGAGAGAAAGACTCCATGCCGAGACGTAGGCGGCTTTTTTAAAGTCTATTCAACTTTTGCCAACTGTCAAAAATGTCGTCACACCTTTTTGGTTTATTTAAACTAGTGTAGAGAATGGATTGGTGAGGAATTTCTTATGCTTGTTGCTTGTGCTTTGGATTAGGGATATATTGGAGCCTAATTTAACTGTTTAATGTTGATTGGAAATTTGGTTGGGCGTAATATTTTATTGGAACTGCATAATGTATTATTTACAAAGTTTATTTGTCTATTAGGTTAAGTTGAATTATTGTCGCACTAGAGCTACACGAGGGCTATTGACGATGAACGTCATAATTTCGAACCACTTTACTTCTCAAAGGAATTTTATATTTCAAGATTGTGTGAAGTATAATCAAAACGAAGAGATTTTTGCAATGAAGAAATGGCAAAATAATAAGATAATTGACCCAATCATACACATAAAACCAAAAAAACACAAGTATATTCTTTTGGTTAGACTGTATCCAGTGAGGGGTATAGTCAGTAAATGCTTGTCACGGCCCACTCAACTTATAAGACCGGTAGCTTTATGTGACATCACTTTATAAGTCCAATTCGGTCTGTCGGCTCTACCGAAAAGAGTTTTAGTTTTAGTTTGAATTATCGTCTCACTAGAGCTACACGAGGGCTATTGGCGACGGGCGTCGTATTTTAGAACCACAGTCAAGTGACGAGCCGACACCTGAGTTGGCACCCAACGCAACCGTTAAGGGCGACATCGTTGTTATTAATGTTCGTTCGCGTTGTTATTATTCGTCGGACATTTTTGGCTGCACGAGCCGTTTATAAGGACGGCAGTTATTTTGGCGATGCCCGGACCCGAACCTGGGACCTTCCGCATGCTAGGCGAGCGCCTAACCGACTGGGCTCCCCAGCCCCTTTACCGAAAAGAGAAACAAAACATATTCGGAACTTGAAAAGTATATCTCGGCAGGTGCGCTATTAGGCTTCGCGCTTTTTCTTCGGAAAAGCTAACAATATCCGAACCGAACAGATAGCGTCACGTCACGAAGAGCTTATGAGGCCTTAAAGTTGAGTAAACCATGCGGCTTTGTACGATCCTACAGGTGTCGGAAAAATGATTGACACACTTTTATGGATGCTCCCTTTTTTAACCGTTTTGGAGGAGAGACCAGAAAAATAACCCCCTAAAATAGCTTTTGAACTTTATAGACAAGAGAAAAGTTGTACAAAAAAAAAATTATATAAGATCCTGCCAAAACAAGTTAGAAATATTGTACGCATACGCGGAAAATGATCAATTTCATTAAATTAGTATTTTTCAGTAATTAAGTAACTATTTTTTAACTTTTGGTGATGATTTTCAATAATCTCCATAAAAGTTCCGTTTCCATAGTTAAACAAATAATAAACACGAATTTATATAATGCATGACTCAAAGCCCGACAAAATTACACGTTTGAATAAAAAAACACATTAAAAACCAGTTAAATGTATAGGGGAGAGTGGGAGCTATTGGGACAAATTTTTATTAACCTTTGTATTTCATCAAAAATACAAGAATTTTCATTTCTTTTTTAACAAGTTCATAAACTGAACATTCGTTAACAAAAAGTCATTCGATAGATGTTAAAACATTACCATATTTTAGTTGCTGAGCATTTTAAACAAACTTGTAAATGTCCCATTAGCCCCCATATGTGGGGTCTAATGGGACAGGGGGCAGGGCTAATGGGACATGATAATGTCGCCTTAATTAAAATTTCAAAATCGGGAAAAGGAATCAGAAAATGATATGAAAATAAAATTTTGAAGCAAACACCATTCACATAATATATACATAATTAAATTTATTTTGTTGTAAGACAATTATTCCCCATTGAAAGGTGAAATATCAAAGTTAAATCTCAAAATCGGAGATGTTCATACAATTTTTGCTCAATGACTGGAAAGGATTCTTTGTAACTAAATCTTCTAAAATTTATCCCAAACTTGTTCTCTTTTTTAGGGTACGTGAATTTAAAAAGACCGTCTTTATCTTCCAATAGCTTACCCGGAGTTCATCGCTTTCTATTTCAGAAATCAATTCCGACGTAATGAAGAATAATTTGCTTTCTAGCAAATTTTACCAACAACAAATTATTTATGTTCACCAAGCTCTGTTCAGATGTAATTAACGAAATTGCAGGTGGAAAAATGTCACCAATAAAGCTACTTGAACTTTCACTTATTAAATTTATGCTTAAAAAGTTCAAAAAGTTTAAAATTAAAGTTTTAAAAGGTTTTTGGCAAATTGACTGAATAAGATATTATAGATTTATATATATTCTTCAAGAGAAGCATACAAAGCTAGGTTTATTCGTGTCCTATTTGACCCCACAATTTCTGTCCCATTAGACCCCAGTGTTGCTTTTTTTTATAAATGATCCAACACAGAAGCACGTGTATTTCACCACAGTATTTGACATATAGTATCTTAATCTATGATATGTCATCTACCTAAAACTATAGTTTAGTTCATAGAAAGTTTTTATTTAATACTTTAAAAGTGACAAAAAAGGTTCACTTTTAACTAACTTTGGATTCTCCAAAACAACAATTCTTCGCTCCACTTCAACACATGCTTTTAATGGCTGATCTTTGGTTGTTAAAATGTAAAGTCTAACTGTTACAATGCTGTAGTGTAGAAATATTTGTAAAAAAGTATATATTTCCCCGCTTTAGGCCCCTTGTCCCATTAGCCCCCCCACTCTCCCCTAACATCAAAACTTTTCTAATAATAACTCCATAACCCTTTTCTACCCGGTTCCTTTGAAGCATCACATTCAAAAACCCATCTCTCATGCATCAAGAAGAACTTTTTTTAGTGTTCAAAGCCAGGGGATAAAAAAAACGAACAAAATAAACCATCAGACAACGCTCAAAAACAACTACAAAAATCATCTCAAGCGAACGCTTTACCTACCATCACAACAATGGCCGCGCTAATAAGGGAAAACAATATTCCATTCTGCAAGGGAATGAAAAAAAAAATCATTTTGTAAGAAAAAAAAGTGGAAGAGAAAGTGTTATGGATGGTTGGAGAAGAGACCTTGAAAAGTTTTTTTGGAGAGGAAACGGACATTTATTGGAAAAAGATGTCGTAGCGAGATTGAAGGGATGACATCGGTAGTTGGAGAAAGTTCAAAGGCATTGGTTGGCTGATTTACGTCGCACAAGAACTCTGAGACTGTCTGGATTGAAACATTACCGACGGTTGTCAATAAAATTTGCCACGTGAAAATGAGCTTTCAGCAAAAGTTAATTTTAACCCTCTAAGGGTTGAGCTAATTGTCTGAAGTGCCAACTTATTTTCACTGCAAGAAGAAAAAAATTTAAAATTTTAATGGATACTTCATTTTTTGAATTTTTTAAAATTATACTTCTGTAGCAGATGATTAAAAGTGACTTCTCCATACTTCAAAATTATATATTTAGTAAAATTATAAATATTTAAAAATTATATGTGCTGCTGGGAAACATGACAGTCAGTTGACGGGTTTATACGCCTGTTTCCCTCAGAGGGTTAATAAACAAAATATTTGACAAATGAAGACCATAGTCCGGAACAAATTATGAAAGACAAATTAAGTTATACGAAAAAGGAATTTTAAAAACTTAACGTTATTACTTAGAAATGAAGGTGTTAATGGTATTCAGAAAGTCGTCGTGAATGGGTCAAAAGAACTGAGCCCTCAATATTTTAAATAAGTTTTATTATGTCCTTTTAGCTTCCACAGTACGTTTATAACGTAAAAAGTGGAAGGTATTATAATAGTCTAGTCCGTCTGTCTGTCCGTCACCCCCTTTCATAGCCCAAACTACAAATGCTACGGACAAGTGTGGTACGTCAAAAAAAATTCAGCGCATCAAAATTAGAGTACATTGAACATTTCAGAAAAGAATTCGAATTCGAAGTACTTCAATTATTTAAAAAAAACTGCAAAATTTAATGATCGTTTAAAAAGCATGAGAGCCATTTTTATTAGATTTTAATCACCATTTCCATTGCAATCACCATTGCAAATTTAGCATGTAAATGTTTAATATAAAATATTAATGCTATGTTTGTAGCCTTTTTACCTGTTAAACACAACTGTTGTGTGGAAGCGGGTTAAGTGACAGATTCCGTTACAAACCTACTTGTTTAATTTTTGATGCTATCAATTAGTCGACCTGATTTCAAAGTTAGTGTCCCGAGTAGCTAAGTTGATTAACTGATAATATCTCAAAACTGTGAGCAGTACAGATTCCAGCTTTGTCGCAAATATCCTAGAAATAGAATCATACTCTGAATAAAATTCGAATTGAATAAAACTCGAATTGAATAAAATTCGAAAAGGTGCAATTAAAACTCTCAATCACCTTACTCCGAAGTATTTGTACTGTAACATCTACTTTGTAACTGTATTTACAAATTTAAAAGGTATATTTTCATTGTGTTGAAGAACTGAAGACCGAATTTGCAACCGAAGATTAAACTAAGTTTTCGACAAACGTTACATTTGTAACTAGAACCTATTGAGTTGAATTAGCTTCGCACTAAAGCTACTGAAGAGCTTTTGGCGACAAACGTCATAATTTAGAGTACAAGTCAAGTGACGAGACGACACCCAAGTAGGCCCTCAACACAACTTTTAAGCGCACATAGTATGCAGCGTTGGGAGTTTGGAGCATATTTAACGTGTACTCACTTTGGGGCTTACTGCATGGTTCGTTTTATGGAGGTATTTTGGCCATGCCCCAAACCTGGGACCTTTCTCATACAAAGCAAGCGCCTTATCGACTGGACTCCCCAACCCCAAGTAAAAAAACTAAACTCCTCGGCGCAGCAGCCCATTACTGGGCCAAGGCCTATACCGTACTCATTTCAGCTTTCGACCTAGGGCTCTGGGGTGCTAGTCATATGACCCGGTAAGGTGGTCAGCCTCACGCGGAACCCCCAGTGCTTAGTTCCCAAGCATGCTTGGTACCCATTTTATCGACCCACTCAAGGGATGAAAGGACGGGTCAACTTCTCCCAATCCGGGATTCGATTCCCGGACCTGTGGCGTGGCAATGCGAAGCACTACCACTAAGCCACTGCATCCCCCAACCCCAAGTAAAAATGCCTAAATACTGAAACGTTAAAATTTTGCGTGGGGTGAACGACTCCTATAATTTTTTTCTATGGACATTCCCTGTTTCAACTGAAGTTCACGTTTCTGCTTCATATTACACATAACACAAGCTTCGAAAATTCCACAAGATTAATTTTTGAACCACCCCCCGCCATTAAGGAAAGGCTACTGCATCTTCGTCGGCGCTTAGGAGACTAATGAGAGAATCGTTGCAATAACATGAACAACACCCTCTGCGAGGCGTTAAACTGCAGTGATCAATGGGACGTCTCAGCGTAATGGGCGACTAAGGGCAGACACTGTTGACAGGGCTCCTTCACCTTATGCGTGGAAAAATGAATAAAAGAAAGTTGCGGAGAGGTCTCGAATAATTAAATTCTCTATACTTGAAACAAGTAGGCTTGTAACAGAATCTGTCACTTAAACCGCTTCCACACAACATTTAAGTGATGAACACATTGAAAAACGCGCCAAACACAGTATATTTATTCTATATTAAACATTAACACGCTAACTGTAACTAGTTTCATTTATTTTATTTCGAAAATTCAATAATTATTTCTTCAATAATAATTGTTTGCAAAAATTTATTTATATTTCAAAGAATAAATATGTAATATTCCTCGCTTTTAAATAGAATGAAAATATTTCATATCAACATACAAAGAATCTCGTAGTGAAATACATTTGACGTCATTTCAAACTGATCGATGTCGCAAAAATAAATTTATTTCAATTTATTGTCTAAAAAAATTAGTTTCTCGAGCGATTGTTGCGAATGGCAATGGTGATTAAATTCTAATAAAAATGGCTTCCTATGCTTTTTAAATGAGCATTAAATGTTGCAGTTTTTTAAATAATTGAAGTACTTCGAATTCGAATTCTTTTCTGAAATTTTCAATGTATTCTAATTTCGATGCGCTGAATTTTTTGACGTATCACACTTGTCCGTAGCATTTGTAGTTTGGGCTATGAAAGTGGGTGACAGACGGACAGAACGATTATAATACCTTCCACTTTTTACGTTATAAACGTAGTGTGGAAGTTAAAAAAAAAATGTTGACTTCCAATACAAAAATTGTGTAGTTCCCAGTCATTACAAGTTGTGTTGAAACCATACACAAATGGTATTGCGACCCAATAATAGCACAAAAATTGTGAAGGAGCAGCACGAATGTATTCTTCTGAAATGTAGTTAAGCAATCAGCTCTTTAAATATTTCTGATAAATAGCTATACTACGGTACTATTAATTTTACAGAAAAAAAAACATTTACAAAAAAATACTGTTATTTTCACTTAAGGTTTTTTTCTGTAAAAATAAGTGTTTTAAGAAAACAAAAGCTTTTCTGTTTTTAACCATGTAGAATACTAGTATACTGCATAGAGTTCTATACTGCCAACAAGCATTTTAAAACTGTTTGTGGAAACACCGCCGTATACCAAAACAGCTAAGTTGGACTGATGATCCAACGGTACGTGGGGTGGCCGGGGATAACCAGATTATCTCTGTTAAATCGCTAATTTTAAGGTATTAGTCTGGCACACCAGCTGATAATTTTTTTCTGTAAAAACTACAGACTTTTTTTTACAGTGGTGGTATTGGTGAGTGACCCCATCTTGAAACATTCTTGAGAAGAAATGTAAGAAACGAGGCGACCATCATGTTCGCATGTCATCAACACTATTCTTGTATTGAAACAACACAATATTGTAACGTTAAAAAATTTTACTAAATACTTGTACTGCTTGAACGCAAGTTTGTTTTGAGTATTTTTTTACCATCAGTTCCTAAACTGATTCACTGTCACATACCAGCCACACTGTAAACAAAATCTACTAATTTTACAAAAAAAACCATACATTTACAGAAAAATACTGTTATTTCCTTTTAACGTTTCTTTTTTTTCTGTAAAAATAAGTTAAGAAAAAAAGTTTTTTTCTGTTTTTAACCACGTAAAATACTAGGACTGCCACCGAACAAGCATTTCAACTGTTTGTGGAAACTCCGTATGCTAAAACAGCTCAGTTTGACTGATGATCTAACAGTACGTGGGGTGACCAGGTAAACAGATTATCTCTGTTAAATTGTTAATTTTACCGCATTTTTCTAGCACACCAGCTGAGGTTTTTTTTCTGTAAAAACTACAGATTTTCTTACAGTGCAGAGCGTGGTATTGGTGAAAGTGACCCCATCTTGAAACATTCTTGAGAAGAAATGTATAAGAAACGAGGCGACCATGACCCGTTATACTTCAGGAAGGATGCGGCTCGAGAGAGAGAGGTCAGACTACTTCCTCTTATTATACTATCTGATCGTAGTAGAATAGTAAAAGGGCCACCTGTGTATCCGTGTCTTGATTAACCGGAATAACTTAATGGCACGAGATTCGAGAATGGTCTCCTTTTTTTCGTAGGTTAGCGTTAGAATTTTTGAATACGTTAGGCTAATTCCAAGCACAACTAACCTTTCTGTAGTGTAAGTCACGTGTGTATAAAGCGATTATAACTACAACTTTTAACATTAAATGAAAAAAAATTAGCATAATAGATGAGCTACACTTATTAAAACCAAATAATGTAACGTGCTTTATCTAATTCGATTTATTTTTCAATTTTAAAAAGCTTTTAATCTCCTCTTAAATTGTGACTTGCACTACAGTTACATGGATTAAGCCATTACAATCAAACGTGAACAAAAATTTGCGTATAACAAATAGGACACTTTACAAAATTAGCAAAAACAAAAATTGAAGTTATTTATATACAAGTATTTGTACTATGATATTTGTTTCGTAACTGTATTTCAAAATTTAATAGGTATCTATTTGCTGTGCTGACGAACGGTAGACCAAATATGGTATTTGACTAAAAAAAATTTACTGGCTTAAAATATTCTTATGCCAAAAATATTAGACCCGTGTTTTTTCTTTTTTTCAAATACCCAATAAAAAGGGAGGAAAATGAATTTTAAAATTACGCCCGAAAACGCTTTGTGACTGTCACGTGGTATCTAGACATCACTAGTAACTATAAACAAACTTGGAAACACCATTTTGGAAACTACTTTAAGCAAATTTGAACTATCCACTTCTGTAAAACCTCCTTCCAATATTTATAACTATATAATTCTTATTTTAATAGTGTATTAGATTAAATCCAGTTTAATTGCAAGCAAAAAAACATCACACTGGTTTGTTTATATATACTAATGACGTCAGCCAAATCGACGTGTTTGTGATCACGTGACGTATCGATAAAAAAATAAGCCATTTTAAAATGATTTTTACTAATTATTTAAAGATTTATTGTGCAAAAAAAAATATATACGTTTGTTATTTTTGGGTTCAAACTATAATTAATTTAATATTGGAAGGTATTTCAGCGATACAGTCAAGTACCCTATTGGCAGCCGAAGACTTTACCAAGTTATCTACGAATGTTAAATTTTTAACTAAACTTGTTGAGTTGAATTAACGTCACACTTTACACGCGGATTTTTTTATGCGATAAATGTAGCTGACTTACTGGTCCCGACCTTCCCACTTTTTGAAATTGGTTCGAATATTTTTTTTAATTTTCAATAAATAATTTTACACAAAATATTCGAAGCAATTTCAAAAAGTGGGAAGATGGAGACCTGTAAGTTATCTACATTTATTATTTAAAAAAAAAAACGTTTGTAAAATATTCAAATTAGTTTTTTTGCCATTGGATTAACACTGAGGCACTTGAGTTTGGAGACCCGAGGTCCAGCGCGCTCATTCCTCCTTAAATAGGAATTTGCATGACTCTAAATATAGAGTTCAAACTATTAACAGACCTTCCTTTATTAAGTGGGGATTTTTCAGAAAAAATTGCATTTTTAAGTTATTATATCGTATTGTACGTCAAGAAATAAACAGCCAAGGTGACTTTCCAAGTTACGATTGCAAAATAGGCAAAAATTATAAGATATATTGATTACCATTAAACTATTGATAAAAGTAGTCGGACTACAATTAACAAGTACTTTTTTCAGAAAGGTATGCAATAAAAATTTTATAACTAGATACACATGATTCCTCATGTAAAGTCCTACGTTTGGTATTACGTCATATTTGTCTAGATAACTTGAACAGGAAAAACTATTAAATTCCTGGTTAATGAGCTTTTAGGCAATATTAAAAGCCTAAACGGATGGAAAAATTAAATATTACAATTTTATAACAAATGTTTGAAGTAATGAATCCCTGAATGCTACTTCTTTCGGTCAACAAAACAAATGTATATAAAAAATGCGAATTAAATTTTGATACTTATTATCTTGTAACATTTCTTGTTATCTTCTACAACATAAATATTGTAACAATTTAACAAGATACTCATAAAACCTACTTAACCATGAAACTATAAAAAATACTCAACGACAGAAGAGGCCAACTGTAGAGAAATATTTAAATTTCTTCTTTCAAGAACCAGTAGGTTACGCTACTAATGGTCCGATGTCTGGCTTCTTATGTCTGGAAATTATGCATTAGTCTGAGAAATTCTATGCTAATATAGTTTAGTATAAAAAGTGACAGCATTGGACATCGTCTCTTTTTCTACTAAAGTATAAAGATAATGTTCTACTAAATTTTATGCAAACTTTGAATGTGCGTTAAAGTTATTTCCTTATTGCAGTTTTCAAGGAAATTGAAACAAAACAAAATGCATTATTTTATTTCAAGTTCAGCTTTGTGTTGAACTTGTGAGATTTTAAAATAAGGACATTTTAAAACTGCTTTATTACTATTTTAATATTTTGCTGTTTTATCACTTGACCAAATTCTCGACAATGGTTCTTTTAACAACTAGATTTTAATTTGATTCTAGTTGTTTTGAAGCATTTTGAAGAAATATTTATTTTAAAAAGTTTTTAATTATGTAAAAGTTATATTTAAGACTAATATTGTCTTGCCATAAATCCTCTCGCGAAATAGCTCCTAATGACTTATGGAATCAAGCTTAAATATCTAAGGTCGGCCTGAACGCTAGTTTTCAGTGAAACAAACTTCAAAAATTTCATCTTAAATATTTATTTTTAATGCTTTTAAATGATTCATTCATTATAAAGAAAATCCCTTTTACCAAAAAAATAAAATGATTGTTTTTATTCAGTTTTTATTTTTAATTATTAAAATTAGAGGAAGATAATTATGCTGATGTTGTGTGGTATATATTTGCTTTCACTACCAAATTTTGTTCAAAAATGATCATATTTTTACAGACGTGTGTCATGCTAAAGGTTTATTGTACAGATACCGAGAAAGAAGAATTTATTATCCTTTTACTAATTACTTGGGAATCTTCATCAACTTTACATACTACTGTATGAAGTATAAGCTTCAGACATATTATCCAATTAGGATACATTCATAATTCAAATAGAAAATAAAATGCCTTAATTTCAAAAACTAAATCCATTTTAAAGCATTTTTTTGTGAATAATTTTTTAATGAGTATGTTGGTGCCATGCTGTCATAGATATTTCTTGTGGCTAAATAAATGCACACTTGTACATGAGATTCAAAAGATTAAAGGTAATAAAATGCACACTGTACTGCGTTTTTTCGTACTTAGACACAAAAAGGTTTATATAACAATATTTTGTATTAAAGAAGAATTAGTAATTTATTGCGGTTAATTGAAATCTTCCGTGTGCAGTTTAAACCTTTTAGTGGAAGTAGACTTTCATTACTACAACAGAAACTATAATTGCAAATTGATACAAACATTAAATAAGATTTATCTGCTAGCCCATGCGCAACGCTCTATCAATAGTTTTAAAAAAATATATGGATTGTTTTTGAAGCGAGAAATAGTTTTAGTTCCCCCTAATACATTAAAACTAAATATTTTTATAAAACTTGCGCTTCAAACAAATGTAATCTGCAGTAAAATGCATTTTAAAACCTATGCACGTTGAAAACATTCAATTTTGAGCATTTCAAAACTGGTTGAGGACCTTGTTTACATCTTTAGATCTTAAAACATAAAAATATTGTTGGTCGTTTTTTTTTTATTTTAATTAGCTAGAATTTATAGAATTAAAAAAAGCTGTTTATGCAGATATGTTTATTTTACTAACCAGTTAACTTTGTGAGTTGTTGATTATTATTGTTTAGTTTCATACTTTTGCTGTATTATATATGATATTTATTTTGTGACTGCTTTATTTTATACGAAATGGTTGAGTTCAAATTACATCGAAGTGCGTGTTAAATTTAATAATATGTAAATAATTTGACTTGTCAAAATAGTTTATACTATGAAACTTGTCACTAGCACGTAACAATTTTTCAAAAGCAGTTTACGGCATAAATAATCTTCTACGTATTATTACAAGCTTAAAATAAACGCAAACATCGCTCAATACTAACTTAAATCCACCATTATATTAAGAATCTTTTCTAGCAAAATAGGCCAGCGAGAACAGCACCAAACCGGAGAAACAGCAGACGAAATTAATAAAAAGAAAACTTCCAACTTACCTGTCATATTTCGAGCCTGTTTATCAAATCTGCACACAAAATAGAATAAATACGTCCAGATAGAATGTAATCACACGGCTTCAAATAAATTCTAGATCACGCACACGAAATATTTACAAATCCACATCAAATGCAAAATCACAAAAAATCGTCACAGCGCACGGTGCAGAAACGATTTCAACTCCAACTAAAAAGTTGGTAAAAGCCGACTGCTAAAGTTTGTAACGTCAACAGGTAGAAGCCTCGTTTTGTGCCGGACCCTCTCATTGGCCGAATGAGTTGAAAGACAGGTAGAGTGTGAGAGGAGGCTTGTGGTTGGTTGTTGCGGACGCCTAGGTATGCGCGCTCGCGGGAATGGGGGTGGGTGGGATGTTTTTGAGGGACAGGTGAAGTTGGTTTCGGAATGGGCAGGTAGGTCTGGCAGGTAAGACGGTTATAGGAGTCCTTTTTGTTATTTATGTAAAAAATATTGAATATTTTAAATATTAATAAAATAAATTAATAACAAAGTTAATCTAATAAATACTCTACATATTTATTCTAAGTTCTAGTAACTTAGGATACAATATATATATATATACAGAGTATTTATTTTATTAATTTTTTTTATTACTTCACCTAAGGTAATAAAAACAGGGGGATATTTTTCCTAATAAACACAAATATATACGAGTGCGCATCTGTGTTAAGTGGGAACTATAGAATCTATAGTTCCCCGACTCTTCTAAAACTGATCATTTCGACAATTATTTTATTTTTATAATTTAAAAACTCAGATCATTTACATAATAAAATTTATTAAGGAAATACAGATTATTTCTTTACATAAAATCAGCATAATCTATAATAATAAAAGAAAGAGTCTGTCTGTCTGTGTGTCTGTTATCGGATCGTAAAAGACCTACTTATACTGCCCACAGGAATTCGAAATTTTACAGATAGATTCCCTTTAATACTAACGTGTGCACCTGAGGCTTAGTTTTTTCATATTTGTTCCATTTTTAAAGAAAATTCGAATTTTCTGAAAAAAATACACCACTTTCGCTCAAATCCGATCATTTTTTCTCTTTCCTGATGCCATCGGCTGAAAAAATTAAATAAAACTTTTAACGAAAACATTTAAAATTCAAAAAGTTTATTTTATTCTTTTGCCATTACTTTCAGAAACTAAATTCATTATTTGAAAAATAATTGACATGTTCCAAGTTACGTAATTCCGCCAGTATTCATTCCCGGATTTTATTGTGGGTTTATTTGATGATTTTTCATTGATTTTTCAGTTAACTGCATGTATGCATATTTAAGCAATAAATGTATAGTTAAGCTATTACTGGAACTATGATGGTTAATAAAGGCCATCGCACTAGATCTATTAGTGTTTTATGTCTTTATTTTTTCGCCAAATACGTTGCCAAACTCGCCAAATTATTAACTAAAATTTGCCAAATAGGCAATTTCTTTTATAAATAATTTATAAGCTGGTCGGTTGTTCGAAGGTCATTATGTTAGAGCTATATAATAGGTGTGGGTAGCTATCTCTATTTTCTCGCCAAATTATTTCCCAAATCGCGCCAAATGAGCTAAAAGGTTTTATATATTTATGAGGGAATTGTCATTACATTTATGAGTGCATTTTATAGCGTATTTTTCATTTTGGAATTTTAAGGCAATGAAAAGGGATTTTATAATTTAAAAAGAGCGGAAACAATAATAAGTTTATGATCCTATAACAGGGTATATGGTACACATATTTGGAATCTATTTGATATTTTTTTTTAATTCCGTGCGAAGAACGGGTATAAATTTGCTAGTATCAAATAAAAAGACATTGAGTCATAATGTAACATATCATTTAATTAATCAAATTACATTAATTGAGCTGCACAATGCAGGTAACCGTATTGACCGTAAAGGAAATATTTATAGTGAAATTTTGTTTTCCCCACAAGAACTTAATATTTTGCTGGTTTCAGGGGACTTATTTCCTTCTAGATTTCATTCCTGCATTTCCTTCGATCGGGTGTTAGATTTGTGCTCTGTTCCCACGTCACATTGATTCCAATGGGGTTGTTTCACGTCATGGATGGCAACAGCTCCAACGGTTGGTTTTCATTCGTTGTCTGAAATCGCTTTTGTACGTTAAGACGTTAACGTTAATACGTTAAAACGTATTCAAAAATGAGTTTTCTAAGAATATTTTACTTATTTAATTTTTAAGTGCCAATCTCCTCGTGTTCTATTGTTTGTTCAAATCATTTATTAAAGAAAGCTTGCATAGAAAGAAAATTTTCTTTACATCTTTATTGGTCATTTTCAGTGTGAAACCGAAGCAACCAATGGAAATCGCAGTACAGAGAAAAATGAAAACAAGAATTTTACATCATCTGAAACATTCTAATTGAGGCTCGAGAAATAATTTATTTTCATCAATCATTTCTGTTGCCATTCAAGACCTGAAACAAAAAAGGTAGTTTACTTTTTTTTAAAATTAATACCAACAATTAAAGTAATATATATGATTCTTTATTTAAAGTTAATTTTTTTATATAATTTAAGACTCATATGTATATGCATTGTAGAGAAGTTTGCTATCGAAAGCAAGCAACTTTACGTTTGTAAAAAGTTGGTGGGTTGATTATTTATGTGGGCTGTGGAAAAATAGGCATTCAACTAAGAAAGAATGCATATAAAAGAAGTTTAGGGATATCCGATGATGATATAAAAGAAACAAAGACATCCTAATTAGCTTTTAAATGATAGGCGATTAATAACATTCATTAAAAAATCTCTTATCCCGTAATTAGAGTCACTTGTACACAACACACAATTAACAACAACAAAAAATACGACACAATCTTCAGGAATCGAATTTCACAATGAAAGTGTTGTCGTCTGAATGGTAGGTAATGAATTCAATAATTTAAAACACACTCCATAGTAATTGTCTACAAACGTAATCATTAAAGCAAGAAATTTATTGCACAAATAAAGTTTTATAATGGTAGTAAATAACTGTAATGGGGTAACTGTAGGAGGAGTTTTTTGCATAGATATCATAGTTAAAGTATTAGATTGGCAGATCACGTGACCTCCAATGCTAACGACGGGACGCGTATGTAGGCAAAAATAAGGGGGCAAAATGGCCAGAGTTGCTGCCATTTTAAGGGGGAAAATACTACGAAAAAATACCATTTAATTCTAAAATTACAAAAAAATATTGTAAAAATACTAGCTGCATTTTGGAATCTTTTTAGTGACTTTAAATCCTTTTCTAGTATTTTTTTTTAATTTTAAAATTAAATGGTATTTTTTCGTAGTATTTTTCTCCTTAAAGTGGCAGCAACACTGGCCATTTTGCCCCCTTATTTGGCCTCCATGCGCGTCCCGTCGTTAGCATTGGAGGTCACGTGAACTGCCAATCTAATACTTTAACTATGATATCTATGGTTTTTTGCAATTATCAAGAGTACTCCGTTTTCTAGGGTAGAGAGATCAAGTATGGATTATTTTGTGAAAATTAGTTTTCTCTACTCTTGAGGTTTTAGAAACAATAACGAGGATTCTGATTTTCGCTATTCAGAAAAAATAACTTTTGACCATTCTAAATATTCTACTAAGATTGGGAATTAGTTTTTTTTTTTTAATAACTCATTCATAAGATTTTATTGAAGCTGTTACAGAGAAGCATTAAGTAAATGATACAAAACTATGCAAATATTAAGTTCCCGTGTCCAAGGATGGTAATCGACCAAGTTCTCACCGAGAAGGTTCCCGGTTCGTATCACAGCCATACTTTAAACGTATTTGTGCTGGAAAAATAACTCAAAAATCACGGGGTCCCCTATACACTGGAACAGAAGAGCTTGTTAAATCTGTGGAGTTCGATGGCGTTAACGTAAGATGTCGCAGTTCCGTTGGCTGCCCGCTCAGGTGTCGTTATATGACTATGGTTGTAAATTAAGGGGCGTAATTGGCTGTGTTTAAGTTCTTCACGGAAGGCCAGAAATGAACAGTCGGAAACGATTAACCTACCTACCTTTACAAATCTTAAAATCGGTTGATTGGATATAGTCCACTGGATATATAGTGGATATTTTATAGGCACAAAAGAAAGCAACTCATTCTGTGTATCTATAAGTTTTGGTACTTGAGAACATTGCATTTAATAGAACATTTAGCATGTTATTATTCTTTATGCACATCGAAACGCATGGGGTGGAAACTTTAAAGACTATTTCAAGAACGGATTAGGAAAACAAGTTTTAAAAGTTTTATATTCTTACATCGATGAAAAACGAGTACGGTTTTTTTTTTTGGTTTCGCTATTATATTTGAAGGGTCTAGTTGGCAAAACTCACATTCTCTAAAGTAAAACTAATTATTATATCAAAGATATAGTGCCCGGACAGTTGATTGTCGAATTTTGGTGATTGTTAAATCAATTGGACGGAATCGACTTATCATTTCGAAACGCACTGTATATTACAAATTTATTTATTGCTAACCTTGTTGGCTAAGGATTTATTATGTTAGTTTCACACTAGATGGCAACACCAAATGTAAAATTGACAATGTATTGTAATCAACAGTAAAGCTCCAAAAATTGCGTGGTGCTGCCATCTGTATATTCTAAATTTCTTAATAAAATTTAAGTGTTGGTTCTCTGTAATATTAAGTATGAAAAAGCATGACAAATAATAACTTAAACAAAAAAAACTATGCTAGTAATAACGAAAAAACATTTTCTTATTTAAATTTTCTGATTAATATAAAATATCCCTAATGTTGCAAACTAAAATTGTTTAAATCTCGCTTATTAATTTGTTTTAAAAACTTTTTGAGGACTTATTTTTTTTGTTGGTAGACATATATATTCAGGTTTGTGTGCTTGGTCAGTAAGGTTTGGTTTTATAAAATGCACTAATATCGATAGAATGGTTTAAGGCTTATGATGTATTTCAGTGTTTGGTTTGCTTTTTGACAAACGCTTTAATCGAAACTACCAAATGTTAATTTTGTCGTTCTTATCTGTCCGATGTTTCACAATAGTTTTTTTTTATGAATTTTTTAATAGTTTTTGATGAATTTTTAAATTGAAAGTAATTATTTATTATTATCTTATCTTATTAGAGTAATGATGTAACGAAATATGTGTAATTAAATTCCTTTTTTTAAATATAGGATTTTTTTATTAATAAGTATTTTTGTATATATTATTTTGTATTATTTTATTATTGAATGAATAATATTCGATTTTTTTTATTCAGTGTTGGATTCCCTTTTTTATTATCAATGATATATTTGGATAATAATCGGCCGTAGGCCGATTATAATACTAAGATTTAATTGATGTTGTATATTAGTGTACATTTCATTAATGATCAAAAATCCCTCAAAATTAAAAACTTAATTAATGACTTACTAACAACTTTGGATTAAAAGTAATTAAATAAATTATAATCAAAACGTAGTTTCACATGTCCAGTTGCAACAATTGACCCCAGCGGTTTTTTTAAGTATATCACGGTTCGAGTGGCCACAATCGACGGCCCTGAGGATTGCCGAGTAGCCACAATCGACGGCCCTGAGGATTGCCGAGTAGCCACAATCGACGGCCCGGAGGGGGTACCAGCGGTTTTTTTAAGGATATCACGGCTCGAGTGGCCACAATCGACGGCCCGGAGGATTGCCGAGTAGCCACAATCGACGGCCCAGAGGGGGTACCAGCGGTTTTTTTTAAGGATATTACGGCTCGAGTGGCCACAATCGACAGCCCGGAGGATTGCGGAGTAGCCATAATCGACGGCCCGGAGGGGGTACCAGCGTTTTTTTTTTTAAGGATATCACGGCTCGAGTGGCCACAATCGACGGCCCGGAGGATTGCCGAGTAGCCACAATCGACGGCCCGGAGGGGGTACCAGCGGTTTTTTTAAGGATATCACGGCTCGAGTGGCCACAATCGACGGCCCGGAGGATTGCCGAGTAGCCACAATCAACGGCCCGGAGGGGGTACCAGCATATTTTTTTAATTGTGTCATGGGCCGAGTTCAGTTTTGGGCATTCAATTAATCAATTGACCTGACCGCCCAGTGTTGGTCGATTGGTCGGGTTGTCGGTCTCGGTCGATTGGTCGGGTTGTCGGTCTTTGTCGATTGGTCGGGTTGTCGGTCTTTGTCGATTGGTCGGGTCGTCGGTCGGTCGGGTTGTCGGTCTTGGTCGATTGGTCGGATCGTCGGTCTTGGTCGGATCGTCGGTCTTGGGTCGGGTTGTCGGTCTTGGGTCGGGTTGTAGGTCTTGGGTCGGGTGTCGGTCTTGGTCGATTAGTCGGATCGTCGGTCTTGGTCGGGTGTTCGGTCATGTTCGGGTTGTCGGTCTTGGGTCGGG
Source organism: Oedothorax gibbosus (assembly GCA_019343175.1). Lineage (NCBI taxonomy): Eukaryota > Metazoa > Arthropoda > Arachnida > Araneae > Linyphiidae > Oedothorax > Oedothorax gibbosus. The sequence continues at coordinate 180,812 of JAFNEN010000357.1, read as the reverse complement.
TTGTCGGACTTGGGTCGGGTTGTCGGTCTTGGGTCGGGTGTCGGTCTTGGTCGATTGATCGGATCGTCGGTCTTGGGTCGGGTGTCGGTCTTGGTCGATTGATCGGATCGTCGGTCTTGGTCGATTGATCGGATCGTCGGTCTTGGTCGATTGATCGGATCGTCGGTCTTGGTCGGGTCGTCAGTCTTGGTCGGGTTGTCGGTCTTGGTCGGGTTGTCGGTTGGGTCGGGTAGTCGTTCTTGGGTCGGGAGTCGGGTTGTCGGTCTTGGTCGGGTTGTCGGAGTTAACATTAGTTAATTGTTACTACTGCAATTAACAATTCCTTTCCACAATTACAATTGATTAATAGTTAATCGCAGTTTTCCACAATTACAATTGATTAATTGTTAATTGCAGTAGTAACAATTAACAATTAATTGATAACCATTAATTGCTTTTGCAATTAAAATTTGCCCAACACTGGCCGAGTTTCTACATTCGATTGTCGAAGAATTTCCGAGTTTCACAACACGCGGCGCAGGTGGGATAATTTCGTAACGTATATGTCATATTGCGTACAACATTTTACGTTTCGACAATTAAAACATTACTGAGATTTCAAGACATGTTAAAAACAAAAAAAAATCATGAAACTATTTCCTCACGCTACCGACAACACCACTCCGTGAGCAAAAGCAACGAATTCGAGAAATGCAACCGAGAGATTTACGTCACGTAAAAAAAGCCATACCACAATGACAGGAATAAGCCCGCATCTGGAAAAGCAACAAACCAGCTACGAAACGAAAACAAACAAGTAACCACAAGCCCATAAAATATATGTCTACCAACCAACCAACCAACGAGCTGCGTAATTATTATTCTAAATTAACTAATCCTCATAAATTTTCAACGTTTTGAAACAAATATTGATGTTAAAAATTAAAATAAACATTTTTCCGAAGTGAATTTATTGATGCCGTACCGAAATTAATATAAATATTTCGTAAATTACTATTAACTGTAGCAACCCTGTGTTTACTTTTTCACGAACGCCAAAAGTCGCCAAATAGCATTCCGGCCTGAATACGCTAGGTGTTCCGAAAATTGCTATGTGTGGTTAAGGTCGTGACTATATTTGATTGTTGTGTCCTAATCAAGGTTAATAAGTTAAACACTTCGTACCTTTCATGTAACTTTAAAAAGTCCTGAGAAAGGAACATTTTTTTTTTAAGTGTTTATTTCAAACTATTCCATTTTACCATGAATCTTGAATCAGACATTCTTAGTAGTTAATTAAATTATTAGAGCAGCTACTTAGATTATTTGTAGCAATGAGGATAGACATACTGAACTTTTCAGCAAAATGTCCTTTAGTACATGTACTTTAATTGCATATAAATTGAAACGAACAAGGAGAAATGTTTATGAGAACTTTGAAAGAAAATCTTAAAAACAAACATTGACCAATAGCCTTGCATCACATTGAGAAAATTTACTGCATATGGGTACTGTATGAAAGGGGTGCTAAAATGATTTTAAAAAAATACCGAATATATTTTTAATACATCAAAAATATTTAAATATGTTTTTAATCCTTTTTATATTACAATTCTATGAAAAATTTGTTGAAAACCCTGTGTATTTTGTTTAAAAAAACAGCAAATTGGACAAGCACATTAGAATATATTTAAAAAAATCCAATAAATTTAAAAATAATAATAAAAGTTAAAGTAGTTATTTTTATTTTGATGTAGTTTTAGTAATATAGTAAACTATTTTCAATTCAACTTGCAATTTAGTTTTAGTTATTGAGTAAACTATTTTCAATTCAACTTGCAATTTAGTTTTAGTAATATAGTAAACTATTTTCGTAAAAATAATAATGGGCTTGTTTCACGTGGGATCTGGCAACATCTCTGCGGTCTCGTTTTCATTTTTCTGAAATTACTTTTGTTGATATTCGAAATTGAGTTTTCTAAGAATAAGTTATTTTAGTTGTTATTTTTTTAAATTACAACTTCTGGCTGTGCTGTTGGTTGTTTTAATCATTTATCAAGGAAAACTTGCATTGAAAGAAGTTGGAATTTAAAAAAAAAATAACAACTAAAATATTCTTATAAAACCTAATTTGAAATACCAAGGCAAAAGTAATTCGAGAAAAATGAAAACAAGACCGCGGAGCTGTTGCCAGATCCCTCGTCAAACAAGCCCATTTGTAAAATATTTAGTAGATATAACGCACTTTAAAAACCACAATCCTTCTAACAATGTATGTTTTGTTCAAAATGTTAGAACATAGGATAACAATAAGCTTATTTTGTACTTTTATAACAATACAAGTTTCAAATTACTATTTCGAAGTTTTGCAACAATAAAAGCAAGTGGAGAGACAATTCTTGAATCAATATTTTTATTTTAACAGCTAAGCATATATTTTTGAAATTTCTCCATCTAAAGTTATGCTGCCGACATTTAATGAACCATGTTTTTCACCTTTACAGAAACTACCATACTTATGTCACCAAATTTAATTCTATTTTTTCTTATATTTATTTCATCAGTTTTAAAATTAACAAGCAGCTATCCAATGAGATATTTCAACAAACGAAAAAGTAAGTGAAAGTAGTCGCAGTGTTTGATACTTTTATACGCAGTGCCGGATTTCGGCCTAGGCCTACAAGGCCCGGGCCTAGGGGCCCAGTCAGGAAGGGGGCCCTTAAAAAGATAAAATAGCCCAAAAATCGCCTTAAAACATTTGAAAATCGCCAAACTACACTGTGAAAAAAAATCTGTAACCATAACAAAAAAAAATTTAGTAAAAAACTTTTCCTAGAAAATTTCTAGTAAATAACTACTAAAAATAGTACTGTAAAAACACTTAATATATTTGTGTTAACATTACCTATATATATCTTGTATATTTACAAGACTTTTTTATGTATGCTATACATGTAATGTTTTTGTAATTTTACAAGACTATTTTATGTATGCTATACATGTAATGTTTTTGTAATTTTACAAGACTTTTTTTATGTATATTATTATTATTACTTATTTTCTAGCAAAACAAAACAATTTTCATTATATGTTATGACTTATGACTTTCTTGGTCGGGGGCAAATTCGCCGAGCACTGCGACCTCAGGTGTATTGTACTCAACCCCAGAAATGACACAGGCCAAGAGACACACAAACACCACAGACAAATAACAACATTTATTGACAAACACAAACATCCATGCCTTACCGGGATTCGAACCCGAACCCAGAAGCTCCAAAGGCTAGCTCCCTAACCGTTGCGCCACCGGGTCGGCTTCATTACATGTTAACGAAATGTTCATGAACATAAAACATTAAACAATCGGAACAATTCCGAATACAAAAATAAGAATTATAAATAGTATAATAGAAAGAAATAAAAGTTACTCACATATATTTTATACCTGTATCAAATTTAAAACGTTATATCATTTTTAAATGGCGATGAATTGATCCAGATCACAAACGAAACTTTAGAAGCGATGCGCGCGCAACTTCAAATCGAAGATGATTGGTTGAAAAAAATTGCGAATACTAGAACATTTCCTGTAACTGTAGAAATGAAGATTTCTGTTCAGAATTACAAAAACTTTTTTTGTAAAATTGGTTATTTCTGTAACGTTACAAAAACATTTTTTGTATGTTTACAGTATTTTTTTTCTCAGTGTACGAAAACCTATCGCCCGAAGGCCTCAAAAATTGCCAAATTTGCAAAAAAAAATCGCTATTTTGATCGCTAAATACTGAAGCTATACAAATACTTGTCGGGAAAAGGCTTTTTGGGCATATATCCAAACGTAGGAATTGCGCTCCGAATGCTGTTGTGTACACCAGCGTCAAACTGCTTAGCAGAACAATCGTTTTCAGCGCTAAAGAGAGTAAATAATTACTTAAGATCTAACATAGGAGAGAACAGGCTCAACTCACTCTCAGTACCAAATGTACATAGAGTCAGAAATAATGCAGTCAATTGACTATGATGACGTCATTCGTTCTTTTTCACAGAAGAAAGTTTGCCGTGTCGTCGTGTGATTTTATAAATTTTATAGAATAACTATAGTAACATACTGTATTATTCTGATGTTTATTAAAGTCGTTAAAAATTATATGTTCTGTACTAGTGTATTTAATTTGCTAAATTTCCAAAATAGCTTCGAGATGGTGGGGGGGGGGGCAAATGTCAAGTGCCTAGGGGCCCTGGGTCAATACGGCACTGTTTATACGTAATATTTTTAGAATGCTAATACCTTTAGAATAGTAATGTTAACATTTCCTTTTTTCCTTCGAGTCCGGTAATTAAAGAGTAATTTAAAGGTAATAGGGAAACCCAAGTAAATATTTAAACGTTTACGAATTTCTGAGGAAAAAAACTAAATCACCATTATATTTCTAGTTGCCACAGAAAGATAATTTTGTGTCAATTGATGCAAAATTTTATGTAGATTATTTTGTCTTTGAAACCCGAAAACATAAGGTTGATAGTTTTACGGTAAAATAAAATGTTTTTTTAAAAATTGTGGTGAAAATAGTGCTTTGAACCCAATTAATTCGCACTTTCTCAAGTAAGATTTTGGATAACTTTTCATTATGCTAATTAGAGGTACAAAAGGGTGAAATCCGTTGAGAAATCTTTGGAAATAAAATTGTTGAACCTACCCTGCTCAATGACCAGAATATTATTCGGCATAGCTCAATTTTTTTATTTTTCTCCAAATTACATTTTGAGAATTACTATTCCATTTTTAGGGTTATCACTAAATTCACGTCAAAGGATAATCATTACTTCTGTACTTTTTCCATTTGGCGAGCGCAAATGATAAAATTAGCCAAAATTTACAACCCCCGCCAAACGGAATATTTCCAATAGTAATAATCTTTAACTGTGTATACTGTGCAAATGAAATGGACAAGTTCAGTTACTTACATTTGACTTGCTTAATTACAATAATCCACTGAGTTAACCAAGTGGGCCATCATCGTAATAGCTACTCTGTATGAATATTCCATTGTATTATCACTCTATGCTAATGGATACTTAAATGAAGGTGGGGGGGGTAGGGGTTTGTAACAAAATCTGTCACTCAACCCGCTTCCACCCAACATTTGTGTTCAACAGGGGAAAAAGGCGCCAAACACAGTATTAATTCTATGTTAAACATTTACACGCTAAATTTGGCTATATTCATTTAGTATTTTATTTCGAAAATTCAATAATTATTTCTTATCGTTTGCTAAAATAATTTATACTTTCTAAGAATAAATATGTAATATTCCTCTTTTTTAAATAGAACCAAAACATTTCATATCAACGTACAAACAAAGAATTTCTTAGTGGTATATATTTGACGTCATTTCAAACTGATTGATGTCGCAAAAATAAATTTCTTTTAATTTATTATTTAAAAGAATTAAACTGTCTAGAGTGATTGTTGCTGCGAATGGCAATAATGATTTAATTCTTATAAAAATAGCTTCTTATGCTTTTTAAATGAGCACTAAATTTTGAAGTTTGTTTTAAAATAATTAAAGTACTTCGAATTCGAATTTTTTTTTTTTTATGAGATTTTCAATGTCTTCTAATTTCGATGCGCTGAATTTTTTGACGTATCACACTTACCCTTAGCATTTGTAGTTTGGACTATGAAAGTGGGTGACAGACGGACAGAGTGACGGACTGAACGATTATAATACCTTCCACTTTTTACGTTATGAACGTAGTGTGGAAGTTAAAAAAGAAGTCAAATTTATTATTACCTTATCTTTAATATTATCCTTAATATTATTACAATAAGTTATATAAGTAGTTTAACTTAGAATAATATTTCCGTCCGCGCAGGTGGTAATCTCTTTCGACGAAGACGGGCGGGTGGCCAGTTCACTAAGTGGACTCCTTGGCAATGCTCGGTGACCTGTGGACCAGGGGTCATGACCCGGACCCGAATATGCATAATTGGCACTTGCGAGGGTCCGAAAATAGAGACCATGGACTGTCCCATTGTACCTTGTCCAGTCGGGGCGCCACCACAGTTGGTTGAACAAGCTACTAAATCTCTGCGTGACCGCAGTCGGAGTTATCAGGTAAGAATGGGCGAGTTAAACTAAGGTCATAATTTTTTTTAAATCTAAGCGGGGTTGCTTTCTTGGCGGATCAAGCCTTTTTTTTAAACTCGACATTCCCCAGAATTGATGGCTTTTTTGTGTGTTGAACCATCTAGGCGGCTCTCGTTACCAATTTTGACACTCAGATTTTAATAAATTGAATTTATATGGATATTAAGGTATGCCGAAATTTACTTTTGCCGAGAGAACCCAAGCCAAATTGTTGCACAGTTGTAGTAACATTGGCGGTATGGCAATCCGAGTTCACCAAGGACAGTAGCTTAGTGAAAGCGAAGCGGATCTTTATTGTCCTAAAGGGTACTGTATTGGCACTAAATTGCCTCGAAAAGTGAAAGGAGAGGTTCACCATCTAGCTTAAACTACGGCTTGTCGTGACTCTTGGTGTATTATTATAAGTCAATAGTGAGTGACACTTTAAAATAAAGTAAACTGTGTGTGTAAGTTCTCAGATATTCTTAAATGCGCGGATAACTACGGTCGATGATAGCCGTCGATGTTTGTGTTAAAGGCGATTGAGCCCAAATGACCACGGGTCTCCCAACCAAAGTGCCTCTCTGTTAATCCAATGGAAAAAATTATTTTCTAGGCCACATTTCTCCAGCTGTACTGAATATTTTTACAAACTTTTTTTTTCATATGATAAATGTAGCTGGCATACACGTCTCTATAATCCCACTTTTTAAAATTGGTTCGAATATATTTTCAATTTTCTATATATAATTTTACAACCAAGTATATTCGAACCAATTTAAAAAGTGGGATTATAGTGATCTGTATGTCAGATACATTCATCAGATAAAAAAAAAGTTTTTAAAAATATTCAGTATTAACACAGAGGCATTTTGGTTTGGAGACCCACGGTCATTCTGTCTCATTCGCTGATAAGGAAAAGTAATGAAAGATCATACACATCTATTACAGGTCAAAAAAGGAGAAGAACTCCAGTTAGACTGCATGGGATCTTTATGGAAATACATTGAGAGAGTTTATCCCAGGTACAAAGTTGCCTGGTACCACAACGAAGAGCTATTTCATCACGATAAGGGACGAACGGGAATCATCGACGCCAACAACGACCTTTTCATCGTCAAAGCGATGCCTAAAGACAACGGAGTGTGGGCGTGCCAAGTCAGGCTGGACGAAAAATCTCAAATGTTCACTTCTGTCTACACAATTGCCGTGGAAAATAGCACGCCCGACATTCAAGTCAAAGAGGGAGAATCTTTCGAGATGCAATGCAACAATGGAGGGTTGGCGAGATTTTTTGAATCCAGGGTAATTAGTCAGTGGTATCATAATACCGGTGTTGTGGAATCTTCTCATTCTGATCCAGGAACTGACCATGAATTAGGAGTGAGGAGTGCTGTTACAGACAGTGGTATATGGAAGTGCAGAGTTAGTCAGTTGGATGTTGCAGATCCTAAGAGGTGGGTGACTAATGTCGTCAAAGTGGAAGTTGTACCATTGAGAACTTCCTTGTTTGGATCATCATCAGAAGAAGAATCTCAAGATCCATCGAATGGAGACAGCTATTCGGGAAAAAAGAAGGGATATACGTACGGTACTTCAAATGTGTATCTTCTTCTTGTGATAGGCGTTGTCCTTGTGGTTGTTTGTTGCGGATGCTGTTGTTGCCTCAGGAAAAGAAAGAAATCAAAACAAAGAGACACCGAAAGAGGTGAAGGAAGGAAAAGATCGAAAAGGTCAAAAGGTCGAAAGAAGAAAAGAAAACTGAAAACCCCCAAAAATATGTTTATTGGTGACGATGAAAACGACGAAGAAGAAGAGGAACTTTTCATGTCCAAGTCAAAAGATCGAAAGAAGAAAAGAAAACCAAAATTCCCCCCGAATATATTTCTGAGTGATGACGAAGAAGAAGAACATTTTCCCAACAAGAAGAAATCTCCAAAGAGAAATCGATCCAAATCGTCAGATGAAAGAAAATCCAAAATGAAAAAGTCAAAGGGAAGATCTTTGCCCAAGAAACGTTGAACGTATTTCGATAAAAACCAATAATCATATCAGTTTACTGTATTTGAAATATTTTTAAAACACATACATGAAATCAATTTTGTACTAGCTAAACATGAATAAACTTTTTTAATAGCATTTTTAGTGCCTGTGCTTTGAAAATTGTCTACATTATAAAACAACATTGGTATTTAGAAATTTTTAACTTTCCACAAAAGAAAGTTCTCTCGAAACTGACAAAAAAATTGTGTCACCGCCGCTGTCACTGTTTCAGAAATTTTAAACCGAGTATTCTCAGAGACATTTAGACATTTATACAAAAAACTTAATGACATATTCTGATATGAAATAATTGTCGATGGAAACTGTAGATTTTGCTCTATTTTTTTTTTGCTGTTGTCAAAATTCAAAAATCTATTTTTGGACATACGAGTTCGTCCCCAGAGCAGACTAAGAGTCATAAAACTGTTTGTTTTTTGCAGGTGAGAATAAGCAAGAAAAGAACTGGTCTGCCGTGGGCAGGTAAACTGCAGTAACTTCCATAATGACTTGGACCATTGTTGCAAGCACTCAATTACTTAACAATTAAGAAAACATACTGGAAAAAAAATTATTTCAGATCAAAAATGGTACAACTCATTGTTGCGGTTACTGCAGTTTACCTGCCCACGGCAGTGGTCATCACCTTTTTTTAAAAAAAAAATTATTATTTAATTTTTTGGGAAATGCGTAACAATCTCCGGGGATTGGTGAGAAGGAGGCGCGAGAAACTCGTTTCAAAATTTTATGTTACCGATCTGACATGTAAATTTGTGACATGCATATTTTGCGTCTTATTCGGGGTAATTATTATTCGGGTAAATTTTTTTGTGTATCCAGAATATTAAACAAAGATATTACATAAAGTAGTTTTTAGTCATTACATAAAGTAGTTAGTAGTTTTAAGTATATTTGTTATGATAATATAACACGAATGAGATATCTTTGCAAAACAAACATCGCTAGTTGTAAAACGTTACCGATCTGACTTTTAAACACTTCAAAACCTGTTTCAGTAAGAAATAAACACAAAATGTGATGAATCTCTTAGGTTTTAAAGCAAAAAGAAGTCGTTACTAAGTAAGAAAAAAAAATATTTCAGGAGCTATTTTTTAAAAATAATATTTTAAAAAAGCGGTGGGAACGGAAATTGACCATTTTCCTTAACACTGATCGGATAACACGCACTTCTACACATTCGTTTTAGGCTAAAATAGGCTTTAAATTTAGGTTATTTCCTTTTACTTTTATTCTTATCTTTTACAAACTATAAAAGTTATAAGATTCTTGGCAAAAGATTGTTTAACAACCAGAGAGTAATCGATTAACAATGGGAAAAATTTCTAACAATAATGCATGGTATTTAAAAGGAGAACTCCATTGTTGTGAATTATGTGTTTCAAAGCTATCTTATTTATTTACAATGCTATTCAAACTTTTGAAACATGGTCAAAATTTAATATGACCTTAATTTTGCTATTTTTCTGCTTTTTCTTATTTCAAATTGCAAGCACAGAAAGGAATATGAAAGTAATCGCTAAGAACATTCAAACAGGTAAATATATTTAAAATTTTTAACCCCTCTATTATTACGGATGCATAAGTTTATGATTATGAAAAAGCAACAAAAAGAAAATCGACTTTAAATGAACAAGCTAGTAGTTTTGCAGTAAGTTTTGTATGGCTTTCAAATAACATCGTGACATCAAATAACTCCTTCTGGCGATATCATTCATTGAGATTAAAAAAAATGTACTTAATTTTTCCATTCATAATTTACAAGATCTATTGCTAATCGTTATTGTTCATTGACTAAGTTAAGTTCTATAAACTGAAAAATAATTTACGAAAGACGGTAATATTTTTCTACTGACTTGATGATTTTATATAGAATTCTTAGAATTGTTTAAACTCATTACTTTTTCTTCTAAAAATTAACAGCATTTTTTTAACATGCAGTAACAGCTTTTACGTTTATGTGTTTCATTTCGTTTATGTGTTTGTTTAATCACTAAATTTTACTTTTTTTTAGAGTAATTATGGGATCTATAACAGCAATCATACATTTTACTCTTCATTTAAGTCATACTTACAGCACTCTTAACATTTCAAGCCATAAATGTAATGTGAAAGCTAAATTTTTAATTTTAAAAAAAGTGTTATATGTATTTAAGCAAATGTTACTTGACTTTTAAATAGCCGCTATAGCATTGGTCGATTCGTAGCCATTCGCTGAGAGTTTAAATTAAAAAACCCATAAAAATGTTTAATGTATTGCACATATTTTCTTATTGTATATATAATGTTAAAACAGTTTTTTTTTTTTAATCTGAATTATCACCTTTTTTTTCGTCACCTGAGTCTATAAGTCGATCATTTTAACCATTGTATCTAAAAGTAATCATACACGATTCACGAAGGGACTGCTGACATGTGAATCAAATTTTTAATTTCCAATTCTTCGCCAAATTTCGTCACTCTTCCTTATATTGTTTGTATGTCACAGGTGCACACTAAAAGAATCACTGCCAAAGTGTATAAATACTCCGTAACGTCTTGGAGTAAGAGTAGCGATGTTTAGCGAAGGTTCACATGTCCTCTTATCATGTCCCTTCGTGTATGCGTAGCTTTATAAATTTCCATCAATTCCAGACACATCACCTGCCACAACACGCCATCGAATTATCGTAAGACAGTACCCCGACACAGCCGGCTGGTCCGAATGGATGCCTTGGGAGTGTCCGGTAACTTGCGGGGGTGGACTCGGGTCCCGGACCCGGATATGCTACGACCCGGACCTCTGCAGAGGACCCCAAGAACAGACCGGGGAGTGCAATCCGGAACCATGTCCAACATCGTTGGAACCTCAACAGCAGGCGGTCGTGACCGAAATTCAAAATTATCTCTTGGCTACTCATCAAGCATTTCAAGTAAGTGGTTTTTTAAGTAGTTTCTGTATGTTTACTTGTGACAAAAGAAAGTCTGAAAACTAATTCATGGCTTGAGAGGTATGTTTGTCGTTGAGTCAATTCCTAAAATGATAATTTTAAAAATAAATTTGTTAACTTATAAATAAATTTCTTTATTTGTTTTCGATTTTATATCGCACTATTTTATTGTACGCGGAAAAGTGACCCATCGCACAAATATGACTTTTCGAGTTGTAAATGCTATAATATTCTAAATTTAAATATCTGGCGATTAAAACAAAAATTAAATCAATTGGTAGAATAGTTGGAATGCAGTAATCGAATCGTTATTTTTCCTATAATGCAATGTAATGGAAAAAATAAACTTTAGGCGATTTTTCTGAAAAACTAGTATTTTTGCGATAGGTCTCTTTTCCGCGTACAGTGCGGTATGCACGAAGGGTGAATAGTTTGGAATCTATGATTTTCTTGGTTATTTAGTTTTTGAACTTATTTCTATCTTTTTTCTTGACAGACGTTTTAGGTGTGAGCAGATATTTTCCAAAGATTTGCTGATAAATCCTAATTAATAGCATTTTTTTCTCTTTTAGTTGAGGACCGGGGATCCAGTTATCTTACCATGCAAAGGTTCTCTAACTGATTACGTAAACTACTACGCACCTCATGCCAAAGTCTCTTGGCTGAGAAACGGCGAAGCATTGCAACCAGACAATAAAAGAGTAACCCTTATGGAGAATCAAGATTTAGAAATCAAACAATCATCCTCTAAAGACAACGGAATATTCCTCTGCATCCTAAATCTGAATCCAGACACACCAATCACAACTTCACTATCTGCAGTCACGGTACAGAACACCAAACCGGACTTGGTCATTACAGTTGGCAATTCATTGAGTTTGTCATGCCATGGAGCACTACTAACGAAGGTGTACCCGAACGCTGTTATCCGCAGGTGGTTCCACAATTCAACTTTTTACAAGGAGTTCAACGATCCGAACGTCGACGAGATATCGATTGATGTCAGTGAGTACACACACTCTGGTTTGTGGATGTGCGTCGTTGCTGAATCTCCTGGTACTTACATGAGAGAGTGGCCTACCAATGTAGTGGTCGTACAAGTTGTTCCACCCTCTGAAGTGTTTAAAAAACTGATTGAGGTGAAAAAGAAATTAATGCCACTGTTAATGCCACTGCTTCCGTTCGTCGCAGCTGGTGTTGTCGTGTTTTTTGTTTTCTGCTGTTGCTGTTGCGTCTGCTGCAGGCGGCGTAGAAAAAAGAGAAGGAGAAATAGGTTTATGGACGATGATTGGTAGCCATTGAGGAGAAATTCGAATAATGAACGCCAAAGAGACTTTAGAATTACCATTTATTTAATAATTCTCTAAATAATCATTTTCTTCAATGTAATAGAATTTTTTTTAAATAAAACCTCTCGTATTTTCCAATGACAACTTATTCCATCCTGTTCTTTTGATTAATCTTCAGATCGCATAAGAGCTAATCTAAAAAAAAAATTAGCAAACATTCCAACAGTTCTGGAAATCCCTTTTTAGAAGATAAAATAAATATATATTTAGACTAAAAATTCTTTTCGGGTCTCTGTTTGTAAATCTTCAAAAGAAAATGCAGGGCTTTCATTTTATTATTGCCATGTCTAAAATTGTTGGGTTCTAGGGTGCCTTATAGTATTCCCCTCTAGAGAGGGAGAAAAAAAAAAGAGTGGAGTCACTAAGGGGGAAACAGCGGTAATCTCGGCTAATGAGCATTGGACATTGGTCGAACTCAAGCGTTCTCCAGCATTCACCACCTGAGTGAAAATCTGTTTTTCCTTCCTCGTTTCTAAAAAATCGTATTGCAAATAAAATTTAAATGCTGTAACCGTATTTTATATATCCTTTGAATAATTAAAACGTTTAAGAAGCTTTCAAATTGTGAAGATAACACTATAAAATTTAAAACCTTGAACCATGCCTCCTCTCTCATGAAATAAATATAAATGTTTCAGGTGATGTTTTAACGCTCTTGTTTTCACTTTTCCGTATCTTGCGATTTCATTTCCATGGTAGCCCAACCAGTCCAAGTAGCCCAACTCGGGCGGTCCTGCTCCCAAGCAACTTCTCAACTCAGGATCATAGAGATTAAGCAGCCCAACCCGGGCAAGCAAATATCTCTCTACCACTACTACTACTGTTTATTTCGGTTTGGTTTCATAGTATCAAAATGAGCGTCATGGATCAAAATATACTTTTCTTTCTTTGCAAGCTGTCTTTAACAAATAATTTGAACAACCACCAGAAGAATGCAAGTAGTTGGCATTAAAAAAATTTATAAGTAAAACATTCCCAGAAAACTTATTTTCGAATACCAAAACAAAAGTAATTCCAGAAAGAGTGAAAACAAGATCGTGGAGCTGTTGTCATTAACGACGTGATCGTGAACCCCATTGAAGAGTGAAAGCTGGTTGGTTACGTCATGTGAAAAGTAAGGTAGTAATCTAAAGTTGACGTCAAATAGAACACTTTACAATTTTAGCAGCGCCACATGTGTAAGCTATTTTATTTATTCTCAGGTTTGCAATCTTTTGCAATTTGAGACCAACTTTTCGTTAGGCTATGTCCTGACTACGCCTCAAAGGCAACAAATGCCACAAAGGCAACAAAAATTGCCGACTTGGCAGAGTCAGACCCAATACTATTGCATCGCTTGGCGCTCTTGGCAGTCGCCAAATTTAGTTGCTTTTGTTGCCTTTGTGGCGTTTGATGTCGTAGTGAGGGGACATAGCCTTAATTTTACTGTACTACAACTATCTTTTTAAATGTGATCGTCATTCGTCAAGTGTTTTGGTTTACAAAATTTCTGTCAACGCCTGATTTAAAAATGCGTAAGAATTTATTCGTAATTTCATAAATCCTGATTACATTTTATTTTTATTTATTGATCAGATTTCTTAGGATTTTTAAAAATTAATCAGTGCATTGTTTTGGATACTTTGAAAGTGTTGTTTACATTATTCATCTTTCCTCCCATGGGTGGAAAAGTCACATTTTCATTAGTAATGAAATGTATATTCAATAACTACAGTTTTTATTAAAACTTCATAATGGTGTACTTAATAATCGGGTAAGTGTCAACCAATTTATTTATCTTTTTATACGAAAAATTTAATATTTTTAATTACGTAACCGGTTGTTTCGGTATTAATTTGTTTAAGTTTGGTTTAAATGCATGTCTGTTAATATAGTTAAAAGGAACTAATTTTTACCAAGTATTTTAAGATATTTAAAAGTTCGCAAGTGATAAAAAAAAACTTACTGAAATACTTTTAAATATCCTCAATTTTAAACTTATTAATATTTTGAGTTTTATGGATTCCAAATTTGTTTTTAAATTTGTGGAATGTTATGTCTAATTTTATCCAACAGTGGAATAGAATTCAGTCACATACAAAAAACATTTGTAACTTTATGTCGATTCAATTGTATTTCAATATTCAATAGTTACTATCTATTAACCCTGTATGCCAAAAGATTTTGTTTATGTTATGCAAACTCGTATAAATTTGTTCAATTCGTATGTAATTTAAGTACCAGGTTTAATGTTATTACACGACAGTAAATGTAGGAATGATCCTAGATGCAATCCTACGCATGTGATTGGTTGACGAACTAACCGGTGGATTTGCTATGTATAAGATACAGTACGGATCATTTACTGCATTTACCGTCTTCCAAAGTTATTTTGTGTTGGATTTATTTCTATACATTAAATTTTTTAAATATTAATGTCATGCTGGGAAAGTGAGCCTTTTTTTTAACATTCTACAATTTGCTTTTATGTATCTATCCACGTTTCATATTTTAATTCTCATTAAAATTTAAAACACTCAAGTGTCAAGTATTTATTATGCTTGTCCAAAAGTTTTGGTTGCAAATTTCATTTCTAGAAAAAAAAAAAAAATACCTTTAGCTGCTCATGTTCGATGCGAGTCCTTGTTGAAACTTACCAGAGAACGATTGCATTAAATTAATTTTTTAATGAATCTTTCTGCGGAAGCTATGTAAACTTTATTGCTATGCATAGTTGTCATTGCGATTTTGTAAAAAGAAAATTTATAAAAATTCATTTTTGATGATGTTGTGCTTATGTATGAGCAGTAATATGGCTCTGAAGCTGTCAAAGACGGCTTTTGCAACCTTAACAGCTCTATTTGTATAAAGTGGGTCCACTCAGTCTTCAATACTTACTTACGATCTTCACGCACATAAGGCATCCAGCCTACTCCTCCAAGCCTCAAGATTTTTGGCGTGTGTTCTGGCGTCACCCAAACCGAAAAATCTTGCATTTTTTTTTGGTCTTTTTGGAACTGTCTTTAACATGTCATTCTGGTTCTTCCTCTCTTTCGTTTTCCATCAGGAGCCCAAACGAGCAAGATGTTTGGTAGCTTCTCCCTGGGCATCCTGAGTTCATGGCCAGTTCATCTCAGTCTTCTCTTGGTAATTTCTTTTTCAATTGTACAGATATTAGCTTGTTTTTATTATATCCTCATTTTTTCTTTTTATTGGCCAGAAAATTTTAAATACCTTCCTTAAGCAATTCTGTTGAAAAACTTCTAACTTATGAATGTCTGATTTTCTAAGGCACATTCCCTTTGCCACTTCAAGTGGGGACCATCTTCAGGAAAATGATCGCCCAACACCAGCCCAAACGCCTCTGTTTCACCAGCCGTTAAGCTTGCATTTTGGCCTTCATTTTCTTCAGTCGTCTGGATCTTTTATGAGGAAGGGTGACTAACCCTTCGCTCAACCTTCTTCATTTATCCAGGCTTAGGACCGGCATAGAGACAGGCAAACTCCAACCTATGGTTGAGTTCTGGGTCTTCAATGCACATGTTAAATAGTTTTGCCTGGATTGCTGCACAGCAATCCAGGCAATCCAGGGGCAGACAGTGGGATGCTTTCTTGGCCATGAGGATAAATGTTGGTGTAACTACGCCTTCCGACCCCTTATCCCCTTTAAGTGAATTGTCCCAAGTCTTTTTTTTTTTAATAGTCTGTATGGTTCTGTCATAGTTCAATTCCAGAATAGAGTTCCTGTTGACCGATTTGGCTGGCAACTGCATAGGGTTGTTATGATTTTACCCGACCCGAAAAAAACCCGGGTGGGTTTTAAAAAAAAAACCACTTGAAAAAACCCAAGTGGGCAATTGAATTTAAAATTGCCTTCACTGAAAATTAAAAAAGTAAAAACTTTTTATACATCTAAAAAATATACATTTCATATCATTTTTAATTAATATTTTAGTATTATTCTTAATATATTTTTACATTTTTGTACCTTCAATATTTAAAATGCATTTACAAATTTAAATTTATACTAATTATTTAACAATTAAATATAACTAATAAGTTTTTTAAAATTCTAATTTAAATTTTTATCGTTTCAATATTCCACATTATATAATTTTACATATAAACAAACAAACAATACTTGGTTCTAGACAATACCTTTATGAATTTAAATATACATTTATCTACATATATGCAATTATTTTTTAATTGTTCTAATTTAAATTATGTCATTCTTGATTATCTCTCTCAAGATGTTCTGTTAGTTTTAAAAATTGTATTGTATAGATAAATAATTAAATAAAACTTCCCTAAATAAATCACAAAATCCTGAAAAAAACCATAAAACCCTGAAAAAAACCCTAAAACCCAAAAAATTCCCCCCAAACCCAAGTGGGTTGGGTTTTTCATGAAAAAACCCATAACTCTGCAACTGCATTGGCATCGACAAGGGCTAGGCAGTTGGATGGTTGAGGAGAATTACAGGGTATTTCTACGAAATTCATCGGCTGTCATCTCAAATTTAGTTTTAAATTTTAACTATTTACTAGCATGTTTATGTTTCTCAAATTTACGTGAGGATCTGTTCCGAGATACATTTTGCACATACTTAAAGTCGATCTATATATCATGATTTCCTGTTGCTAAACTGTGGGCCTTTTCTTCCCAGGGTGCAGTCACGTCCTCGTGTCTGTGAAGTTTTTTCTATATATTGTCATTTTTTACTAAATCAAAAGGTAGATAATACATATTTTTTGGGAAAAGCTGTACTCACACATCCTATTTTCTTGGTATTTCTTTCCAGCAATAAAGAAACAGCAACACTATATTACTTATACCTCCATTTACCCTAGGAACAACATGAGTGACAAATGGAATGACCTAAAATTATTTTCTTAAAGGCATGCTTCATCTTGACTGCCAGAATTAATAATTTTTCACCAGATTAAATCAATTAGTTCTGAAAGAACTATAATAGTTCCTACTTTCCTGTTTCTTTGAAACCTGTTTCTTTGAACTGAATTTCTCATAGCATGGATATTTGTCTGAATTTCTTATAGTATGGATAGAAATATATACAATAACAAAATATAAAAGATCGGTCTTATGTCATACCTTTCTAATAAAGAGTTTTTAAAATCAGTTAGAAGTGAAGTTGTTATCAGTTAGAAGTGAAGTTGAAACAGGCTGTCACGGGATATATGTACAGATAGGCAAAAAGCAGACAGATTTACATATAGTATAGAAAATAGGAGACCGTTGTGACACCTTTCTTACAAAATTGTGTTGCTCTAGTGCGACGATATTCAAAACTAACCCTAACTTTCTGGATTTTTTTTTAATGCGACGGTTACAATTACAACCGAAATTAAAACCTAGGCAGTCTTAGACAGGTGGATGGAAAAGCATACAGACAGATAAAAAGTATATGTCATACCTTTC
Source organism: Oedothorax gibbosus (assembly GCA_019343175.1). Classification (NCBI taxonomy): domain Eukaryota; kingdom Metazoa; phylum Arthropoda; class Arachnida; order Araneae; family Linyphiidae; genus Oedothorax; species Oedothorax gibbosus. The sequence goes on along the minus strand of JAFNEN010000357.1, from coordinate 162,944 downwards.
CACAAAAAAGTATTTTTAAATAGAAAGATAGAACCAAACTTGAAATTGTTTATGTATATTTTTTTTGTAAGTTGTCACCCATATATTTGTTTTCAAGGGGTTAAAAATAACTGTTCAATTTACTGGAAACTGCCTTTACTAGAGTCAGCATTTTTTTATAATTTTTACTTTCAATTACCTAATATGAAAGATACAGTAATGAAAGTATTGTGATGGGTTCAAAAATCCAGAATGGAGATTTTGTTGTTTCTACACGGGTGGGTGCTTATTCTAAGAAAAGAGTTTTTGAACACTGTTCGTCCTTCTCAAACCATTTGAAGGCTCGAACTAAAAGAGCTGCGGACTACAAATGTTGTACTAAGTTCCTAGTATCTGTCAGATATCATAAAAATGTTAAGAAAATTGTGTTTGTGCAATGGATAGCTTCCATCAAACTTTTTTGGTTTTTAAATATATTTCTGAAATATGAAAAGATACAAATTTCAAATATGGCACACACCAGACGAGTTCCCAGTACTGGACGTCATAATAAAGTTTTTGAGAAAATCGCAAGTTTCAATGTTATTGAAATTACTTTATACGGTATATAATCAGTCCCGGATTTCTAAATAGGCTGTAGCCTAGAGCGGCGAATTTTCGGGGCGGCAAATTTTATGACCAATTATTTATTAAATCGCGTCACAACCACAGGAGAAAATCATAAATATAGGGGACACATACAGAAATACGTTAAAACAGAGACAAATCAGATTTAAAAACATTTGGTGACACATAAAAAACATCAAGTTCGTAAATAAAAGAATTATACAAAACAATTAAACTCTCTAGCTATATTGTGCATAGAATCCAACATAGCACAATAACTGTCATATGAAGATGTCATTAATGAGTTTACTGTAAAAAAATCTCGCAGGAAAAAAGGTGTGAGCATGTAATACAATAGCGTTGTAGTAATCAGCAGATAACTAATTCCTGCTAACAATACAAGTGAACCACCGTGGGATGTTCATATTTTCTAATTATATTGTATTTCAACCTATGTTTACTCTTTTATATTCGTGGTGATAATTTTAAACAGCACATGCCACCCTATTTCGCAGTTGACCAGCTATCTTTCCCCGAAGGAGGAGAATAGTGTGACAGGGGCGGCAAATCAATCGTAGCCTACAAACGGCAAATCTTTAAATCCGGCCCTGTAGATAATTGCCTTTTAATCTGTATTGATTTATTGAGTGGTAATTGAATTCGTGTAGTGTTACACACACCTCTTTTCATTCCCATTAGTTATATCCTACCTGTATTGTGGTTCTACCCCAATTTATTAGTTTCTGGCACTGCGATGATCTGGTGTCCAGACTTGTATTAAATTAAAAAGTATCTGTGCACATAAATGAGTGATGCAAAAGCTATCTGCAATATCCTACAAACAAAAAATCCATCGCGAATCCCCTTAAAAATAAGTTGGTGGTTTGGCTTAACTTTGAGTTTCGATTTTTGGTATTTTTTTTTTCACGATTTTCCACTTTTTTTATTTTGTTTAAATTTATTTTATTTGATAAATGAATACAGAATTAAGTGCCCTTACAAATTTCTTTTAAATTACTTCGATTTCTTATTTTTAAATTTATCAGCGGAATCTTGAAGAAGTGCTTTTTCATTGTTAGTTAGCATAACTGTTGTGAGGAGTCTTGCGAATTTAGAAGATCGCCGGAGTTTTCCGCAAACTTTGATCTTAAATCGCTGCAAAAGTCAGATTTTTAAATCGCCTCAAATTCCGACTTTTGAAATCACTGCAACATTCTGATTTGAGAATAACCGCAGGATTGCGATTTTAAAGTCGTCGCAGAATTTTGATTTTCGTACCGCCACCGAATTCCGATATTAAAATCGGCGGAGTTTGCCGATTTTAAATTTTCCTCAAAAATTCGAAAATCGATGATCCGAAATTTTCCGTAAAAACGAAAAAGTATCCGCAAACACGTGCTTCTATGTTATATAATGTCTTCTGGTTTCCTGACATCTACCGTACGTAATATAACGGAAGAGTCAATGTGCATCATAACATCCATGATTCATCAAAACATACACTGCTCAAAACAATTAGGGGAGTACTTTGCTTACTTTTGTTAACTCTTTCAGTCCCAACTTTTATTTTTTATTCTAAAAATCTAAAATTTGTAAAATCGATTCCTTAGGCATCTAGAATGAAATGGTAAACAAGAAGTTCTTAAAGAACTAAAATAGCCTACTTTCCTGTTACTTAAATACTTACTGAAATTCTAATCGGAAAACAACTAGGTTCAAGAATTTTTAAGATCCGAATGATAGAACCGATTTTGGAAGGGGGGTACGGACAGACAGACGGACATCGACCGCATGTCAATACCTACTTTTTCATTTTTTTAATTCTTTCGAATTAAAAAAAGAAAAGTAGGCCAAAAAACAGGGAAATATTGGAATCATAACTTTTGAATAAATTATAACAATATTTTTTTTCAAAACTTAATGGGAATATTTCTTACTAGCAAATAAATACCCGTTCTTCGCACGGACTAAAAGAATATCAAATCGATCTAAGTATATGTGTCATTTAATTTACTTTGGGATAATAAGCTTTGCCTTTGTTCCCGTTCATTATAAAGAATAAAATCCGGTTACTTATATTGCTTTAAAATTCCAAAATAAAAATACATCACTATAAAATGCACATCCTCATATCACAAAAAAATCTTCCTCAATATGAACTTACTGTCATCGCAATTTTCCTGATACATTCAAAATCAACCATAGTTGTATAACAAAGTTATTTCACGTCAAAACCTCCATTCTGGTTTTTTTTTTAAACATTTAGCTCATTGGCACGTTCAATTATTTTTCAAATCATTAATTTAGTTTCTGAAGGTAATGGCAAGAAAATGGAAGCAATTTCAATTTTAATAAATTTTTGTGTTCATTTTAATTTCTTCTTTCGAATAGCAACACGAAAGGGAAACAAGAAGTTCATAAAGAACTAAAATAGCCCACTTTCCTGTTACTTAAATACTTACTGAAGTTCTAATCGGGAAAAAAACTAGGTTCCTAAAGTAAATATCATCAACAGCCGTTTCTACACTAGATTTATACACATTAGAAAAAAAAATCGAAACACAGCACCCAGCTATAATTTAAACTTCTAAAAGCCAAAATCAACTATTTTCCTTAATATTCTTTCGCAAATTAATTAAATATTATTTATCATCTGAACGTGATTTATTTGTAGTTCGAAGAATAATTAAATATTTATTAATAACAAACGTAATGAAACTACTCCGAACTGCATTAAAAAATAAGAAATGTAAATTAAAACTAAGCATAATTGCATGCAAAAGTATGCCTTGCCGCTTTCTTGGTAGATAAATAATGAATAATCAAAGAATCAAATTGTGCTACATTTTATGACGTCATTCCAAACTGATTCATGAAAATATTATTTTGCTTCAAATATGTTTAAATAAATAAAGTTTCTCATGCCATTGTTGATTTAGCAACAGTGATTTAAATGACTCAAAATTGAATTTCAATGCTAATTCAATGGGAAATTCGCCGAAAGATAGTAGATTTATGTCCGTCCGGACGTACAGACAGACAAAAAGTATGAAAGTTGGGTATCTGAGGTCATAGCTTTCTAACAAAAAAAGAATTTTTAAGATCCGAGGGATAGAACCGATTTTGGAAGGGGGGGGGGGGGGGGTACGGACAGACAGACATACGAACAGATAGACAGATGGACATCAACCGCATTTCAATACCTACTGCGATTTAAATGACTCAAAATTGAATTTCAATGCTAATTCAATGGAAAATTCGCCGACAGATAGTAGATTTATATCCGTCCGGACGTACAGACAGACGGACAAAAAGTATGAAAGTTGTGTATCTGAGGTCATAGCTTTCTAACAAAAAAAGAATTTTTAAGATCCGATGGATAGAACCGATTTTGGAAGGGGGGGGGGGGGTACGGACAGACAGACGGAAAGACAGACAGACATACGAACAGACAGACAGATGGACATCAACCGCATTTCAATACCTACAGTGATTTAAATGACTCAAAATTGAATTTCAATGCTAATTCAATGGGAAATTCGCCGACAAATAGTAGATTTATGTCCGTCCGGACGTACAGACAGACGGACAAAAAGTATGAAAGTTGGGTATCGGAGGTCATAGCTTTCTAACAAAAAAAAAATTTAAGATCCGATGGATAGAACCGATTTTGGAAGGGGGGTACAGACAGATAGACAGACAGACGGAAAGACAGACAGACGGAAAGACAGACAGACATACGAACAGACAGACAGATGGACATCAACCGCATTTCAATACCTACAGTGATTTAAATGACTCAAAATTGAATTTCAATGCTAATTCAATGGGAAATTCGCCGACAGATAGTAGATTTATGTCCGTCCGGACGTACAGACAGGCGGGCAAAAAGTATGAAAGTTGGGTCTCTGAGGTCATTGCTTTCTAACAAAAAAAGAATTTTTAAGATCCGAATGATAGAACCGATTTTGGAAGGGGGGTACGGACAGACAGACGGACATCGACCGCATGTCAATACCTACTTTTTCATTTTTTTTAATTCTTTCGAATTAAAAAAAGAAAAGTAGGCTAAAAATGATCGGATGTGAGCGAAAGTGTATTTTTTTCAGAAAATTCAAATGTTCTCTACAGATGGAACAAATATGAAAAAACTAAGCCTCAGGTGCACACGTTGGTATTAAAGAGAATCTATCTTAAAAATTTTGAATTTGTGAGGGCAGTATAAGTAGGTCTTTTACGATCCAGAGACATACAGACAGACTCTTTCTTTTATTATTGTAGATGATGTCACTCTCTCCATACTGCGATTTCATTGTTCGTTTTGTTTTCTTTGACAAAGTGTTTAAACAAGCCCATTTTTTAAAAATAGATAAAATCAATTTTTAAACATCTAAAAATGCAAGCATGAAGAATTTAGGATCAATTTATTTAATAAAATTGTTTCTGAGTGAATTTTATTTTAAATTAATAATTATAATTAATAATTAAATTAATAACTTAAATCTAAAAGACGACACAAATCGTCTTATTTTGCCTGGTAAAAATGATCCAACAAAATTACATTTTAAATACATTATTAAAAACTTTTTTTATGGCTATGGCTCATTCTTCACGAGAATATAAATTGTTCCCATTTTCCATGTGTAATTAGGGCTAGAGCGTCCAGTCGGTAACGCGCTTGCCTTGCATGTAAAAGGTCCCAGGCTCGGGCATTGCCAAAAGAACTACCGACTTATAAACAGTCTGCGCAGCTAAAGAGTCAGGTGAATAATACCCCGTATAGAGGTAATGTACGTTAAATATGCTCCTGAGTCCCGCGTATGATGTCATTGATGTGGCCCTTAAAAAGTTGCGTTGGGTGCCTACTCAGGTTTCGGCTCGGCTTTTGACTGTTGTTCTAAACTATGACGCTCGGACGCCAATAGCCCTCGTTTAGCTCTAATGCGACGGTCAATATCATTCAACCTACGACTAGTCCATGTGTAATTTTTTAAAACCACCTTTACGTTTTCTTTACGTAGATCTTATCGCTTTATGACTTAGGAAAATATCTTATCTTTTTATTTCTCTGAAATTGATAGCTATTTCTTTTGTTCTGCTTTGCGGTTTTTTGGGACATACAGATTTAACGATAAGAAATCTGAAATATGAATCGCATTGATACACAATTACAAATCTAACTGAAGTAGTACGTACTATACAGAAATCAAGCTAATTTTTTTATTAAACTAGGGGGCTCCGCCCACTGCTCGCTATAGCTCGCCAACCCCCCGACCAACTCAAATCTGTAAACCTTCTATCTTGCTATAATATATTATTTTAAGACAAAATCATTTATAATAAAAAAAATCTGTAAACCTTTTCTATATGTAAACACAAAACAAAAAAAACCTTGTTCATTTTAATGATGATATATTTATATTTGCCTGAATTCTTCCACGTGTAAAGCAACTTTTGTAAAAAGAACAAGTTAAAGAACTAATCTTTTTAAAAGAGCAGAGAGCAACTGTTCTTTAAAAAGAACGTAACAAAATCACGCATTTCTTGATCTCAATTACCGTGGTGTTTTGCTGAAAAGGAGTTTTCGTTTTTGGCTGACTTATTTTAATTTTTAATTAAAAAACTAATTGGAAATTTGAAAAAAAAAGCCATCGAGGCATAAGGGAGACAAACCTTCCACAAAAATTTTGGACTTTGAGCCGCGGTAGCTCAGTCGGCTGAAGCGTCGTGCTCGCATCGGAAGGGTTGTGGGTTCTGTCCTCGACGGTGCTTGCAATTCTGATGGTTGCAGGGTCGGCGCTTGTTTTCGGCTAAAGACCGCCGTGTTGCTAATGGTGGCTGGGGCACGTTAAATATGTCGTGGTCACAAAGTCCTTCATGTTCCCATACCAAATTAATACCTCTGGGGTTACCAGATCAGGGGGTTATCGGCCTTTGATCTGGATCAGGGTTCGTAAGCTCCTGAAATTCTGGAAAAACTCCTGAAATTCATTTTATTTTTTAAGGGCCCTTATAACTCCTGAAATTTGTGTATCATCTCCTGATATTTTCCCCCCCTTTTCCCGACAAAATTGACGACATGAATCATTTTTCTCCTTTTTCAGTTGGTTTTCTCTCGTACTTTATCATGATGTCTACCGGTCAAAAAAGTCATGATGTTAAAACAAAGGTCACGAAAATTTTAAAAATCGCCATAAAAGGTGATTTTTCTCCATAAAAGGGGTTGGCTTTTACACTGAAGCCTCAAATTTTCCACAACATTTACACCCTTGTTTCCTTCATTCTTGGTCTAAGTTACTAGACCAATACAATAATAAACACACATATTCAAATTTATTTCACTATACCTCCTGAATTTACATCGCTGCACTCCTGAAAAACTCCTGAATTTCACTATCATAGATAGAGTACGAACCCTGTGGATCAAAATTCTTATATGTGAGTGAGAATGGAATGGATGTGTGAAAGGGACCTTCCTGTAAAACGAATGTGTCATGCTGACGAACAAAAGTCGGACTTCCTCCCTTGTGGCGCTCAATAAAAAACGGAAGCCGCCCCACTTCGCCTTAAAGTCGGGTAATTCTCTATTCCGGTCTCGGTTACCGAGTGGCATTAGAAGTGTAGATTTCAGTTATAACATAGGTGGGTTGGCCTTTTTTCCTGTTTTTTTTTCCAGTTTCATACATTCCTGAATGTACTTTTCATACATACTGAAAATAAATTATTTTTTGAAGAATTTTTTAAAATTTATGATTAAAATCTGTACAATTTTATAACCTTAGCTGCTAAAGAAGCTATGTTTTACTAATGCTAAGTGCAAAATTTTTGCAGTTGATTTAATCAAGATTTGCTACAAAAATATTTCCTGCGTTATATTTCGTTTCAAGTCAGATTTCTACTGTTGTTCCTATCAAGGTTATTCCAACAAGTTTTTACATTACATTATAAATTTCTTTAACGATTTACGTGTTCGTTAAATTGTGGAGTTCAAAGTCCTGTCGCCGCTGGTTCCGTTGGGTGCTAGCTCAGGTGTCAGCTCCTCGCCTTAACACGATTACAAATTATTAGGCCCGTCGCCAAAAGCCTTCGTGTAGCTCTAGTGCGACGTTGCGACAATTCATCTAAAACCAATTTAAACGATTTCCCTATAGTATTATTGTCTAGTCTAGACGTTAGCTTGTTTCATCGTCTTATACATTAATAGTTAGTTTGAATTATCGTCGCACTAGAGCTACTCGAGGGCTATTGGCGAAGGGCATCATAATTTAAAACCTCGGTCAAATGAAGAGCCGACACCTGAGTAGGCACCCAACAAAACCTTTATGGCAATGCCTTGTATGCGAAAGGTCCCAGGTTCGCCCTTCCGGTACCGAACCTGGGACCTTTCTCATACAAGGCAACCGCCTTACCAACTGAACTCTCCAGCCCCACTTACATGTTTAGAAATGCTTCCTTTCCGCTTTCTAATCAAGTGTTGGTAGTGTAACTAACAATAGAACTGCTCACTATGAAAATCCAGTAAGTGAAACCGCCTACAATGAATAAAAATTAGCACAAAGGTCGTATTGAAACTGGTTCCCTCGTCTACAATAAAAACATGCAGGCAATGCCCGGCCTTTTATTTTTCTTACATGAAGCGATATGCAGTATTTAGATTTTAGGTCAAGAATCCGTTTATTTTAGTTTGGATATCTATTATCTGGGATTGGAGTAACGGGTTACTTGTAACGCCGTTAGTTGTAACTGTTACTTTTTTTTAGGTAACGCCGTTGGATTTTTCAGGAAGTAACTGTAACTTAGTTATTTTTTATATTTATTGGTAACGCAATAACGAAAAATTTCGTTACTTTTCAATTACTTCTCTAGCCGCTCGAATAATTTCGGCTTTCTGCTTAAAGTAATTATTTAAAACTTTTCATAAGGTTTAATTTTCATTCTTAACTTTTTTTTGGTGGTAACTAGTTCTTTAATCTTAGTTCTCTTTGGGAAATGGCTAAATTTTAAATTTTCCTATCACTTGAAACTTCTAAAAGTAACTGTAATTAGTTACTTTTTTAAAGTAACTCTCGAATTCCTGTCTGTTATTATTCTGAGTAAAATTAAATAGTTTCATTCTTGGCTTCGCGGTTCCTTAAAAGTCGCTATAACCGGGCTCTACTAAGGCTCCTATAATAGTGAGACTAGGTTCTACTGTATCTACAATTTCGACAACTGAGGATATCATGGTAGTGGTGCGATGCTATGTATGTCTCATTTATTCGGCATGACTCAGTGGATTTAGATGTTTCATCTTATTGCTAAAAGTTGTTGTTGTTTTTTTAGGAAAAAATGTTTGTAAATGTGCATATGTCATCGATAATAAGGTGTTTTTAGCATGTGGTATTTGAACGCTCGTTTTAATAAATGTGTGTAATTAAAAGGAATGAATCATGTAGCTTGTTTACAGGAACTTAAGAAAACAGCCGGACCTGTCAAAATTTGGCTTTTGGTTCTATATTTTATTGTAAAACTTCATTTTCTACTTCTTGGGAAAATTATATACTTTCTCGCATTATTGACCTACTTCACCTTTTTTTTTAAAAATCCGAATGAATAAAAAAAATGGAAAGTGGGCATTGTCATTCTGGAGATGTTCGTCCTTCGTCCGTCCGTACCGCCCTTCCAAAATTAGTTTTATCCGTCGGATCTCCAAATTCTTTTTTTAATAGAAAGGTTTGACATAAGAGACCTATCTTTGATATTTTATGTCCGTCCGTCTGTACGTCCTTAAGACATCTGTCTATTTGTTTATCGACGAACTACCCAATTAATGGGCTTGTTTCGACACTTTGTCAAAGAAAACAAAACAACCAACCAATGAAATCGCAGTTCGGAGCGCGTGACGTTATAAAAAAACAATGAGCTTGTTTCAAGTGGCAGGGAAAGAAAACTAAATAACCAATGAAATCGCAGTTCGGAGCGCGTGACGTTATAAAAAAACAATGAGCTTGTTTCAAGTGGCAGGAAAGAAACTAAATAACATGAATCGCAGTATATATAGCGTGACGTCATAAAATATCCCATTAGCATAAAATTTATTTTCAGACATTTAAATCGCTGTTGCCACATCGTCAAGCTTGAAAACTTTATAAATGTTATTTAAAATTTGTATTTGAATAAAATTTATTTTGTCATATAATCAGTTTGGAATGACACAATGTGATTCTTTGATTGTTAGTTATTGGTTTACTTAAAAAGCGGCCAGGTGTTTCATTTTGGCTTCCACATTACGTTTGATGGACGAAGTGTAAGCTTTTATAAAGGCTATGTCAGTCCGTCACCCACTTCCATCGCCCAAACTACAAATCAAGTTTGAAGCGTCAAAAAAATTCAGCACATCAAACCTAGAAATCATTGAAAGTCTCTCAAAAAATATTTTTTACAAATTAGCTTTTTGATGCTTTTTTTAAAACCCTATATATTCCTAGTGCAATTTTTGTATATCTTTGTTATGTTTCTTCAACAATTGTTCATAAAACTGTGGATAAATTCTAAGATCGTAGCATTAAAAAAATTAATGGTTTCTGTGTAAAAGTACGCGATTTTTGTTTTCCGAATTGTTTCTTTTCTTGTTTTCGCATATAAATACTGTCTCTATTGTAGTTAAGTGGTACGCAGAAGGGAGCCATAGATCAATAGTGTTTTTACTACCGTGATCTTAAAAATCTATAAAATGGTTAGTTCTTTTACTGAAGCATAACCAAACAAAAATATAAATTTCTGTAAAAGAACTATCATTTATCTGACTTAGGATAGATAAGCATTTAGAAAGAACTATCGGTTCTCGCGGTCAATATTGTTTTTAAATATTCATTTTGTTTATGAAACCGAACGTAACATTCTACTGTTATTATTTAACAAGCTGTGTAAAATAGATTTCATAAAAATTTTAACGCAAAATATTGATTTAAAAAAGATATTGTGAGTATTTATTTATTGTAATTGCTCTTTTTCTACGCGTACAAGATTTTTAAGGCTTTTTACATAATTTTATTTTAATCTAATTTGATCAATTCGTGCATAAACTGCTTTCTCATGTCTATAAATTTGCAGAAAATTCAATTCCGTTATTTTAGTCAGCATTAAACAGTTTCTTTTCTGAGAACGGAAAGAAATAGGGGCTCGTCTATTAAGTTAGGAATTAATGGAATGAGGCGGGGAAGTCCAGTTGGTGAGGCGCTTGCTTTGCATGACAGGTTCAGGCCAGGGCATTTTTAAAATATATGGCCGACCTATAAACGGTGTGTGCAACCAAGCAATTTGGCTGATTAATACCCCTTATAGAGGAAGTGCACTTTAAATATGCTCTAAATTCTCGACGCCAACGTAAGATGTCGCCCTTGAAAACCTGCTTTGGTGGCTTCTCAAATGTCGGCTGGTCACTTGACGCTCGTCGTCAATAGTCCTCGTGTAGCTCTAGTGCGACGATATTTTAAACAAAACAAGACAAAGTTAGGAACGTTGCCTGTATACACTATACCAACTGCTCACTTTGCGGATTATATCTTTTGTTTCCCTCTAGTTTTCGTTCAAACTTTTTGATACTTTAAAATTGGGATTTACGCTTTTTTATTATATTCGTTTGTTTGTGAAAATATTTCCTTTATATTTAAGAAATGGTTTCGTATCCGGGGTTCGAAATTTACGGTCCCTAGTCGCAAAATGCGGCCAAATCTTTCAATTTTGCGATAGAAAAATAAATTTAGTCGCAGTTACCGCGACTAGATTTATTTCCTAAAATCGTAAATACTAACAATTTTTTTTATCGTTGTTTCCAGTAATCTCACTAAAATAATTTTAATCTTAAATCGAAATTAGTTACTTCTCAATGTTGTCATTATGGCATCAAATAGAACTATATAATTATTGAAAACTCCGGTGTGCGCGGGAAATTTCGCCACTTTCCATAATTTTATAGATTTATGTAGAATGTAGATAAACCTTTTGTACCGTTTATTTCGAGTTTAGAAATCGGCCCGATTAAAAAAAAACTTGGTCCCAGATTTAAAATTTCGTTTAAAGGTTTAAAAAGTATTCGTTATTTGGTTTCAAGGTTCGCGATTCGTTTGCTTATTTCGAAGCTTCTCCATTTTCCGTGGTTCTGAAGTTAGCCTAAATTTATATTATTGGTGGAATTAAGGTATGTGATATGCTAATTTTTCCAATTCGTTTTTCTTTTTTCAAGAGTTCTTTTCAATTCCGATTTTTGAAGATGCACGATTTACAAATTTTCTGTTTCGCGATTAAAATCTTTCGTATTTGTGATTCGGTTGTTTTTACTAATATTTGAGGATTTTTTTTTATTCACCGATATTCAAAGATTCACAATTAAGCTATCTTCGAGTTTTGTTGTAATTTGTCGTTTTGTAAGAATCGGTGATTTGTCGACTTCAAAGTTTTGAAATACAGTACAAAACAAGTTTAAATAATAAATTTGAAGATGAATTTTGATTTTATAACACTAAGATGTCTTCAAATATCAGTTACCAAACAGTACAATTCAATAAGCTTCCTGATTACTTATTTTGCAGCCATAGTGATTTTCACGAAATCCACCGATGAGGTCGTATGCCTCGTAACGATGAGTTTTTTTGCACCTGCGTGATCGGAAGAGCGTTCTCGTTACTTTTTGTAGCTCCAGTTCAGGCCAATGGGACCAACCAGAATATTTTCCTTTGATCAAGTGTTCGTGAGTATTGTGACCTTGGTTAGTCACAAGAACAGCTTGATTTTTTGTTTACTTTGAAACTTTATTTAGGGGGCTATTTCTGCTTCGGCCTATACTGGCGGTTTTTGATTTTAATTTTTTTTTTTAAAAAATGGGACAATCGCCGAAATTTAAGGGTCTGGATTAGCGGCTCTGTACTGATTTGCTAATTTCTGAAAATTCACCGATGTTTAGTTTTACGTTTTATAATTTCGGAATTAATGGATTTTCAAGTAGTTGTTTATTACAAATTTCTGATGATGGATCTTCGGGTTTTAGATATTTTTTCGTGCTAAATGGTTCGTGAAAAGCCGATTTCAAAGTTTCGCTATTTAAACGATTTCTGAGAATGTGCAATTTTCCAGACTTCTTAAAATTGGGGATTTGCCAATCTTTGAGATTTCGTGAATCATTAAATTCAAAAATTTTCGATTTGCCGGTTTTGAAAGGTTTTTGATTTGCCTCTTTTGAAAGTTTTTCATCAATTGAAATGTTCAATTGTGTCTCTTCAGGTTAAATTTTAAGGTTATAACTCACAAAGTTAACAGATGTAAAATATGAAATTGAAGTTAGTATCATTAAAAATTATAATAAATGAAATTGTTAAAAATAAGCTTTTATTTTTTCACATTTCTCATATAAAAGAAAATCCTATGTTATGTGGTGTTCTTTCATTAAAATTGAAGATTGTGTCTTTAAATATTATCTAAATTAACCTTACAAATTACTCATCCCGTCTTGACTTTTTAAAAAAAATTGAACTTAATTTTAATGGTCAGGCTATTTTAAGCAAAGAATATAGGTGGTTATATTAAAAAAAAAATTAGGAAGTTTTGGTAAGTCGCCAATAATTTTCAAGTACAAATTTGCCTGAAAGTTGCAAATTAAATGAATTGAATATGCATACAATTATCCACTTGCAACTCATTGCGGAGACTGTACCTGAGCTAACTGTTCGTTAGTGCAAAAACAATTCATAACTCAAATATTTTCTTTTTTTGCCTAATATTTCTGTTAGTTACTTTAGTGTCTTTAGTTAGTAAGTCCCTGTTACTTTGGCACATGGTATGCAAGGTTTCTTTAGGTATAATAGTTTAATATATTTTTAATTCACGTTGATAAAACCTGGAATTTTCTTAAAATTCTCTGGAAAACCTGGAAAAGTCAGGTAATTTGGTTTTCCAACTTCTGTGGCAACCCTGTTTCTATATTCATGCTTCAGTCCCAGTGATGCCATTTGGCATCATCATGTTTCTGATCATAAATAAAAAGAATAATAGGGCTGACATCTATTGGGATTAATAAAAAAAAATTTCTAATAGAAAAAAATTTGAAGAATCGAATGATGTGCTTTGTGATATCATAAATGGTTTTAGACGATCCGAAAAAAAATTCTAAGATGATGATGCCAAATTGTCATTGGGACTGAAAGGGTTAAAGCTTAAAAAACATTAATATAAACATACATGTATAATGTAACAGCTTATTTTCGTGAATTAAGTATACTGCTTAAAAAGTTTTTTTTTTGCGCGTACAATTACGCATTTTAGTTTCAGCTTTTTTTATTTTTGCCAAACTCATCTCGAATTAGGCAGTCCTAAATATAGAACCTCTGACGACCCCAAAACTTTTTAAAAAATAAGGCGCCCGTAATATCCTAAAACCTCGGGTGTAATAAGTTGTGATTTCTTAAATTTTGAAACTCCAGCTAAAATTGCAGCCTAAAATTGCAAAACTTGTGATTCTATAAAATAGCGTATTTCCAGTGATTCTATAAGCATCTTAAAATCATCTAGTTGGATAATTTTAGGATCACATAAAATCACCTAGTTGGGTGATTTTAAGATCGCATGCATATCTGTAATTCCAGACCGTAGTTGGAAGAATTTTTTTTAAATAATTTTTTATAAAATGTTCCTAGGTATTGGTAATGTGCATTTGCGCCTAGTTTTTAAGTTAGTAGCACAGCCCATTAATTTCTTCATCCAATTTCGAACAATATTCGTAACTTTATGGTGACTGACATTTCATCGAAAAAAGGCAATGCACGATTGTATTATCACACTATAAATTTAATTTTAAATACGCTTAATTAGCATTATCTCCTGTTTTATCAGATAGTTATCTTGTTATAGTTCCAATTTCACTTTTAACAGGATAACGTTACTATTACTTTTTTAAACTAAACATGCGAGCCATATCAATTACGGAATGATGTATTTGATTCCTGAATTGCGTTTGAACACTTTTAAGCGTTTGTGTAATTTAAACGGATCCCAATAGGTTTGCAGTTCATTGTTTAGTTTATTTTAAGTGCATAAACATTGTATTTAAATATTTTTTAGTTGTGTTTATTTCTTTTTTTCATTTTTTTACTTTAAAAGTTATCTAATATCCTTATATAGTTACATTAATAACTTCGATTTTTTTTCTTTTAATATCGCATTTGTAACCAAGTATTAATATATTTAATATCAGGGTAATGCAATTACAAATGACTGCTATACTAAAACTTTTTTAAAATAAGGATTCCAATTTAGTTAAGTTTGTTTTTACAGTAGTACTTCTATTACTTTTAAAACGTTTGAGTTACTACCAACGTTTCTGAGTTTTATTCTTTTTGTATTTTACCATTTAAAAAGAACCGCGATGTTGATTAATATTAAACACCGGGCCTTTTTCGTTCTATTGTTCGTGCTTTATTCAAATATTCCAACTCTTAATTTGTTTATTAATTTCGTTATCCAAATTTTTCCAGCATTCGCTGTTCTTTTATTAATTTTTTTTCTAATTACTTTCTGTCTGTTAAAGCCACAGTTGCATTGTTAGAAAATTGACTCATTTTGTTTTATTGCTCACTTGTCTTTCATTGTAATATATCCTATTTCTCTATTTACACTTGATCTGATCTTCATCTTGTTATATAGTAAAAATAAAATAATAGCAAACCGGTTTTTTTTTCATTTTCTAATGCAGCGTATTTTTATCAATGTTATCTGTTTTATCATTGCACTTGTTAACTTATGTTTTGATAACTTAAAAAAAAAAAAATACAAACTTTATATTTTTTTGTAAATTCGATATTTTTTTGTCCACAGTAAAAAGTAATATTCAAACAAAATTTGTAAAACCATTCTTGTTTTCCTTATTTTTATTAATGTATCTGTTATTGAACTAATATAGTTGGGCACATTTTAGTTAAATTGCTTAAGTTTTAATTTTGAAAACTAAGTTTAAAAACACAGCTTTATGGTGAAAACACTTTTATGCTATTTATGTTAATAAAAAGCTACGCTAATATTGCAAGTAATATTGTAAAAAAATAAGTATGCTAATATTGAAGTTATTGAGCATAAAACAAAAATATACAACACAATTTTTTAATATTTTTAAAGCTTTTTCAATTTTTTGCTGATTTGTGTAGTTGGACTGAAGTGACTTTTGTTTGTAGTCTATTTTTTTAAATTATTTAATACATTGATTTAAATATGCAGGCCTAGGAACTAGTCTCTTTTCTAGCTTAGTATCTATTTTTTTTAATGTCTCTAAAAGTATCTTTTTTCAGGCCAAAGTCTCTAAGTCTCTTTTTTTTTCACCAGTGCGGCAACTTCGTCGAGATTTCACAAGAACATTGTTGGCAAATTAAGAACTTTTTTCTCATGCAATTACATATCTTTCAATTTTTTAGCGGTGATGTTACGACTCAAAGCTGCGGGATTGCAGCGTTTTGTTTTGTATTTTTCAACGGGTTCTCGTAATGATATCAGTGTCCAGCCATCGGGCAAAATCTGGAAAGTCAGGAATTGTACTTGGATTTTTTAGCGCAGGGAAAATCAGGAATTATGCTTGAATTGTTGAAATTCTGGTGTGCGCCGGGAAATTTCGCCACTTTCTGTAAGTTTTGAATCATATAGATTATGAAGATAAGCTTTTTGTATCGTTTATTTCGAGGCATAGCGATCAGCCAATTAAAAAAAAAATTCCCCCATTGTAAATTTCAGATTTGCTGGTTTCAAGAGTTCTCTATTTTTCTGCAAATGTCCAATTCCTTCAAAGTTACAAGATTTATCATTTTCTCTTAAGATTTATAATTTTGAATTAATTGCTTGAATTTTTAAAAGTTATTTGTTATGAATTTTTTTATGGTTCTCCGTTTGTTTGCTGATTTTCAAAGATTCTCGATTTTCCGTCTTTGCAGTTAGCCTAGATTTATTATTTGGGCGTAATTTTAAGGTTATGTGATATGCTAATTTTTTGGTTTGTTTATTTTCAAGAGTCTTCAATTTTCCGATTTTGAAGATGCATGATTTACACATTTTCAGTTACACGATTTAAATATTGCTTATTTGTGATTTTGTCGTTTTTACTGATATTTGAGGATTTTTTGATTTGTCGATATTCAAGGTTTCACGATTAAGCGATCTTCGAGTTTTGTTGCAATTTGTCTATTTGTAAGGATAAGTGATTTTTTGACTACAAAAATTTTGAATTGCAGTATAAAACAACAAGTTTAAATAATTTTAATAATAAATATTAAATTCAATTAAAATTTCAAGATGAATTTGATTGATTACACTAAGATGTCTTTGAATATCAGTTACCGGCCAGTACAATCCAATAATGCTTCCCGATTTGCTTATTTTGTTGCCTAGTATTTTCATGAAATCCACCGATGAGGTCGCATTGCTTCATAATGATTGACACTTTTTTGCCTATGCTGATCGGAATAGCGTCTCGTTACTTTTGTAACTCCGGTTCAGGCCAAGTCGGACCAACCATAATATTTTCGGGGTGGTCAAGTGTTCGTGAGTTATGTGACCTTGTTAGGTATAACAAGAAGAGCTTGATTTTTCTCCCCTTTTTTAACTTTTTTGCCATTTTTTCTTCTGCTTATATTGTGGTTTTTGATTTTAGACAGGTTTAAGTTTTTAAAAAAATCTGAATCTCCCCAAAATTCAAAAGTGTCCGGATTATAGAACATTATGGGTGTTTGGTTCTGAACTGTATTAGCCAATTTCCGAAAATTCGCTACATTACTGATGTTTAGTTTTACGTTTTATAAATTCGTAATTTATGGATTTTCAAGGTGTCGTTAATTGCAATTTCTGATGAAAGTTTTTTTTTTTTGATGAAATGGTTTGCAAAACGCTGATTACTATAGTCTACTTTTAGTCTCTATTTTTTATTTGAAAGTATCTTTTGTCTACTTTTTTTAGAGCATTCCTAGTTCTGAGGCCTGAATATGAAACTTCGTTTTCTTTTTTTGGGGGGGGGGGGGCTTAATTAAAAAAGTTTTTTCTTTTAAAAAATAAAAGGATAATCTAATAATGATTCCGGGGCTGGGGAGCCCAGTCGGTTAGGCACTCGGCTAGCATGCGAAAGGTCCCAGGTTCGGGTCCGGGCATCGGCAAAATAACTGCCGACCTATAAACGGCCCGTGCAGCCAAAAATGTCCGACGAATAATACCCCGTGTAAGGGAGTGCACGTTAAATATCCTTCAAAATCCTAACGCTGCGTAGGATGTCGCCCTTAACGGTTGCGTTGGGTGCCTATTCAGGTGTCGGCTCGTCACTTGACTGTGGTTCTAAAATACGACGCCCGTCGCCAATAGCCCTCGTGTAGCTCTAGTGCGACGATAATTCAAACCTAACCTAATAATGATTCCTCCAAAGCTCTTTCTTGACATACTGATCTTGCAATTCTTTTTTTCTATCATTGGAAAATTGAATTACAATTTAATGGGTTTTTTTTTAATTTCAGATAATGATAAAGTAAAAGTGAATTCAGGCTGCATTTAACCTTCAAAGATGGAGAAAATAGACGCTAAAGGCCTGATTAAGGGACTGGAAAACTGGGCCAAAAGAGTCACCGCTGGATACAGAGACGTCAATGTTACAAACATGTCTTCATCTTTCAGAGATGGCTTGGCCTTTTGTGCCATTATACACCACTACAGGCCAGATCTCATGTATGTATTTCATTTAAATTGGTTATTAATAACGGTTTGTACTAGCAAATGAGGACCAAGCAAGTTGGGAACTAAACACTTGGGGTTTTTCAATGTCAGTCTGGGCAATTCGCCGGAACTTCTACGCAATGCACCTCATTGCCCCTGGTCTTGTAAGCTGAAGGCACAGTAGCCCTTGGTCCTCTTTGAGCTGCTGCACTACTGAGCTTAGTTTAGTACTTTTGAGTGTTTGGCAAGGAGTACTATACTCTAACCTACCTCCAACCAGGGTTATGATTTTACCCGACCCGAATAAACCCGGGTGGGTTTAAAAAAAAACACTTGAAAAAACCCAAGTGGGCAATTGAACTTAAAATTGCCTTCACTGAAAATTAAAAAAAGTAAAAGTTTTTATACATCCAAAAAATATACATTTCATATCATTTTTAATTAATATTTTAGTATTATTCTTAATATATTTTTACATTTTTGTACCTTCAATATTTAAAATGCATTTACAAATTTAAATTTATACTAATTTTTTAACAATTAAATATAACTAATACATTTTTTAAAATTCTAATTTAAATTTCTATCGTTACATACTTGCAATATTCCTAATTAATAATTATATAATTTTACACATACAAACAATACTTGGTTATACACAATACATTTATAAATTTAAATATACATTTATCTAACAACTATATGCAATTATTTTTTAATTGTTCTAATTTAAATTACATCATTCCTGATTATCTCTCAGAGATGTTTGTGAATTTAAAAAATTGTAATGTATAGATAAATAATTTAAACTTCCCAAAATAAATCGCAAAATCCTGAAAAACACATCCAAAAAATTTGAAAAAACCATAAAACCCTGAAAAAAACACCAAAAGCCCAAATGCGTTGGGTTTTTCATTAAAAAAAACGGGTTTTTAACAATCCTGCCTTCCAACTAAAAATATTGTAATGTGTTTTCAAACATAGAGGTGTTTTTATTATTCAAGGATCAACTCCTTAATATGTTAAACTAATATTATTTGGGGATTGTAAATAATTATCATTTAATCGGTATCATTTAAATTATACCTCCTGAGGTATTTAATAGGTTTTGTGTCATTTAGTAAAAACAGTTCTTTCATTTTATGATCATTTATCTAGGATCTCAGTCCTTAGAGTTTAAATTTTTAGATAATTCTAATTAGATTATAATTCCAATTAGATAATTCAATACATTCTGTAAACTGCATTTTATACTAAAAGATAGAATCCTAAAAAAAATATTTCAAAACTCTGTCATAAAAGAATTTTTGAATATGAATATAATATAATATATATAATAATTTTATATAGTATATATATATATATATATATTATATATATTATATATATATATATATAATATATATATATATTATATATATGATATATAATATATATATATATATATTATATATATAGTTATCTTTCAGGATTTTGACTCTCTTAGAAAAGAAGATATATTTGATAATAATTCTTTGGTAAGTAACTTTCTTAAATCTAACTTTCTTAAAAATATAAAATTACATTTCTTATATTACATTTTCTTTTTATGAAATTCTGAATTAATTTCAAAGTAAACCCAATGCTATACTTATTGTTATATTTAATTTACAAAGTTTATTATATCACTGACTGCAAAAGTCCAAAGATTTATTTATATAGTGATTGTGATAAAGCTTTAGGTCTGAGTTTTAATTATCTGGGTAATAGATATGAACACTTACATTTTTGTGATGCATGTTAGATTTAAAATCCATGTTGTCACATTTTCGATTTGACCTGTTAAAAACTTTTATTTCAGGCATTTAGTACAGCTGAAAAGCAACTTGGAGTCCCAGCCCTCCTAGAGGCTAAGGATATGGAGCAGTACTCTCAACCTGATCGATTAAGTATAATTACTTACTTGTCCCAACTCCACAACTGTTTTGAAAATCAAAACAAAGGTAACTTCACTTGCTTTATATAATGAAATTTGTTGGCTTCCACACGACGTTTATAACATAAAAAGTGGAAGGCATTATAATCGTTCAGTCCGTCTGTCTGTAAACCACTTTCATAGTCCGAACTACAAATGCTACGGACAAGTGTGATACGTCAAAATATTCAGCGCATCGAAATTAGAATACATTGAGAATTTCAGAAAAGAATTCGAATTCGAATACTTCAATTATTTAAAAAACTGCAAAATTTAATGCTCATTTAAAAAGCATAGGAAGCCATTTTTATTAGAATTTAATCATCATTGCCATTCGCAACAATCGCTCGAGAAACTTTAATTCTTTTTAGACAATAAATTAAAATAAATTTATTTTTGTGAAATCAATCAGTTTGAAATGCCGTCAAATATATTTCACTACGAGATTCTTTGTATGTTGATATGAAATGTTTTCATTCTATTTAAAAGCGAGGATTATTACATATTTATTCTTTGAAATATGAATTAATTTTTGCAAACGATAAGTAATCATTGTATTTTTGAAATAAAATAAATGAAACTAGCCAAATTTAGCATGTAAATGTTTAATATAGAATAGCAATGCTGTGTTTGTCGCCTTTTACCTGTTAAACACAACTGCTGTGTGGAAGCGGGTTTATTAACAGACTCTGTTATTTTGTATAAGTGACATTCATATTCTAAATTAAGAGACATAAAACTTTTTAATTTTGTGCTAAAATAAACCTAGTACATTTCTATTATTTTCACATTGGAGATGCAATGCCTAATGCAATAAAAAATTAAAATATATAAGTTTTTGTTGTAACTGTACCTATGAGATAGTTAATGGACATGTTTCAGATCTTGAGTGACAACAGAATTGCTTCATGAAAATAGATTATTTCTCAATCCTCAATTGGTGAATCAATGTCACTAGTTAACACAGCACCAAACCGACAGAGCACCAAAAGTGCAGTAATGAAAGCTTGAACTAAATGTGTCACCTGAAACAAGGCTATTCATACATTGCAAAAAATATGTATATATTATAAAGCAGAAGTATAAGCAAATATTTACACATCAAAAAGTTAATTGATCTATTATAAAAAAGGTAGGATAAAAAAAAGGTATCGGCTTTCATGTATTGTATCATCGTGTCAAATTGTTTGTTTTAAATATTAAAATTAATTGTTTTTTGTTATTATCTGTCACATAAGTTTGTAAATAAGACCTGTCACTTTTTTTTTGTTGTTGTTTTAGTTAAAACTATGAAAAGTAGCTTCAAAAGACGACAAAGTAATTCTTCTGGGCCACCTCCAAAGGTAAATTAATTTCATGACTATAGGCACTTTATCGTGATTTAAATTTATCATTTTCATTCATACTTTCATTTCTATTGTCTCTAATTTAATTACAGTAGAACCTCGATTATCCGTCCCTCTTTTATCTGGAACTCTCTGTTAACCGACCGTCCCTAAGTCAACATAAAAAAATTTATTTACTATTATACAACTAAGTCATTTTTTATTGTTTACAAAAAAGAAACCAGTTTCAGAGATATATGTTGATTCAAAAGTGAGAAATCTCCGACGATTGGTAAACTTCAGCGATTAAAAAGCGGAAATCACCAGTGATTTTGAGATTGGAATTGTCCTGTGATTCTGAAATAAGAATTCTGTACCTATTCTCAACTTAGGAAATTATCGTGTTTTAGGAAATCAAGAAACTGCGATGATTTCAACAAAACTTCAGCAATTAAAAAAAAAAAGCGAATTCCTGTAAATCTTAAATTTTCGGAAAATTCAGTGAATCTTCTCAAATATCTTTACTATAAAAAATAATCCCTTTTCCTAGAAGTCTGCTCAGAAATCAAAAATAATGTTTTAGCTCTTTCTTTTTACCAGGAAGTCTCGGAGATAACTTAACACTAAAATACAATGCGTACTACTGCAAAACCATCACAGATTTCGGACGATGACAGATTTTATGTCCACGGACTTTAGGTGCTCCTCCGTACCACAAGTTTTAAGTGTATGGAATGAAAATTCTCTATTATCCGGAATTTTCGATTATGCAATCTAACTCCTGTTCCAATTGGATGGGATAATTGAGGTTCTACTGCGTTTCATTTAAATAGCTTTATTAAGCTTTTTGAGTAGTTATTAAAAAATTATAAAAGTTACTATACAAACGTAAATGATTTCAAAAAGATCAAATGAAGCCTAGAAAAGTAAACAAAATTATTTTATTTCAAAAGAGAATTGAAAATGATTATTTTTCTTTAATTTTATTAACTATTTAGATGTCATGCATTCGAAAACCTGTATGATTTTCAAGAAAATAAAATATTTGACTCGACGAGAAGAATCAGGAGCAAAACAACATTAAATCTTAGCGTAAATAGTTTATCATGTAGAAATTTATATGTTTCAGTAGAAACACAAAAGGCCCACCTTCTTCAGAATTGTATACAACCCAGACTGAAAATGAAAAAGCAGTTAAACGATGTGAAGTGCTTTGCATTGTTCAATTTTTGTTGTTGTTCATAATAGACTATTGTGATTAGAATTAATGTGGTTTACTGCAGAAATCTTCTAATGTATCATGCACAAAGTAGTAGGTATTCTACGAATATTTGATACAATGTTAATGTATCAATCTATTTTAATGAATAGATGTTTAATCGTGCAACTTTTAATAAATATAGTTTTGAAAGATTTTTAGGTAATTTATCAAAAGTTTTAATCTCTCCCATGCCATTTTTTTAAAAAAAATGTTATGGTGCTGCGGAAAAATTAATAATAAAATAATGCAGTTCATTACCTATTTTAAACCTAAAATTTGTGAGGAAAAGTTAGGTAATTTCTTTTCTGACCAGTGATGAGAAAAATTACCAATTTCTTCTCAAAATACATATCTCTACAACATATCCACTACTGAATACATATCTTCGCCCTTCGGTCAAATGACAAAGTCGCGAATTCTGGGAATTTGCCTTTTTTTTAAACCCTCTGAGGGATAAGCAAATTGGCTGAAGTGTAAACTTGTTTCCACTGTATGAGATTAAAATTTATTTTTTTAAATGCAAGTTTAATTTCCTTACATTTTAAAAAAATTATATTTCTGTAGCAAATGATTATAAATTATGCCTCCATACTGTTACATTTTAGAATTAAAAATACATAAAAAGTATAAATTTGTAAAAGTTATGTATGCTGCTGGAAAACCTGTCAGTTAGATCAGGGGTTCCCAACCGGTGGTACGCGTACCACTGGTGGTTCGCGGGAAAATTTCAGGTGGTACGCGTGAGTGACGTAAGCAACATGTTGCTACTATTTTGGATGTCATTTGTTACTAGTTACTTGTGTGAGAGTGGATTTTCTGAACTCTTG
Source organism: Oedothorax gibbosus (assembly GCA_019343175.1). Classification (NCBI taxonomy): domain Eukaryota; kingdom Metazoa; phylum Arthropoda; class Arachnida; order Araneae; family Linyphiidae; genus Oedothorax; species Oedothorax gibbosus. Next base: position 139,289 of record JAFNEN010000357.1, on the reverse strand, counting down.
AACATAAAAATTGCACATAGAAGCAGAATAAGTGTTGAAGAAGATTTAAGAGTGAAGATAAGTTCCATTGCTCCTCATGTTGGTATTTTAATCACAGGGAAACAACAAGTTTTGCGTTAAAGACTATAAATGTATATATTTTATATGATGATTAATTTTTTGCTGAGTTTGTACCAATTTTTTATTTGTATTTTTTTAGACCGATGGGTAATAAATAAAACTGAAAATTATTACTATTTTAATCTTTTTATTTCTCCTTTATTTTATAAGCATGTTATAAATAAACAAATACCAACCATTAAATATGAAGTTTTCTCAGGAATTTAATTCAAAAAGCCTTTGAACACTTTTAGAGGAGTAAATATTATATGCTTATTAAAGTATTTTGGTCTGGTGGTACGCCAAAATTTCTCAAAAAGTCAAGTGGTACGCAGGTGCAAAAAGGTTGGGAACCCCTGAGTTACATGATGGGTTTATACGTCTGTATCCCTCAGGGGGTTAAAACGGTTGACTTATCAGTATCCAGTTTTCCATCTATTTGGTTTTGCACATTAATGGTTTTGTCATTTGGCCTACCATATTATATGTTTTATAAATATCTATATTTCCGAACCCAGGTTCTCTCGGTCCAGCCCAAACTCCTATCCAGTAATCGCAACGACACTTGCTATTCTTGCAACCACAGAGTTTTCATCTTGGAGAGGCTGATTGTCGACAGCAAGCTCTACCACACCACTTGTTTTCGGTGCAGCAAGTGCAACTGCCTCCTCAACCCTGGTACATATGTCGAGGGAGACACCCCCGGACGGTAATTATTTTTTTTTTACTGAAAGTTTAAATCTTGTACTTTTTTAAAAATTATATTTCTGTAGCAGAGGATTGTAAATAACTCGCCCATACTGTGAATTTTAATATTTATAAAAAATTTAAAAACTATGTCTTGCTGGAAAACATGACAGTCAGGTAATGGGTTTATACTTTTATAATCTCTGTGGAGATTTAGAAATAAACTTAGCAAATGAAGAGTACAGGGGGAAAAAAGCTTGATTTGGTAGGAATCTTTCCGTATTCTTTTTTGCTTAGCCGACATTGGCGACAGGAAACCGGTTTTTCTTTCTGTTCTTCTTTCACGGTACAAACGTGTGACTCGTGTCCACTGATCTCTGGCATGAATCAGGGCTGCCGTGAGAGAAAAACAAAGTGAGTAAGCGGTTTTCTTACACCAGTTTAGGCGATGACTTGCTATTTTTGCCAAAGAAGACTCCTAGGAAATCAAGCTGTTTTTCCTCTGTACTCTTCAAATGTGTATTCCCGAATTGAGTTAGTGAAGTCAGAGCATCACTAAAGACAATAGAATTTATTTTTGGCATCAAAACAAACTGAATGGTCTTGTTTAATAATTAAAATTAGTTGAATAAATATAGTTTCCAAAGTGTTTCTCTTTACAAGATGAATGTTTGAAGCCCATAAGTTTGGAGACTCAGTTTCCTGAATAACATAATTAGTTGAATTTTCTAATGCTGGTCTTGGTTAACAAAGTCTGTGGGTTTTAATATCACTTTGGTATGGATGTCCAGAGCAGTTTGGAATCAGCTTTAAGTTGTAGATCACTGTTCAATTAGATATTGTGTTGCAAAAATACAGATAATAGTACTGGCAAATAAACTAAACCAATAAAGCTAATCTCGAGAGAAAAAGTAATTTTCATATATGTTGTGGAAGGATATACTATACTTACTTTGAAAAAGTATTTTTTGGGGGGGGACGTGGATAGCCTAATGGTTAAGGCCTCGTTCTCGGATTCGGAAGGTCCTGCGATGGAGTCCCGATACCACTGAAGACTCACCGAGTATATGCAGAGTACGTGCTCGTTAAATCTGTGGGTCCGAAAGTCCTGTGGGCAGTCATGGCGCAGTTTCCCACGGGTACAGGTCCCTGGAGACTATTTCTCTCCCCTTCAGGAACATGTCTAAATTGCAGAGGTTGCGATAAATGGCAGCATCTGCCAGCACAATGCCAAGACGGATTCCTGCCGTGTAGTCCTTACACGGGCATCTCTCCTCAGGAACCGCACCCATTTGCCTTAATCCTTTCCCGTTCCGCGGGAAGAGCTTAGGTTTCACAAGTGGCATTAGTAACAACTTTGAAAAAAAATTAGTTATTCATAAATCAATATTGAAAAAGAGAATATTTATAAAACAAATAGCATTAAAATTTACATTTGCATAATTTTTTTTGTGATTAATTCTTATGTTAGTGATCACTTACACATAATATAACTAATTATTATTGTTGCCTACCTTCATTACTCCTTCAATCTTTCTTTTTTGCTTAAATTTAATATCTGAGAATATACTTCGGACATTTCTTTGTGTATTTACAATACAATATTAATTCAACCAAAAACTGACATTTCCCTGTCTTTCTCCTGTATTTTTAACAGATATGAATGTGCAGTCTGCATGCCAGATGAGAGCACAGATAGCATGGAAACACAAGACACAACTTCATTGGACTCTTATGACAGTAAAACAGACAGTTTAAGCGATGCACCAGTGAAACCGGTTAGTCCCCTACCTAGTAGGGTTGCCGCAAAGTCTCTCCTCACAGATAAGGTGACTTCTGCAAGAAGTACTTTCTTGCAACATAGTTTGACGCCAAAGTCGCCAGAAGTGGTACCAAGTCCCGCTTTGAGAAGGAGTGCTTCACCATCAGAATCCTCTAAAAGTCTCAGAATGGATGATTCAGCTAAAAATGGGTTTTCAGGTAATGTTAATTATTTCCGTTAAATGTTTTCTCATATACTCTTGTGTATCAGTTTGTAACTATTTTAAACAAATTTCTTAAGCTTTCTGTCTTATTTTTAGAATTGCATAAGGATTAACAAACAATAAAATGTAAATTTTATTTTAAATTTTAAAGGGGTATAATAATTCTGTATTTTATCCAAATTAGTAGAAAATATATAATACTTATTTATTTAGGTTTTTTCTTGTAGTTGTAAAATATTTTATTAAAAAATAAATTTTTACTTTAATATTTTCTTTGACAGGTGTTTCTTTTTTAAAAGTTGAAAAAAATTATCAACTATGCACAATTTACTTCAGCAATTGTGTTTAACATCCAAGAATTATTGATGTTTCCAACAACATAATATTTTTTTGTGTGAATATGCACCATTTTTATAAGAGTGGGATAGAAATGAACATAAACTTTGGTTTTTTTCAATTGTTCAAAGTTACTTTTGCATTATTATCTGACATAGTTTTATAACTTATAAATATTTCTTTCGGGCTTTTGGTTGTGCTACTGGAGTTAATATTCCAGTACGCTTTGAAAAGTTACTTATTTTACATTTAGCAGATGTTGTTATTAGTTTTATCTGTTTAATTAACCAGTTATCAATTTATCAATATTTATTTTTTAGTGAAATCCAGAATTAGTGTTTTTGAATCGAGTAAAACTTCCAAGTCAGAGAGCTTCCTCAATAAAAGCGAAATTGATGCCAGCAGCAAGCCTAAACTTCCATCTGATTCCGGTGCAATAAATGGAGAAGTTCCTGCTCTTAAAAAATCCTTAAGAAACAGTGCCATTTCGATGACTGCAATAAAATCCGATTCAAAACCAACTGAAAGTTTAATAAGTCCAGACAAAACCTCTAAAAACTCACCTAGTTTAGACTTTACAAACACAGTGAGCTCAAATTCTACTTCAAATCTTAGCACACCATCAAGTGATATCGAAAGTCCTCAAACTGATAAGTCTAACTGTGATACTCTTGCCTCTCCTTCCACATTCAACAAGGTGCCCAGTCCAGCTGCAAGACGATCTCTACTACTGAAATCTCCATCGACGGAAGATGGAACCAAGAAATCCCAATTTAACATGGGGGAATACAAAAGTCCCTTAAGGAATTCAAGGGATATCTTCCAGACAAATCTACAGCCGCTAAAACTCAGTATCCCATCAATCAATAGCAGCTTAAAAAACGAAGCCGCAAATTCTCCAAGTGCCTCCACACCCGATTCTGTTAAGTCTCCTGTACTCGAAATTCCGCAAATCAGGTCTACTTATGCTAGGACTTTACCCCGCCCTGGAAGTGCCAGTGTTACTTTGACTCCAAAAGACAAAGAAAGTGGCGCCAACACAAACTCTGAATCTAGCTTAACTGATGTCCTCCATTCAAAATGGAGTCGGACTACTCCACGAAGGAGTTCGTTTGACTCTCCGCAAAAAGATAGTGAAAGTATCGATAGTCCATCAATGAAAAAAGAAAATAGCATGACATTTATTGAAAACTTTGCCAAGAAAGGGAACACTGATAGGGATAACTCTTTTTTCCAAAGACATCAGACAAGCACACCTATTCCTAGTCCCAGAAGAAGTCTTGAAAGCAAAAATTATGGCCTAGGTAAACCTCCTAGTCCTCCATCTGAAGTGGATAGTCCTATGCCAACCTCCAATCAAAACCTTCCTTCTAAAGACATTATTAATAAAAAGAAAGTGGAAATAAAAATAGATAATCCTAGCCCAATCTCTAGCCAAAAACTTCACACTAAAGACCTTTCCAATAAAAAAGCTGAAGTTTCTAAGACAACAGAACCGGATATTGTCTACCCAGATGACCTAAATCCTTTTGGAGATGATGACGATGAAGAACAACAACCCGAGGATGAATACCCTGATGACCTAAATCCATTTGGTGACGATGATGAAGACATCCCAGAACCTAAATCCTCATCCGCAGTCGCAGACTACGATGAAACTATGAACCCATTTGCTTCTGATGATGATGATGATGAGTCTAATGCCACCCCAATAAAACAATCTTCTAAACCTCCTAGGCCAGCCCCACCACAAACTGCTCTGCGTTTCCAACAAGATAGCTCCTTTTCCTCAATATCTACGCCCACTGGAACACCCAAGGGCACCTTGAAGAAGCGGCCTGCCCCAAGACCGCCAGGAATTAAAGACATCTTCCCAAATGAGGATTCAGAGGCAGATGTCTCATTGAAGTCAGGTCAGTATCTGGCATTATTTCTTTGTTTTTAGCTTTTTCATATGTCTGCAGCTATCAAAATCAAACATGTAACAAAATAATAAGTGAGACAAACAGAATTTTGTTATGGAATACTGGTTCATTTGCAAGACACTTATTTTTGCGGGCTTCTAAACTGTTAATTTACTTATACTGTTTACATATTTCCATTTGAATCACAAAGCATGGAATTGCTGAACCCATTTGCTCTCGGAAATGCTTATAATGTATCTATTTTAAGTACTCCAACCTTACTGTTCCAGAGGCTGGAAAACGTTGTTGGAAAGCCTGCCAGGAAGCCCCTCGATAATAGTATCTGTTCTTTCACTCTCCCTAACCCTTTTCCAAACATAAAATGCATCATGGTAAAATTGTCTTAACAATGCTGCAGATACCCACTACTAACCTTCGCCACTGAGTAACTACTTTGTTGCAGATGGTTCGGTATCGGGCTTACACCCAAGAGGTTCCAGGCTCAAAACCGGACATGCCCGTACGTCTTCAACCTTGATTAAACTAGTTCAAAATCAATAGGCCCATTAAGAATAATCATGCTTAGCGCTAGTGCATTGAAAGTTCAAAGCAATTTTTTTTGTATTTTAAGGTCCTTCACCATCTCTCAGCCGAAAAGGCCTCCAAACTCCATCCCCAAAATTCAACTCCCTTAGAAAGAGCAAGCCTGCCCCGCCACCCCCTCCCACCCCTCCTGTGCAATCAGATGCAAAGGCGAAGTCTGTAGCGGATGAGACGCCAAAGCAGCCCAAAGCCAAGAAGAAGAGGCCTGCCCCACCAGTGCCCATACCGAAGAGGAAAGATGTAAGTCTTTTTTAACAGGGCTGCTTTTTAGGCTAATCAAGCCTTTTGCAGACTTAGCATATTCCCCTGAACTGAGAGCCATTTATTGTGGCACCATCTAGGCGGTTTTGATGCTCAGATTACAATGAATCTGAGCTCTCAAGATTCCATTTTGCCTAGAGAACCCAAGCGAAATGGGTACTCAAGGAATCTTTTACATGCAACAAATTTATGCATTGATTTACAGTATTATTGCTAATTGATATGATGAAGGATTTTTTGTAAAATGAATTTTATTCATTGTAAGATTTAAGGCAGTTTTTATAATTTTAAAACTTTTTGAGTACCATCAAATGGGGTAACAAGATAACTGTTTTTCGCAGAAGTTTGTATGACTAGATGCAATTTGTACATGTTATATTTTTGTTGAAGTTTGAAAACATCATATAAATAATTTGCAAATTAGAAAAAAGTTATGTTTTAAACGCACTCTCTTAAAATAGATAATAATTTTAAAAGGAATAGTTAACATTTTTGACCGTTTATAATAGATAACACATTTTTATTCACAGAACAAGAAAATACCTCTTAAAGAAATTCTCAGAGAAATGAAAGAAATAGAAGAGAAACAGAGAGAATGTGAAAGACAAGGTCGTGAAATAGAATTGCTTATTAGAGATAAGGATAAAGGTAAGTCAGTATTATTAAAATTTGTAAATTTGCTCATGTTTATTTTTAGCCTCAGCATAGATGTGTACTTGATCAAAACTGTAATTTTTAGAGGAAATTTTTTTTTGATTCAAATTCTGTACTTCATAAAATTTCATTTTGTTATTAGGTTTTCTTCACTTGTAGAATAAAAACCAACAAGAAATACCCACAAATAATTTATTGTTAAATTTAAAGGTCAAACTAAACATCAAACTCTTAATTCCCCACCTTTTAACCCCCCTGAAGGATGATAAGCAAATTGGCTAAAATGTAAACTTGTTTTCTCTTTGAAAATTTAATTTTTAACTCAAAATGTAATTGCTTTAAATTTTATAAAATTTTATTTTATAATGGAGGATAATAAATGATTCCAAACGACATACTTTCAATTCTAAAATGCGGTGAATTATAAAATTATAATTTTTTATAAATTGTGTGTTGCTCGAAAACCTGACAATTACTTGATTGAAATGTCCCTCAGAGGGTTAATGTGTTCGCATCAAATATATCATTATTTGAATCTTTCTTCTATTAAAATATAAATCTGTTATGCCCTTGCTTTATTTTAATGTTGTGAGACTATTTTTATTGCAATACTTTGTATAAGAATAGGTCTCTTGAATATAAATTATTTTTATATAATAAATTATTTTAAATCAAGATGAAGAAGCTTCTGTAGAAGAGGAAGAATATATCATGCAGCTTTTTGAATTGGTGAATCAGAAAAATGCTCTCTTCCGAAGACAAGCTGAACTTATGTATATGTAAGAAACATTTTATTTCCATTGTAAATTGTCAACATTTTTTAATTGAATGCTACTTTATATTATTTATCCTTTCACCCCTTAAGTGGGTCGATAAAATGAGGACCAAGCATGCTTTGGAACTAAACACTAGGGGGTTTCGCGTGGGGCTGACCACCTAGCATATGCCTAGCACCCCAGAGTTCTAGGTCTTGTAAGCTGAAATGGGCACGGCAGGCTTTGGCCCACTAATGGGCTGTTGTGCCGAAGAGTTTAGTTTCGCTGCTTTATATTTCTTTTCAAACATTTGTTATTCCAAAAGTCTCAAAAATTAAATTGTTTTTTCCTGCTTTCAGAAAACGATCTCAACGTCTAGAAGAACAACAGTCTGATATTGAAACTAAGATTCGTCAGTTAATGATGAAACCTGGTAATATTATTTATTTTTTAACATACTCTTTGTATATAAGTATTTTGTATAAAGTTTTTTGTATACTTATAATTTTGTATACAAACTGTACTACTTTGAGAAATAAAGAGAAAGGAATATATTATCACAGGATTCAGGTAGCTTTGTCGTATAGTCTTCTGCACTCTGTATATTTTTTAGGAGTTTCGATAAGTTCCTTTTAATGTATACGATAAGTTCCTTTTAATGTATACTAAATCCTGCATTATAATTTATTATTAGTAGTAATAAACTCTTTGCATTGTCTTACTGATGAAGAATTTTTTATAAATACAGATGTATTAAAAAATTCCTCGGATTTTTCTCTGTACTGCCTAGTACGATGGAATATCTCCAAAGTTCTCGGATAATTCCATGCGAGCTTTATTTCTAGCTTTTGCTATGTTTTTTTAATCATTAATTACTCTTTATTCTAAAAAAATTAGTACTATACAGAACACTCTGGGAATTGCTGGAATCCCGTACGAGTGAATAGAAAATAAGCAAGACGTATTAAAGGGTGTTGCACCTCTAATCTTTGTGGCTATCCACCATAACCATTAAATTAGTTTATTCATTATAAGAAGAATGTCAGAATTAACAGTAAGAAACAAGTAGGTTTGTAACAGAATCTGTCACTTAACCCACTTCCACACAACAGTTGTGTTTAACAGGTAAAAAGGCGCCAAACAACATTAGTTTTATATTAAACATTTACAGGCTAAATTTAGCTAGTTTCATTTATTTTATTTCGAAAATTCAATAATTATTACTCATCGTTTGCAAAAATTAATTTATATTTCAAAGAATAAATATGTAATATTCCTCTCTTTTAAATATAATTAAAACATTTCATTATCAATGTATTCTAATTTCAATGCGCTGAATTTTTTGACGTATCACACTTGTCCGTAGCATTTGTAGTTTGGGATATGAAAGTGGGTGACAGACAAACGGACTGAACGATAATAATACCTTCCACTTTTTACGTTATAAACGTAGTGTGAAAGCTAAAAGGATTCAGATATAGCAAATTAAAGCTGTCAACTTGATTTCATTAATCAAAAGAATATGACCTAGTATGCTAATTTAGAAGATTTTTTTTAACTTGCTATAAGTTTAGTTTGGATCTAACATTGCAAATGAAAGTGATCTCCTTGAACACATATTATTAGTCAAATAATGTAAGGTAAAAGTTATTAGACAAATGATTTAAGTAAAACTGTAGCAAACAAATGATTTCTTTTAAAACTGTTGTAAAACCATTACTCAGTAGAACAAATGTGTTGTTTTCCTACTTATTCTGCTTTAAAAAAATATTTTTTGTTCAAAAATATAACCATGTCATATTTTTTTTTTACAGAGGAAGATAAAACCAATGACGATAGATCTAAAGAGGAGGAACTTATATTGGAATTAAAAGATATTGTTGATCAGCGTAGCTCAATAATTGACAGTATTGAAATGGACAGAAGAAGGTTTAAATAATTAATTTGTATCATATAATTTAAATTAATGTAGCATAATTTTTTAAAAAAATCTCTTTTACAAAAAAGATTTTCAAGGAACTTTCTTTTGCTTAAAAAAATATTTATTTTAATGGATATTAAATTCTAAAAAAAAGTTATTTCATGTATTTAAAAAAAATTATAGTACATTTTTAAAAATTGGTTAGATATTTTTTACTAATGAATTATGTTTTTTTACCTGCAATTTTAGAGAGCTTGAAGAAGATGCTAGTATACAAGAGCAAGTTGAAATAAAAAATGGTATTTATTTGTTATATGTTTGTATTGTGTGTGCTAATGTTTGCAACTTCAACTTTTTAAATAAGCTTTTTTTATATTTTTGCTGTAACTAACAATTACTGTTTAAATAACTAACCTGTACTGTATAAAATAACAAGTTAAACTTCCCTTAACTATTAACCCTTCACTAGTCTTAATAACTAACATTTTTCAAGCTTTTCCATGTATAGTAGACACCTTCTTTACCGGTTTAAATAAGGATGGTAAGGGGGAAATCTGGCTAAACCGGAGAAGTGATATTAAGGTTTGAATATACATTTAATTACCCTCTTATGTATTGATATTTTCCTTATAAATACACAATTAGTATATTGTGCCATTATATTCAAGCATTACTAGTTACATACTATTTAAAAAAAAAATTCAGGTTGAAGCCTAGAAAATCCGCAACTTGCCACATAGTTTCGCCATTTTTTTTGCTCAGCCATACAGATGGGAGATTAATAACAAAGCAAGCAATTTTTTGTTAATTTCTACATTTTATGGATAAAAAAAAAATTCCAATCAAAGCTGAGATTAACCCGTTTAAAGCAGGGAATCAATTAAAATGGTATATGGTTAACAGGAAGTCTTCTTTGTAATTTGAAAAATATTTATTCTTTTTTATTATGCAATAGTTAGTATTTTATTAAATAACAGTAGTGTAAATTTCAATGAACAAAATAGTCTCCAAGTTTTATAAATATTTGAAACCTTCTGTACTTGAGAGTCAGGATTTCTGGATTTGTATTTAATATATATGTATGTGTGTATGTCCTCTGTTCTTTACTTCTTGGTGTATGGGTTCTCCTTCTATCCGATAATTCATTGCATTTCCTAACAGGTGACTTACCAATTACAGCTGAAATAAAAGAGAAAAGCACAGAGAAGAAGAAAAAGTTTAAACTTAAAAAAGATAAAAAGAAGAAAGACAGTGAAAAGAAAAGCCAGGAAAATGAGGAGGGCGAAAAAAAGAAGAAAGAAAAGAAAAAGTGGCTGTCCACTAAAAAAACTTGAGCTTCCGGAAAAATCGAATATTTATGAAATAATATTGATATTTGAGTGGTTTCGTAAAATCAGCCTTAACGGCGAATGAGACTGAATTACCACAGGTCTATAAATTAAAGTGCCTCTGTGAATCCAATAGAAAAAAAAATTCTAAGCCACATTTCTCCGGCTGTATTGAATATTTTTAAAAACGTTTTTTTTAAATGGTGGATAACTTACAGATCTCTATATTCCCACTTTTTGAATTTTTAAAAAAAATATTTCTTTAATTTTCAATAAATAATTTTGCAACAAAATATTTGAAGCAATTTCAGAAAGTGGGAGTTTAGATACCTGTAAGTCAGCTATGTTTATCATATAAAAAAAAGTTTGTCAATATTCAGTACAGTCTGAGAAATGTGGCTTTGAAAATAATTTTTTTTCTATTGGATTAACACAGAGGCACTTTGGTTTGGAGACCCGCAGTCATTCTTTCTCATTCGCCCTTAATCAAATTGTATGCCAGAGCCAGTGAATTACTTAAATAATCTAGACTTTATTTTGTATGAAGGTTTAGATTTTTTTATTTGATATTTTTAGTTCATAATATGCAATTTGCATCTTATTAAGTATAAAAAAGGTTCACATTTAGTCATTCAATAATTATCAACGTCATAATAAATCGGTGCTCTTTGTCAGTTATTTAAAAATATTTATACACATTTTTTTGCACTGAAAAGTATTTTTGTAAAGTGTCTTATTGGAACTGGGCTGATTCTTTTAACATTTTTTAATGTTAATGAAGTCCAGTTCTAATTGTTCTTGTTAATTATTATTGATTTTATTTCTTTTTCTAGGTATATTTAATTTAGAAATAAATTGTTTTTGGCTTATTACTTTTATAGTTTTTTAAAGCTTGTTTTCAAAATCGTTGACTTTATTATGATTGTCTAAATTGTTCATTTTCATATTTTTATTAGATATTTATATAATTGGTTGTAAATGTATAAAAATCTAGTAGATTGTTCATAAGTTTGACAAAATTTATGAACTAATAATTTCTAAAACTTTTTTTTTCAATTACTACATTCCAAATTTGGTATAAAAATGCCTTAAAGAAAAGGCTCTTATAATTTAACCTAAGTATAGTGAAACTGTTGATTTAGTATCGCCGATTTTTTTTATTTACACATAGAAGCCAAATGTAATTTATATTTTTTCTATGTTAATTTTTAAGGGTATACTTATGGCTCTTATATTTTTAACATATGTTTACCCTTAAGACAAAATTGTTTGAAGTCTAGTTAAAAATAGTCACTGAACATTCTTATTTTGAGAAATTTGTTGATTTTAAACATCTTTTAAATTTTGTAGATTTCAATTGAAATAAAGTGATATTTTATTTGCTTCATCTTGCCATTTATGAATACAACTTTCACTCATCACACTGTTGTAGGACATTTTACTAGTTGAAAATTTGCATCGGTAATAGGACCAGACTTTTATCTAAAACCATGACTATTTTTTTAATAAAATTTTTTAACTTATTAAAATGCATCTTACACACAAAATTACACACAAAAAAAATTGTATTTGTGTTTAATGTACACTAACTTCTCTTTTGATACTAGTTTGTTACAATCCTTGTTCAATTTATATTTTTAAAAAAACTTGTATTGTAGAATAAGAATTAAATATAGTTGTATTACACTGTTTAAGTTGGCAGGGTCTTACTGAAATCTATAGAAATGCTTAGTTTTGAATTTAGGTACTTAAATATTTTTTTACTCAATGTGCAAAATTGAAATGCATTATCAAAAGGAAACTTAAAAAAAAAGTTATATATAACCTATAATTTGCGGTAATAAAAATTTGTCAATGAATCATAAAAATTAATTTAAAAATTAAGTTAATTCTGAATTGTATGACCATATACATGCTTCCATTAATTTTTCGGTATCACAAGTATGTAACAATGCTTGCTGCAATGTCCTTATTTTGTAACAGATGTAGGTCCTAGGTTTTCCGATAAAAAATGAATCGTTACAAACTCTTAATACTATTGTTAGTATATGAAAGGTCTAGTTGCAAAACTCACATTCTTCAAAGTATAACTAAGATATAGGGTCCGTTCAATGGCGACTTTTGACTTTCGTAAATTCAATTGGTTGTCTCCAATGAATGTACTGCACCCTATATCTTAGTTATGCTGCGGAGAATGCAACTAGATCCGTTAAATACTATCTATATATATAAAAGGCAAAGTCCTGACTGACTTGACTCACTCGCGTATCAATGCCCAGCCCAAACTACTAGAGGTATAGCTACAAAATTTAGGAAAATATTCTTTTTATATCGTATGCATCATTTAAGAAGGTATTTTTCGAAATTCGAACCCAAACGGGTGTAGGAAGGCAAAACATGAGCCGATTTCTCCATAGGAATAGCATTGTAAGATTAGAATTTATACTTTTTATTTCAATTTAAAAGAAATTTCAGCTTGAACGAAAATTAAGTATAAGCACGTAATAGCATGCGAGTTTAATTTGTAGGATTTTTATTTGAATATCAGTATTTCAGTAATTTAAATCTTTTGATTTTTTTTCCGAATTTAATCTAACTGATGTTTACAAATGGTAAAAAGTGCAAAGATATTGCTACAATGTCTCATGACAGTAAAGGCGATAACTATTCTAGATCTGATGAATACTTCTAAGAAATGTTAATTCCCTCTACATATAGCGTAAAAACTTTGTTTATGAAACTGTCAATTTGGTACAGATATGATATAATGGCCGGTTGAATTTTGGCATTGGCGGTTTTTGGCGAAGTTAAAAATTTAATGTAGGGTAGCTATTCGCATCCAGTTGTACGAGTTAGGGTTAGTTTGAATTATCGTCCCACTACAGCTATACAAAAGGGATATTGGCCACGGGCGTCTTAATTTAGAACCACAGTCATGTGACGAGCCGATATCCGAGTAGGCAGCCAATGCAACTTTTACATCGTACGCAGCGTCGGGTTGGGCATTTTCGGGTGTAGGAGGATTCTGGTGCCATTATATCACAGCTATTTTTGGCAATTTAAACAGGGTCTATGGGAAAGCCCTCTAACTTCTAGAAGGGCCTGGATACACACACAATCGGATTTCTTTTTTCAAATTAATGCTGATATTAGAATGGGAGGAAATTATAATATACTGATGGAGTGCTGACCAGTGGAGAAGGTATCAATGGGTATAAAATAAATGTTTACATAAAAAACAATCACTGATATTAAGGGTACACCCGAGCGGGGTTATAAAGCTAGTATTTATAAATATTAATAAACAATAAAGCAGTTGGAACAAAAGGCAAACTTTTAAATGCATTGATACTGATTACACTTTTTGATCCGAACTTGTATTTATTCAAAGTAATAGTGTATTTTTCAAATATTTAGTTAATTTAAATATACAATTGCAAACAGTAAAAAAGAACTTGTTTGGTCATATTGCCACTGGTGCTGGATGATGAATAGTTCACATATCTGTAAAAAAAAATATGGTTATATTCCATTGCCAATATAAGAATACCATACAATTAAATAACCACATTAATATTTACTAACACATTTTAGTTACACTATTTAGGCTTGAAATAAAATTTAGCATTTCATAAGCTTCTATCTTTACAGTAATAGAAAAATAAAAATTATTTCTTATATAATTAACTTTAAGAAAGTACGTTTAAAAACCAAGATGATTCTATATACCTTCATGGAATATTTATTTCTTTTTTGTAAGTTTCCCCTTTTCAATTTCTGTAAGCATTGAATCCCAAAGAATGAACTGTTTAGAGAGGGACATTATCTTTATATTCATTAAGGAAATAAAATTATACAAAAATAATACACAATGTTTCATTTTACTGTCTCTCCATACATAAGCTCTAGTCTTTAGTAGATGTACATAATTTTTTCTATCTTTAACGTTACGTAAAACTATTCTATTCTTAAGTGCCTTTAAATGGAATGAATTTGGTCCAAGGTAGTGTTAGAAAAATCTCTTGCCTGAAGGAAAGAAAATTTTGATTGGGCATGTATTTTTTCAACCTTGCTCGAATGGGCATGTCAAATTTTTTAGTTTTAGAATTTTTTGGAGAATATATTTAGACTTTGAAAATGAGTTGATTTCGGAAATACAAGTGCATCTAAACTAATGTCACGTTCTTCCCATTGTTCACATTTACAATAATGCAACTGCTATTGCAAATTAACCTAAAACAAACAAATAACATTAATTTGGACAACAAAATAATAAAAGTAAATAGTTTTACTTATTTAGGTTGCATAATAAGTAATGAAGGAGGAACTAATGAGGACACACTAAACAGATTAAATAAAGCCTGAGTAAGCTTTTCTATCCTTGATAAATTATGGAAAAATAAAAATATCTCCCTTCCAACTAAGATAAGAATTTGTAACACAAACGTAAAATCCATACTATTATATGGAGCCGAAACATGGCATAGAAACAAAATGAACATGAAAAAACTACAAATCTTTATAAACAAATGCTTTCAAAAAATTCTTAAGTTAAGGTGGTTTCACAAGGTAACAAATGCTGAAGTATTAAAAACATATAATAAAAAACCAACAGAATATGAAATAAGGAAATAGCGATGGATTGGGTATGTTTGACGCAAACTGGAAAAGTTCAAAGTCAAGGAAGCGTTGGAGTGGAATTTGCAAGGCAAGAGAAAAAGAGGAAAGCCTAAAACAACAAACAATGTGGCGGCAGATAAGAGAGATTAAGACCGTTGCTGCCAACCGGGTGAGGTGGCGGACCATGACAGAGGCCTTATGCTCCAGGTTGGAGTGAAAGAGGTATAAGCATTGAGCTAGAAGGGAAACTGGAGTGAAGTGTCAGCGAGCCGAAAACCCACTCACACCCTTTTGAGCGAACAGGGCAGAAAAGGACTATTTTCCCTACACTTGTATGCAATGTTTGTATGAGACCCCTCTATCATATTGACTTGGGCTTTTAAATGTATTTTAAAATTTTTAGTTCAGAAGAAATTAACTTTCTTTTACTTAAAATTCCAACTTTTTTAAGAAATAACCATGTGGATCACTAACTAAGAACTATCGAAGTCGAACTCAGTAGCGAAATAGGCAATTTTTTTAGGTTTTTTGCCTGGTTCGTTTCTGCTGCAGTGCCATGTATTCCTTCACGTTTCGTTATTGAACCGGCTCGTTTTCTGCCCTGTTCAGTGAATCACACACCTCACTCCCCTTTTCTTCTTGCTCAATGGGTATAAGTAATAAGCAAGTAACAGTTACCGCATGGCCTTGGCTCCATTGGGGAGTTTGGAAATGAGCTATTTCAAAAGAACATTTCCTCTAAAGGAACCTAACAACTTTAATCAAGAAATCTGATAGTTAACAGTTAATCCTTTTGAGACCCGGTGCACAGCGTTATTTGCATTTTGTTGAATCGCAACTACCACAGTTAAAATTTAATAACAAAGGAATAAATATAAAGTAACAAAGTTTGTTTGCAAATATATTTCAATGTGTATAGAGAATGGCTTTTTCATTATCAAAGACGACACTATCATGATTATAAGGTTGAAAGTTTATCCAGCACAAAAGTATTTTTATGCTAAAGTTATATAAGTTACCTTTATTAAAAAATACTTATATCTTTTTAAGGTTACTACTTAAATTATTTTTAAAGGCACTAACAAACAATAATAATATTTACCAATTAATATCATATATAGGTGGTTAACTAATATTATGCTCTAAAATAAATTAAACCAGTAGTAATGCATTCACTGCAATATAAGAGCCACATGATAATAAATATTCTATAAAAGCTTTTATCAAATAAAAAAAAACATTTTAACAATTACATTTAATTTTTTTCCATAATCAAAGGATACCAGGTTATCATAATTTGCAATAAGCTGCCTGGTTTCTTCAGAAAGCTCAGCAGCATCTTCCTAAATATCAAGAAACAAGATAATTTTATTGTAAAGTATTTGAAAATATCATAGGCACAAATGAAGAAATTGAATGTTATAATTAAGCATTATGTTATGCAACTTTATCTTGAGACATCTTTTACTTACTTGCTGTTGGTGATAGTTTTACAGTTGTACTATATTATAATACATATATTATTCGCAATCAAAGGTATTACAGAACATATTAAAAATGTTCCGTTTCCTACAAAAATGTTGTCGCTAGACCTCTGTTAATACACTAAAAAAAGTTCTTGCACTTTGGCAACAATCGTAAACTCTTTGCAACATTGTATTTTAGGATATATTTGGTTGCACTACAACGTCTGAACTTTTGAAAGGAGTCTTAGTTTGTTTGGAACCTCGGCTTGTCAGAGTATAAATCTCTCATCAAGAAGGTTATGGAATCAAAACATGCCATCCAAAAAAAAATACTAGACACAATCACAGGTTTCCTCGAATACATTTGGACAGACATGATCTTTAAATCGGTGGAGACCAGAGTTTCAATAGAATTAGAGTATGATGTTGCTTGAAAATCCTTTTTGTGCAGTAATTGTAAAAAGTACATCGCTAACTTGCGATGCTGCTTGGGATTGTCATTTAAAACATCACAAATTATTATTCCTAACGAGGCACAAAGGCAACTTTATTATGTGTTCACAACAAAAAAACGTTTCCTTTTCTAAGTCTAAACCCAGGAACAATGCCTCATATCTCTGAGCCACTGTGTAATAAAGAGAGCACAAACATAAGCAGAAATAGGGATCAGTTTATTGAAACATAAGCAGATTTTTTTTGTGCATCTAACTTCAAACATCAAGCTCTTGCTCTATGTTTGGCTTATTTATTTTTAGGAAAAACTAGTTTGTTAAAAAAATGGACTTACTTTTCCCCGTTTTAGTTTTGCCAAGTCGAAACTTAGACAAGCTACTTAAACTTGCCACGGAAAGTTCCGGGAATGTTTACAAACAACCAAATCACTCGTTTCAGTTCAAGTCTTTGAGTGTTTGGTTGGCTTTATGTTAATTTCCTCAGTCACAAACATATTGGCTGTTCTGTCTATTTTTTTAGAATTGTTAAATTAATCTAAGGGTTTTATAAGTAGCTTATGTAACTTTAAATAATATATTTGAACTAATTCCAACTTGTGTTTTCTTTTAATATTATGTAAAATTAGCGTCTGCTTAACTGCGTCGTCTAACTTATGCAAATTCTTTCAGTATATAAGCAGCCGGTTTTTCAAACCCGCTCTCCTTTTGATCCACTTCTTAGTGACTATAATTATGTGAGGTTAACCGCCGGTATCCCTTTTTGGGTGTTTGTTTTCTTAGACTATGCAGTAAGCAGATCTTACTTGACTGCCACGCAGTCGCTGTTTTTGTCTGTCGTTTGTTTTGGTTAAGCAAAGTCATGTTAACCGGTGATTGTTTGTGATATTTAAATAAACTTTTAAATTTTAAAAAGGCTTCTGAATATTATTACGCCACTATAATGCGTCACTCTGCTCAAATTATGAAATATCGTAACATTTATATTATTTCGTGTGTATGGTAGTTGGAATAAAAATGAGGTTAAAATCTAGCACCTAACCACAAAGCTGAAAAGACTTCGATAGAAAGTTACACAACATGTTGAAATGGGAAATAACATCAATCTTAGTGCATATTTTATCTAAGAGTAAGTTAACCTTACCTGTAACTTCAATTGAGCTTGACTCACTTCATACAGTTTAGGACATAGTGAAGGCACAGCTACGTATAAAAACATATGCATATCAGAAAATTAAAATATATCAAACCAGCTTAAGAAATAAAATAGAATTTTTTTTCTTTGGAATGATTCATAGTACCATTAACACATGAAATACTTTAGGCTAAAAAAACTAAACTCCTCGGCGCAACAGCCCATTACTGGGCCAAGGCCTGCTGTGCCCATTTAAGCTTTCGTGACCTAGGGCTCTGGGGTTCTTAGCATATGTCCCGGTAAGGTGGTCAGCCTCACGCGGAACCCCCAGTGTTTAAATACTTTACAGTGTGAAATACTTTAGGCACTTAGAAATAATATACCAAAAATTAGAAATCAATTGACATTTAGGCATCAGCATAAATTTTTTGAAGTACTTTAACTTTAACACATCTGTAGAGTATGTAATTTTTTAAGTGATATCTCTTTTAAATGTTAGAACATGGAGATAATTATGCTCATCAACCCCCAGGAACACATGATGGGATACTGATGACATTTCAGAACTGTTTTTTTTGGGGGGGAGGGGGGGGGATCTCTATCATATCCAGATTTAGAACATAAGTTGATTCTGTGACTTTCCAATCAAATATAAAGGTTTGATATGCTTTGAAAAACATCAGTTACATAAGTATAATAGTTTCTAAAAAACCTTGGCCTCTGAGGGATAAACAAATTGGCTAAAGTGTAAACTTGTTTTCACAGCATGAGATTTGAATTAAAAAATTTAACGGAAAATTTAATTTCTAAAAATTTTTAAAAATTATATTTCTATAGCAAATGGTTATAAATGGCTCTTCCATACTTTAAATTTTAAAATTTAATAAAATTATTTAATTTATAATTTTTTACAAATTATGTGTGTTGTTGGAAAACCTGACAGCCTGGTGACGGGTTTATACATGGGTATCCCTCAGAGGGTTAAGAAGTTGTAAAAATGTGCACTTTGAATATTAAATAAAAATTTGGTAGAGATTTACTGTACGGTCCCCCTTGGCGAACTTTCCAAAATCGCGCCAAAAATCCGTAATTTGGCGACTTTTTTTAAAAACCACGATTCAAAGAAAAGATCGTATGGTAATATTTCTTATGAAAACTCAACCAACGGTCCGATAGGGTTGCCGGAAAACGCATCGGTGCGAAGTCATAGAATTCGAATATTCAGTTGAAGTCAGACCTAGGTTGCCAGAAAAAATTATTTATCGCCAAATCCGAAAACATCGCGCCACGGGGGACCGTACAGTAAATCTGATCCAAAAATGTAATCATTGTGGTGTCACCAGACTTATCCCGATAACTTTTACAAAAAATTAGTATTTGGCTCAAAGTATTTATGCAAGGGAAATATATTTAGAGTTGTTCAATCCACAAGAGCTTCAACAAAACTATTGTAAAGCATATATCAGACCTTGTATGCACTACTTAAAGGGCTGCAACAGTTTGGAACACCAATAATTTGTTGAAAACGAATTTTAGAAATAGATTAAGTTCAGTTTAATAAGATTTTCAGAACAATGAACAAACACATTCATTTTGTGAGAAACATACCTTTTATGTGTTCGCTATCCAAATACTGAACTAAATCTTTGACTGTCTGTAAACAATCCACAGCATTTCTGATTCTGTTCTCTTCTACAAATTAAATGCTTGCATTAATTATAAAATACAAATTGTTTAATTAAATTATTTTCCCTTGACTTTACTTGAAAAGTAGTAGACTCCAGATACAACAATTTTAATAATTAACCAACTATTTAAAAATCCAAAATTTTTAATTATATTAATCATGA
Organism: Oedothorax gibbosus; assembly: GCA_019343175.1. Lineage (NCBI taxonomy): Eukaryota > Metazoa > Arthropoda > Arachnida > Araneae > Linyphiidae > Oedothorax > Oedothorax gibbosus. The sequence continues at coordinate 119,236 of JAFNEN010000357.1, read as the reverse complement.
AAACTTATTTTAAAAACTTTCTAAAGAGCAATCACACAGTGTGAGACACAAAATTTGCTTTTTTAAAAGCAAAAACTTTTATTAAATGTTATGTCCAACACCATGGAATAGTCCTAAAAACCATTTTGTTTAATATGTATGTTCTTTGCTAAATATCGTTTCATTATTTTAATTACATCCAGGGCCGGAAGTTTTGCCGCCTGTAGGCTACGATCGATTTGCCGCCCGTCACAATATTATCTCCTTTCAGGGAAATGTAGCTGGTTAGCTGTAAAATAGGATGGTGTGTGCTGTTTAAAATTATCACAACGAATATAAAAAGAAAATAGGCTTATTTGAAATAATACCGCTTTAATTGGTGCAAAATTTGCCACTCCTAAAAATTCGCCGCTCTAGGCTACAGCCTACTTAGCGTATTTAGAAATCCGGCCATGATTACATCAACTCACCAAGTAGAACTAAATTCAGTTTAGCTGGTTCAGTCAGAGACAAATTTTCTCTAAAAGCAGGACTCAAATATTTTTCAAGATCATCCACTGAAACAAAAAACAGTTGTTAAAAAAGGAAATTAAAAGTCAAATTATCTTTATTTAAAAAAAGGCTTTAATCTTACATTTTGAGAAAAGGGATGTGATTTTCTCTCTTCCTGTTACAGCTGATTGTAAGCGATTTTGAACATTCATCAAAGCCTCAATTGACTGGGGGAAAAAAAGAGAAGCACATATTTTAAAATTATTACAGGAAATCCAGATAAAAATAAATAGAGTGGTTGGTCAAAAATCTGCACAACTAGGCAAAAATCTTGTGTGGATTTTCCTTCATAAAGGCATAACACTTTGTTTCAGTTTAAAATGAGAAGTACAAAGGCAAACAAAATTAAAGTTAGTAACTATTAAATAGCAGGTTTTGTATTAATATTAGCCCCCAGAAGAGAAATGACACAGACTTGAGGAATACTTAAAAAAAAAGGTACTTTCATAGTCTGGATGTTTATGAAATTGTGCTAACCTAAATAAATGAAAATGTCACTAATTTTATATCTGCATACATAAAAGGTATCAGAACTACTGTATCTGCAATATTACTTTTCATGTGTTTGTAGCTTAGAAAAACCTAAACTCCTCGGGGCAACAGTCTGTTAATGGGCCAAGGCCTGCTGTGCCCATTTCAGCTTATGTGACCATGGGCTCTGGGGTGCTAGGCATATGTCTCGATTAGGTGGTCAACCTCCGCAGAACCCCCAGTGTTTAGTTCCCAAGCATGCTTGGTTCTCATTTTATCGACCGACTTAAGAGATGAAAGGATAGGTCAACCTTGCCCAATCAGGGACTCGATCCCTGGACCTGTGGCATGGCAGTGGAAAGCTCTACCACTAAGCCACTGGGCCTCAACTTAGAAAAACCTAGTAATTTTTCCCCTTTTTAATTAAATTGTGGCTTGCCGTCCTTTAAAACAGTTCGTCGTAGGCCACTTTTGTAATTAAAAAAAAAGCTTTAATATCTAGTTTGCTGTCTTTTAAACAATAGCCACCAAACTTTTTTTTAAAATTTAACCAACACTATTATGTGTTTGAATTATTTCGGTGTTTTCTTTTAAACTACATTCTTACTAGATCGAATTGAGATCCATCAAAGAAAATATTTTTAAGGATTTTTTTTTTTATTTCCAGGTTTTTATACGAACTACTATATTCGAACCAAAAATATTTTAGGGGATAGCTATGATATAATGGCCAATCCCGACTTTGAGATTTGCAATAATTTGCCAAGCAGCAAAAGTGCTTAAATGTGGTAAACTTTTCCACTTCATACAACTTGATAGGTATAGCAACCCTACATTAAATTTTCTAATGAACAGACCGGCCATCATATCATAGCTGTACCGTTTTTCGGTTCATCTTCAAATAACAACAAATTTTTACTGTCGCAGAGTATTCAGAACCAGCTGATGAATTGCCATGCCCACTGATTATTTTATGGCAAAAATGGTCCAATTCATTGTAGTGGTTACCACAGTTTACCTACCCACGACAGTAATAAATACGATGCGCGGCATTTGTGCCAAAACTGACAACACCCATACCACATCTTTTTAATTTTATTGAACTGTATAGATTATGTTTTGAGAATATAAAGTTATGTTATTATTTTTTGAATGAATAGTTACTTTGTTTTCAGGATCAGGTATTGAATTTCCACAAACCACACGCTCTAAACTTGAAATTCTTCTCTCGATGGAATCAAATGAACTCTCTTCCGACATAATTTAAGTATTAAATAAAATGATATTTGTTTGGAATAAATACGTGGTGTATAACTCTATGAAAGTAGTTAAATTAAAAGAATCAGTATTTAAAGAGCTGAAGTAAAATTAAATAGTTCTTTAGCAATAATGAAAAGAGAACTAGGGTAGGGTAGGTACATATATATTCCGGCTTGTGTGCTTGATCAGAGACCCGCTTTAAGCCTTCGTCAAGTAAGACAGACACAGAAAGAATTTTTACTGTCACAGAGAAAGGAAGTACACTCAGGGCACAGGCGGGAATCGAGTCTACACCCGTTACAACGCGCAGAGTGCTAGCAGCTACCGTAATGTCCAAACCACTCGCCCATCCGGGTCTACCTCTATGAGCAGGGAAGACACAAGACGTAAACAAACGAAATTCACTTCATTTTTTTTTATTAAGTTTTGTTCATTAATTTATAAAAACAAGAACTTGGGTGGCAACAGAAATGCTCAGTGAAAATTAATTTTTTTTATCTAGAGTCGATTGGTGAATCATTGCACGTCGGAACAAGTCACCAATAAAAATGCTCATCGTAGGAAACATGGTACTAAAAGGTGGAAATACGTCACCTGAAACAAGCTAATTTCTAAAGGTTTTTTTTCATAGTATTATAGTTTTCCTTCTAATTACTTGCATAATTCTACAGCTACAAAAAAAAGCAACGAGCAATATAATATTTTTTTCATGCTAATAACTAGAGTTTGCTCAAAACTAGAGTCTGATAATAAAGACAACGTCTAAGCTTATCCCCCGACGATACTCTATCAACAAAACTATCGCCAAAGTCCAAACTATGGCTTAGAATTTGCAGATTAAACCCTTAGCATATTTCAACCAAGAACACTCCATATTCATAGATTTATTAGCCAGATTTTTTCTCTATCTTCATTTTCCTTATCAAAAATCATCGTATAAAAACTATAGAAAAAATAAGAAAAGTGCAGTTCAGTTTTAGAGAAATTTGCTATCTGTTAGAAAATTTTACTATATTTATTCATTAGTAGCATGTTTTCTCTGCTAGAAGATTTCAGTAGAATCAATCTTTGTAGAAATCTTAGTATTTTAGGGAAATAAGATACAAGAAACTGTCAAAAGCTAGTTTCGGGATTTCGCCAAAAGAAAAAAGTTTTATTGTTTACTAAACTACAATTTGGCGCATGCTCAGTGGAAATTGTTATGTGTGCCGCCATATTGTATGTAGATACAGTGGTCTGGTCCTTCGTGATTTATGTTTGAGGAGAAAGATATTTATTTTCCATTCTAAATAAGTTTTGACACGACGCAAATTCATCGATAATATGCATTCATTATGTATGGGCATGCATTCCGTCTACTTCGCATCGTAGATTTTGGTTGGTGCTTCCGAGAATTGACTGGATTACAGACTCGATTTGACATTTTGTGGTGAGATAATAGATGCTTCATTCCGTATGAAGCATGGCTTGTCTCAATAACTTAAAGCAAGATATTAAAACTTTAGAAAGTCTTTTTCCCAAAGGCCACGAACTATTTCAAATCACTGCTGCATCTGTGGACGAACTAACTTGCAGATTCATCTGTCGAAATGGGAAAAAGTTTGAAATCCACGCAAACATAACAGTAAGTAATCGATTTCCGATAAAATTTTCCATCGAATATGTAGCCTATTATTAATGATAATTTTCTAATATAAAATGTGCAACCTATTAAGTAAGATTTTCTTTTAATCACTGTATAATTAGTTTTGTACTGTACAAAATGTGAGTGTTTTGCGTAATTTCCTGAAACGCATTAGTCAATTTACCCATTGCTTTTGTCCAATATGCTTTACGATGTTTATTGAAACTCGTAAATTCATACGATCCTTATTTTTTATTACCAGTAAAATATAGGTCAGTATGCGTTTCACTTTTCAATACACCAAATTAAAATGGCCTTTGTGTCCTATAGATGAATACCTTCCGTATAATTATCAAAACAATAGAACAATTAATTAGTACAACATTTTAAAGAGATAACAAACTATTTTTAATGGTTATTGTAATAAATTGCAGTTGATGACTAAGAATTTGCTTTCAAATAAAATTTTAGGTCTTATCGATCTTTGTTTACCGGAAGCGTTATTGGCAAATGGATTTTTTCTGTGGAATGTGCAAATTGCGAAATCCTTCAATTTTTCTACTTTCGCATTTACAAATGCGTTGTTTATTCAAGATTAGATTCGCACCCTAGAAAATGATTATTTGTATTTGGAAATGAATGTTTGAAGTAGATTTTTAAATGATTGTTTACAAACATTTACATCATACTTGACCTATATTCTCGTATCCCGTGTTATAGTAATCAATAAATTTATGACTTAAAAAAGATTAATGCAGAATAGTTGGTTACCATGGGCTTTTTTTTTTTTTTTTAAATTAAGTCCTTGAATTCTTATTCATATCTTTAAAAAGGTGTAAATATTACAAGTGAATTTTAAACCATGTGTGTTTAAAAATGTTTTTGTAAAAAAACCATTTTTTTAAAGAAATATAAGTATTTTTTTGGTAATTATAGTATAAATTTAATAATGAGAATTATTTTAAGTTTCCCTGGGAATTTTTTTTTTATATTGTCACGTTAGTATATACTGCCTGTTAGTATATATACTAGTGGAGAGCAGGATTACTAAAAAGAAATTCAGGCATTCGAATAGTTAAGTTTTAAGCTAATAAAATTCAGTATGTTTTTTTTTTAAATACAAATACTTTTATATTCTAGGCAAGCAATTCTAACACAAAAATGGTTACAAATACATCGCTGTTTAATTATATATTTTAAAACTAAATACAATAGCCATTGCTTTTTGGGATCATGGTTAAGTGAATTAGGCCCTTAGTTAGATTAAATTATGTAGAACAGAATTGCTTTTTTCATTGGAAATTCATGGCATATCAGGATCAAATCACCATTTCAATGACTTAAAAATTTAGTCAGAATTTCCTTTAATTCCTAGATTCATATATATTTTGTAATGTTAAAAGCATACCAGATTTTAAGGTATGGGTAGGTAGGCACTAGACATTAAATTGTGAAGTTCCTGTTGTTCCCAATAAGTAAATAACTTTTTAAGGTTAAATATTTAGTTTTGAATATACTATTTAAATTACCCAACATTTTAATTTCAATTTTCATTTGCAAATCCCTCCTTTTAACTACTGTACTATGAAAAATAGAATGCAACGGGGATTTGCCTCATATATTTTAAGAAAAATAAATAATTTTTTAGGTGAAGTCTGGCTTAGACATTGAGTACTCACATTATACATACACAGTACACACATCGTACATTTTTGTCATCTAAACTTTCTGTAAACCTTAACATTTCTTTTTTAGGAGACTTATCCATCTACCCCACCAGTTTGGTTTGCTGAAACTGAAGATCCATCTATTACAAGTGCAGTTCAAATTCTAACAAATACATCTGGCAGAGATAATCTGGTAAACAAATATTTCTTGCATTGGGTTTGCTTTGATCATATGCAGTTCAAATATACACAGATAAATACAGTCAAACTTGGTTACAACAACGACCTTAGTTATAACGCCATAACATAAATATTCGGTCCCTTGAATTTCCCATAGACCTTAATGCTATAATATCTTGCTTATACTGACAATGTTTAATTGACTCCTAGGTTATAATGCTAAAAATATGTGTTTATACAGTATCCAAAATCACTTCTTTACGAAAAAGATTAAGGAGAAATGTGTTATTACCGTTAAAATTTTCCAATTGATGCAAAACTTTGTTAAATTTGAAATTTATTTCCTGCCTACAAAAATGGCTGACCTGAAAAGAAGTATAACGTCCACTAATAGCACGTAGGATTAAAATTTATTCAATAGATGTCATTTTATAACTTTTATTAATAATTATGAGTGCTTACTATGTATTTTACAGGATTTACTACACTTAATATTCAACCGTGTCAATAACAGTACTCGTTCATTCATTACAATCTTTTGAATGATGCTATAACCGGATTATAGTATATAAATAATACAAAGTACTATAATGTTTCTTTATAGTTTTGTCGTGTAGAGAATATTAACTATTTTAGTATTTTACTCTGGTTTATTTTGTAGGTTCCTCAGCAAGTCAAACTGCTTTTAAGAGAGCTTTGCAGGCTGCACAATGTTCAAGAACCCACAGAATTAAATAATCTACAGCCAACACTGGTTGCCCATGTATGTAACTATCAAATATTTAAATGCTTTTACTACATTATTTTTTTTTAATTATTCCCCTCTCTACCTACCATCTTATTTAAAATGTCCGACAATAGCAAAACTAAATTTTAGCTTTTTGCCAGCTAAACATTACTATAAATGAATGGTGGTTAATTATTTGTTAAAATTGCAGCATTAATAAATGTGTCATTTTGTTACCACTGCCAATAAGTTATTTTCAATTACTTAAGTGAAAGTCTTGAACTTCAGTTAATGTTTTAAAACAAAGCAAACTAAGTTTTTATAAACAGTTTATTTTCATAAATAGGTTTTCAAATCTCCCACTTCTCTTGTTAATTAAAATTGGTGTCAAAATCTATACATAAATGCCCTTATTTAAGGCATTTAAAAATACTTTGGGCAAATGCCCGGTTTATTTATAAACGTCCAGCTCACTGGGCCTCATCTATAGTCATTCCTAACTATAGTTTTTTTTATTACAACTTATCAGTGTTTGAGATTGCATCTAGAGAAATTTTGGAGAAGTCTGTGCGACTAACTTAATAAACTAACTAGTCGCAAATGCATATTACTTAGGAGCATTTTTTTTTAAATTATAAAAAAAAACCTCGCATTTTGCGACTGTGAATTTCTAACCCTTCAACTGATTACATTTAGCCTCAATTTAATTTTGGTTACATTATGCACAAATACTTAATAAAGTTGGTTATTCCTACTAAATTATACTTTTGACAGGAAAATAAGTATTTCAAAAACTTCCCAGCCCTTCCCTGTCCTAATGAAGCTATTATAACTTAAAGCCCAAATAAGGTTGTAGCTAGTATATTATTTAGAAATTGCTGCCCTATTTATGTCAGTTGAGTGATGTCGTGTTTTGTTCCATGTGTTTTTTTTAATTTATTCCTATCAGATTGAAAACCTAGAGATGAATAACTGTTTCTTAAATCAGATATCTGAGGATGAGCTGGAGAGTGATGATGATGATGAAACAGAGGATGATATTCACATTGAGATGGAAGAAGACACTAGGTATGTGCAGCTTCTACATCTGTTTTAGAAACTGATCAATCAGTTACACAACTTAGTGTATGGTATTATGTGGCATGGCTACAAGGATCTTTTTACACTTTAAATTACTCAAGCTAAAACATTATTTCAGAAGAAAAGGTATTGAAAATGAAGTTTTTAAAAAATTTATTAATTCAATTTCCATCCTTTTTTAGCTTCCACACTACGTTTATAACGTAAAAAGTGGAAGGTATTATAATCGTTAGAGTTCGTCTGTCTGTCCGTCACCCACTTTCATAGGCCAAACTACAAATGCTACGGACAAGTGTGATACGTCAAAAATTTCAGCGCATCGAAATTAGAATACATTGAAAATTTCAGAAAAGAATTCGAAGTACTTCAATTATATTATTTAAAAAACTGCAAACTTTAATGCTCATTTAAAAAGCATAGGAAGCCATTTTTATTAGAATTAAATCACCATTGCCATTGGCAACAATCGCTCGAGAAACTTTTATTATTTTAGACAATAAATTAAAATAAATTTATTTTTGCGACATCGATCAGTTTGAAATGATGTCAAATATATTTCACGACGAGATTCTTTGTATGTTGATATGAAATATTTTCATTCTATTTAAAAGTGAAGGAATATTACATATTTATTCTTTGAATTATAAATTAATTTTTGCAAACGATAAGTAATAATTATTGAATTTTCGAAATAAAATAAATGAAACTAGACAAAAATTTTTTATTGTTACAGCATCATTTTACTAATTTATTTTTCGAACTGTAAATTAATTTAACAACGATAAATAATAACTGAATTTTTGGAAGAAAGTTAATGTAAATGGGAAATTGTGGAGACTCAAAGATATTTATTAAAAAAAAATTTACATCATTATTCTTCGAACTTCAAACAATTTAGCAAACGATAAAGACTAATTGTTAAATCTGAGGAAGAAGATTAATGAAAATTGTTAATTTTGGCGTTTAAAAATGTGATTTAAACTAGCTAAAAGCCCTGTTTGGCGAATTTCTTTCTGAGGTGTAAAAATAGTTTGTTTCCTGCTGAGCACCATTGTTGTGTGGAAGCGGTTTAAGTGACAGATTCTGTAACAAACCTATTTGGTTTTTTTTAAAAATTATGTTTTAGATAGAGTAGTTTATAGAGTAGAATGATCCCTATATTCATGCCACATAATACCAAACACTAAGTCGTGTGACTGATTAACATAGAAAAGTATTGCGAGGCTCAAGTCTCCAACATCCTTTTAATTTACTGTAGATTGTTGTTAGGATAGTGTCAATGATTGATTTTTTTTAATTGTAGGATTTATATTAGTCTTGTCACATTATGCTTTTAGAGGAAGCTAAATGTCTATTTTAGGACAGTTTGAAAAAATAAAATAACCTAACTTTTGACTTAGTAAAGATGGGTAGTTTTGAAGATATAGTAATTTTTGACAATAGTCAGTTAAGAGAAATCAAGAAATAGTCACTTACTTAAGTTCTTTTAGGTTATTAATTGTACCCTTGTATACCCTTTTTGCTATCAGATCGTGTGTTGCAGAAATGTTAATATATGTATGGTGCGCTCTGTTTCCGCAACTATACCGTCGCATCATTAGAAAATTAGTATGAATAAATGTTATGGTTGTGAAAGCTTGATCTATGGCGGCGTCTATAATAAAATGAACCACCGATCGCACCATGCATCATATAAAGAATTAGGCACAAGGTCAATTATTAAAATAATCATTCATTTCATATGCACTGTACGTTTTGTCTGTTTTTTCAAACTTTAAACGATTTCTTCAACATTTCCAGTCCTGAAAAGGGTAAGGATGATGGTATCAGTAGCGAGCACATCTCCACACTGGAGAGGCTCCGCCAAAACCAACGACAGGACTACCTCAAAGGCTCAGTCTCTGGGTCTGTTCAAGCCACCGATCGCCTCATGAAAGAGCTGAGGGAGGTTTACCGCTCCGAAAGCTTCAAGAAAGGTGGGACATGTTTTAAAAATAATTAATGTTCTAATGTGTCTTTTGTATGAAGTGCTCTTTCTGGTTAATATAGGGTTATTATTAAAGCACTTACAATTAATTTTAAAATAAATGATTAACTGATAATATAATTTTGTTACATAAACTATAAGTTGAATTATTGAATAATTAACTTGCAGGAAAACTTATATTTTTCCTGCATACCGAAGAGTTTTAAATTTTTAACAGTTAAACTGTTCTCACATTTTCCATTTGTTCTGGATGCATGTCAGTATTAATTTGTTGCACTTGTTCAAAAGTTAAACTGATTATTCGGGCAATGGATATTTATTTCGGGTTAGTTTGTGAAGTCTCGCATTAAACGAAATTTTTAACAGCCAAATAAAAAATTCCAATATTTTGCCATTGTGAATTTAATGATCAACTTCATTTTATCCTAAACAAAAAAAAATGTCATCCTCGCAAATGTGACCATTTTATTGCACCCAATGATTAAAAGGTATCTTTTTTATTGCTTGAATAATTAGCCTGGCTACTTGTTCCGTTTCAGAAGTATTCACTGTGGAACTTGTGAATGACAGCCTTTACGAGTGGAATGTGAAACTCCTCAAAGTAGACCCCGACAGCCCACTCCACAATGACCTCACACTTCTCAAGGACAAAGAGGGAGAAGACTGTATTCTGCTGAATATACTCTTTAAAGTGAGCCTAAAGATTTTAAATCCTAAATTAATTTAAAAAAAATATATTATATTTAAAAAAAATATATTATAAATTGAATCACTGAGGAAAGTTTGCCTTGGAAAGTTTTAGCACAGCACATTGCATTGCTATGTCCACTCTTAGTATCAATTTAATGAAATCAATGAATTGCTATCAAAAAATTAAATGAATTGCTATTCTTTATTTGACGTGGAAATACTAAACTATTATTTCTTTGATTGCTTACACTAAACTCGTGCTAGGGCTCTCCAAAGCTTTTTGCTTCTTCATTTTATAAAAAAAATCAAGTTCAGGGGTTCCAGCACCTAAATTTTGTTTCAATCTACCAAAGGTGGACTGATATACTAAATTTCATCTTGTTGCTGTATCATGCCTGATGCTTTTGGTAGTGTATAAAAAGTCTGGTGTTGAAATAAAATTTTCATATTAACTCGAATACTCAACTATTATTTCTTTGATTGCTTACACTAAACTCTTGCTAGAGCTCTCCAAAGCTTTTTGCTTCATTTTATATAAAAAAAAATCAAGTTCAGGGGTTCTAGCACCTAGATTTTGTTTCAACTACCAATGGTGGACTGATATACTAAATTTCATCTTGTTGCTGTATCATGCCTGATGCTTTTGGTAGTGTATAAAAAGTCTGGTATTGAAATAACATTTTCAGATCAACTAGAAATTCAAGTATGCTATGGCTTCTCTTCATAGTGAATTAAAAAAATTATTTCAGATTGATTTCTCATGACTTGACTTCTCCTTTTCTGCAATAATCAACTATTAAATAGATTGACAAAATCAATAAAGAATATGTCTGATAAAAAAAATAACTAGTAAAAAGAGGAACAAAGAATGTGTTTAACAGCACATTTCTTATTAAATAAATATTACAAGGCAAAGTATTAAGTTCTTTGGTTTAAAATGAATTTATCTTTTTCCAGGAAGCCTATCCTTTTGAACCTCCTTTCATCCGTGTTGTTCATCCAATGATCACAGGGGGATATGTTCTTGGAGGTGGTGCTATCTGTATGGAGTTGCTCACAAAACAGGTGTGTTTACGTTTAATATCTTCACTCCTGGAAAAAATCTTATGCATATATTCTTTATATAAACATTTTTCTAACAATTATGTTTATGTACTTAGAAGTTTGTTTTGGGCGAAGTAAATTTGAAATTTTTTTAGTTAAACATTTGCTGAGGGTCACGTCAATTTAGTAGAGTTTGAGGTTTTGGTGGTTAAAATTAGGCCCAGTGGCTTGGTGGTAGTGCTACGCATTGCCACGCCACAGGTCCGGGGATCGAATCCCGGATTGGGCAAGGTTGACCCATCCTTTCATCTCTTGAGTGGGTCAATAAAATTGGTACCAAGCATGCTTGAGAACTAAACACTGGGGGTTCAGCGTGAGGCTGACCACCTAACCGGGACATATGCGTAGCACCCCAGAGCCCTAGGTCACGATAGCTGAAATGGGCACGGCAGGCCTTGGCCCATAAATGGGCTGTTGCGCCGAGGAGTTTAGTTTAGGTGGTTAAAATAACGCACGTTTGGTGAATAAACAAACAAGCTCTGTTAGGGTTTTTTTTTGGGGGGGGGATTAATAGTCCATTCTAACTTTTGTTTTAATCCAAAATAATTTTTAAATACAGCAAAGTAAATCAGCAGCTTCGGTATTGGGTTTTTTTTTTTAAAGCTTGGACATTGTAATTTATAAATTTATAATAAAAAAAGTTAGTATTGTAAACTGAAGTTGTGAAGTGAATTTTACAATGGTCCATGTGTGTGTAACTCTGGAGCAAAGAGGTTACGAAAATAAAATGAACAATGTGGCGTGTATATGAATATAAGCCGATCCACGCATGAGCCAACCCCCTAGCATATCTAAACCAAATAAAACCACCAATTAGCCAATGTAGAAATAATGCTGCAACAGATTGCTCACAGAGCTATCTGAAAAAAAATTAGAAATAGGTTCATACCAGACAGTAATTTTTTTTCTTTTGTAAACAAAGCTTCAACAATGATGAGGATTTCGCCCCAAAAGTGTTTGACCTTATCTTCTCATGCTTGATTGAAGAAGCTCAGTAGGTTTCCACTGCCAACGAGTTTTTCGAGAACTGCAGTTCATGGCCTATGCACTTCAAGAAAAGAAACCGACTGGTTGCCTAAAATGCTTTGCACATTAGTTCCTTAACTAGATTACATGACTGTAGCGAACTGATAACTTAATATCATTGCTAAGTGACATTGGTGGATGCTTTGAACATTACTAGACATTGACAATAAAGACAATATAATAACAGCCTCTAAGCTTAATCACATATTTGAATTGCTTTATTGTCTTTATTATGCAATATATATAGCATTTAAACCTTAAATATGGTAAAATAAAAGGAACTACTTTACTATTCGATAGGTGTTTTTACTTTAATTTACCTAATGTAGAATACAAGATAATGACAAGTTAAGTATTATGATATATTTTTTAAATTGAGCAAGTGTTTTGTGTCCGTCTTTAAAATTTGGTTAGATAATTTATATTTCTATGTTCTTCTAGGGTTGGAGTAGTGCCTACACTGTTGAAGCCATTATTCTTCAAATTGCTGCAACTTTGGTAAAAGGCAAAGCTCGTATACAATTTGGAGGAAATAAGGTAGTTGATTCTGTCAAGGTAACTTTATACGAAAATGCTTTAATTTTCGTAGTTTATCATTTATTTTTTTATACTTTTTAAAGGAGTCTACTCTCAAAATATTTATAATGTAATCCAAATTTAAGTTGTGAATTAAGTCTCAACAAAACAAGTAAATCTCATTATTTTTTTCCCGTTTTGACGATCACATGCAGATTCTTTATATGTTTGCAACATATTAAAGAAAGTTTGATGTTGAATGGTTGATATTTTTATAAATATTTTAAATTTTGTATTGGTAATGTGTTTTGAGATATGTTTTATGATATTCTGTTTTGATCTTTAAAAATTACTTTCCTCTACTTTATAACTCATTTATTTGTAATTTTTAGTGTGTGTGTGCACTTTATAATAATCTGACAACTATTTTATAAAAGTCTAATTCACAGGGTCAATACAGTCTAGCCAGAGCACAGCAGTCTTTCAAATCTTTAGTACAAATCCATGAAAAAAATGGTAAGACAACAAAACATATTTTCTTTCTAAATGAAATCACGTTTTGAACTTTTTAGATGTACAGTTTTCAACATTATTTTTTAGGACATTGTTGATTATTTTGTTTAGTTCTAATAAAATAGTAATTTTATTTTTGCATATTTAACATGTTCACGCCAGGGCAAATATCTACTTTTTTCCACGTGAAGCGAAGCTGTCTTATATCCCTACGCTTAGTGGGGCGGGGCAACACTTTGCGAGTTCGAAAGCGCTTAATGCGAGATTGCAACAGTTCTTTGAAAACAAATTATCGATCATCGTTTGATCAAAGATCATCACAGCGAAATCGAAGAAGCCGATATTGAAAAGAGAGATCGGTCAAGAAAACTTACACATTTTCTACAATCATTCAAAGGGGCTGCCAGAAACACAAGAAAACGATGTAAAGAATGTTACAATCAATTGTCAAAAATACAAGGTAGATTATATACCTCGAAAAAAAAGTAACAACATATTGTAAGCGTTGTGAGGGCCAGCCCGCATTATGTTTAGAATGTTTTGCAAAGTTGCATAGGCATAAATAAATGTTATCTATTTAAAATATTGACTATTAATGTTTATAATACTCAATATTTTTATATATAATGTTGAGAAAAAATAAAATAAACCAGGGTGTCCAGCAGTAGGGAATTGTACTTGGATTATTTAGCGCCGGGACAATCGGGAATTATGCTTGAAATTGTGGTAAATTCCGGTGTTCGTCGGGAAATTTTGACACTTTCTGAAATTTTCGAATTTTATAGATTTATTCAATTTAAGCCTTTTGTACATTTTATTTCGAGGTTTCGCAAACGGCCGATTAAAAAAAATTCCCCCATTTGTAAATTTCAGATTTGCTGATTTTCAAGAGTTCTCGGTTTTTCCGTTGATGTACAGTTCCTTCGAAATTACGCTATTTGTCTTTTTTTTTAAAGATTTTAAATATGTAGGTTTTTCAGATTCTCGATTAGCTTACTGATTTTAGAAGATTCTCAATTTCCCGTGGTTTTGCAGTTAGTTTAGATTTATTATTTGGTCAAAATTAAAGGTTATATGATGTGCTAATTTTTTCAGGACGTTTATTTTCAAGAGTCTTCAATTTTCCGATTTTTGAAGATGCACGATTTACACATTTTCAGTTTCGCAATTTAAATATTTCGTATTAGCGATTTCATTGTTTTTACTTATATTTGAGGATTTTTTTTATTCTCCGATATTCAAGGTTTTACGATTAAGCGATCTTCGAGTTTTCTTGTAATTTGACTATTTTAAGGATTAGTGATTTGTCAACAAAGTTTTTAGAATTACAGTATGAAACAACAAGTTTAAATAATAAACTTTAATAATAAATATTTAAAAAAAAAAAAATTATAGATGAATTTCGATTAGATTACAGTAAGATGTTTCGAATATCAGTTACCGGCCAGTACAATCCAATAATGCTTCCTGATTTACTTATTTTGCTGCCTAGTAATTTTCACAAAATCCAACGATGAGGTCGCATTGCCTCATAATGATTGACAGTTTTTTGCCTCTGCATGACCGGAAGAGCGCCTCATTACTTTTGTAGTTCCGGTTCAGGCCAATCGGACCAACCAGAATATATTTTCCTTTGATCAAGTGTTTATGAGTATTGTGACCTTGTTGTCACAAGATCAGCTTGATTTTTTGTTTACGTTTGAAACTTTTTTCGGCTTTTTTCTCCTTTGGCCCTCTACTGGGATTTTTGATTTTAGACAGGTTTAAGTTTAGAAAAAAAAATCGGACTATCGCCGAAATTTAAGTATCCGGATTATGGGTGTCTGGATTATAGTGGCTCTATACAGTATTTGCCCATTTCCGAAAATTCGCTATTTTACTGATTTCTAGTTTTACGTTTTATAATTTCGGAATTTACTATGGATTTTCAATAAGTCGTTAACTGCAATTTGTGATCATAGATCTTCTTGGTTTTAGAGATTATTTCGTTCTTAAATGATTCGCGAAACGCCGATTTTCGAAGTTCATGATTTGACGACTTTTAGGGGATTCGCAATTTACCGATTTCAGAACGATCGCAATTCAACGATTTCTGAGAACTTGCCATTTTCCAGATTCCTGAATTTCGGGATTTACTAATCTTTGAGATTTTGTGAACCGTTAATTTTCAAAATTTATCGATTTACCGATTTTGAAAGGTTCTTGATTCGCCAATTTTTCAAAGTTTTTCATTAATCGAAATGTTTATTTCTGTCTTTTCATGTTAAAACTTAAGGAAATAATTCATATTTAAACTAACAGAAGTAAAATGTTTTAAGTAAAATTAGTACTATTAAAAATTATAATCAAAGAAATATTTAAAAAAAAACTTTTTTTAAACATTCTAAAATGTATCTCTATAAAAGAGATTCCTATGTTATGTGGTGTTGTTTCATTAAAATTGAAGATTGTGACTTTAAATATTAACTTTAACTCCGTTTTGAGTTTTTTTAAAAAAAAAAAAAATTCTATTAATTTTAAAGGCTAGCCTATTTTAAGTAAAGAATATAGATTGTTTTAATTAAATTATTTTTTTGTAATTTGCCAACAATTTTCCAAGTACAAATTTGAAAATGTAGTGGTATAATTGGTTATGCAAGCGTCCTTGAAAAATTTGGAAATAAGCCTTGAAATGTACTTGAATTTTTACCAGCAAATCTGCTGGACACCCTGTAAACTTATTCTTTAACAACTTCTTTTCTGAAAACAAGTGACTCGCCGGTGATGCACGACGCCTCACGGGATAGCGTGTTAAGCATCAAAATTTACATTTCAGTACATTAAAATTCTCAAACTTTTTTGTCATATTGCATGCTGAGAAAACTTAAGATTATAATGATATTGTTCTAAAATGTTTTGTTTAGCAAAGATTTTGTTCTGTATGTTTGAATTTAGTATTTAACACTGAGGGATAAGCATACTGGCTAAAGTGTAGACTTGTTTTCACTGCATGAGATTTAAATTTTCAAACTTATAATGATCAATTACTCATCCATACTTTAAAATTTAGCAAAATTATTAAATTTATAAAAATTATGTGTGTTGCTTCAAAACCTGACATCCTGATGATGGGTTTATACGTCTGTAACTTTCACAGGGTCAAAATTAAATGGGATAAGTTATAAATCTTTTGTTCTAAAGACAAAAAGTTGAAATTCTAGATTATTAACATGAAATTATTTTTTCCAGGCTGGTTCACACCTCCAAAGGAAGATGGCTGAAAGCTACATCGGCGGTACCACATAGGATTTTTTGTAAACATGCAACTTTAGTATTAGTCCTTCTGTTTTACATCTTTCTTTTTATATTTAATATCGAGGACTGTTCGAAAAGTGCTTACCTCCTATATGGACACTCGTCACATTCGTATCCTATGTGGCAGAGTTGGAACTCGTAGTTCTGGAGTTGCTGAGTAGCTATGCAGAAATTTTTTGATTTTTCTATGAAATAGATATAAAAAAATAAGCCAGTATAACAAGAACTTCTAATTTTGTGACGGAATTCGTTTTGTTTTTGATATTCCATTAACAGTTGCAGTGAGTGTCAGCGTAAAGTGCACTTTTTGTGTCTTCAATGATATTTTTTTGATTTAATGAATTTTTTCCAAGTATTGTTATAGTTTCTGTGTCTCGTGTTTTTCTGTATGTAAATTTGTTAAGAAAAGTAGGTCTGGAGAAGAAACCTTAAGACCTTTGTGCACTTAAGATATATAATTGTATATTCAATAAATTGTTTCTCTTTTATGATTCTGTGTTTTTATTTTCGTGCAACTGGCCATGTTTTCATATTTATTTGTATAAATTAAATCTGCATTGCTTAATCATTATCTACAGATTGAAGGCCTTCATATTGCTGGCCTTATCACTTGATTAATGGTAAAATAAATAATCCTCTGTATAGTTATAGGACCGTCATATTCTAACCAAACCTCAAGATCAAAATGCAGGAGCAAATATGAAAAAAGAATTAAATCACTATTTCTTGAGATTTTTAACTCTATATAAAAAAAATTCTTTGGCAACCACAATTTTAACTTGTGCTGTTAGATTTCCATTGGCTAAAACAAGTGCTTACTTGTTTATATAATCTAATTAGAATAGTTACAATCGTTAAAATCAGTTTGTTTTCTATTTCTTTAGTTTGATAGTTATAAGTTGAAATAAATGGATGGAATGTTATAATATAAAAAATGAAATCATTGCCAGATGGGTATGTTTCAGGTCATAAATGGCAACAAATATTGAATGAAAAATTTTTCTAGACTCTGGATTGGTGGATTAGGAAATGGGCACCGATAGAAGGAAATACAGGAATGGAAGCTGGAAGGAACTGTCACTTGAAACAAACCAATTATGTATCGACTAACTATATTGGGATTTTTGAAAGTTAAACCCCCTTGTGATAATGATTCATCAATTGAGACTTGAGGAAAATTTATTTTCATTTTCAGCATTTTTGTAGTCACTCAAGACCTGAAAAATGACCGTTATGATGACGACAGACATTCTGGAAGCTTTATTTTGTCTCTAAATAAGTTTTCGCTCTTATGAAAATAGCAAAAAAAATTCCGAATGAGCAAAAGGTTGTTTTGGCAAATTTAAGATTTTGATACGAGTTAAGTTATCGTCTCATTAGAGCTACACCAGGGCTATTGGTGACGTACCGACCCATGAGTAGGCACTGAACGCAATTTTTAGGAGCGACATACACAGCATTAGAACTTTGGAGCATAATTATTGTGCACTCTCTCTACACAAAGTATCATTCGTCGGACATTACGGCTAAACAGGCTGTTTACAGGTGGGTAGTTATTTTGGCAATGTCTGAACCCGAGACCTTTTGCATGAAAGGCAAGCACCTTACCGACTGGGCTCCTCAGCCTTTGATTTTAATTTAAAATATATTTTAAAATTATGTGTCAACTAGCTAGACCGGGGATTAAATGATAAATAATGAACATGATAGAGACTATGATAAACACTTCTATGGTTAGAAAACAATTTTTATGCCATATATAGTAAACTGGCTCAAGTCACCAAATATGGAGCCAAAGGAGGGAACTAATGTGGTTTCGAGCCCAAAATGGATGTTTTAACTTCAAATACGTCCTTGTCTACAAAGTGAGCTTTATATATAGTTATCCCGTATGATGGGTGGTTATTAAATTGATCGACTTTAAAGCAATTGGAAGACGAAGTGAAGACCCTCTATAATAGTTAATTGGTTAGGTTTGATTGAATTATCACACTAGAGCTACATGAGGGCTATTGTGGGGGGAGTTATACAATACTGGAAAAACATGGTATTGCCACTGTTTTGCATTTGTAATAAAAAACGCGTAAATTCTTAAAATATCAAACATAAAGCATCTTTTTTTTAATTCAAAGAAATGTCTGTAAAACACTTAGTGGCTTCAACCTCTTTTTAGTGCATTTCTATGCATGTTGCAATCTTTTATTCTAATGTTTAAAGTGGGTCTTTTAGAACTGTTTGAAAACCTTCAAATAATTTATTTCATTTGGATTTTTACACAGTGTCTTTGAAATTGTTATTTAGATCTGTCACTGAGAACTTTTTCCACAAGCCTGAATTCTTTGTTTTCTTCTTTCAATCACATAAATGGTTGGTTCTATCAAAAAACTTTTTTTTTGCATTAACTAAATTTCAGTAAATTTGAAATAATGTGGGACAAATAATAAAACTTATTTGATTTCTAACACATAATTTTCTTACTCATGGAATTAGTTCTCTTTACTTGATTCTAAACCTAGCCTTGATCAGTTTCCAATTCATTAAATGCGGGTTAGACTTTAACCTCAATTAAAACTGACATTTCCCAAGATTATCATACTTAACAATGTACTGTATTTTAAAATTTTCTTATTGTATCTGTTTTATAGAAACGAAGTAGGGATTAAAAATTATGTATGGATAAATTGAAATTTGACATTTGTAAAACATTCAATGAAAGTATAATATCTCAAATTCGAGTTTAAACATTAGACAAAAGTTTACTTATAGGCTTTTAGAAATTACAACCATGATCAGAACAAAACGTCTAATTTTCTTACAAATAACAAAATAAATATAGAGATTAACAATAAAAACTTTATTTACAGTGGACAATCTACAGATTTTAACATAACTTAGACATCATATGATATACAACATGGTGAAACATTTTATTTCACAAAAAAACATAATATATAGATTAAATTACATTTTTGTACAACAAATTTTGGAAATAAACTTAATGATTATTGGTTATACAAAAATTATTTTAATAATTTTCATAATTCACAGAATAAGATGACACTTTTAAGTACATTTGATTATTATTTAAGTACTACTTTGTTACAAGTACTGAAAATTTTGAAAATCATGATGGAGTATTTAAAAAGGACTTAAACTAATTGTTCAAGCTTCGTTTAAAAAAATTTCAAATAAAAAAAGTTAAGGTAAATTAATAATCATATATAATTCAAGAGTCCAGGGGAAAACCCCTTTATCGACTGGATATATGTCCGTATCAGGCCTCTTTGGTGATGATAGCAAGTCATCGCCTAAACTGATGTAAGGAAACCGGTTTCTTACTTGGGTCTTCCCTCGCGGCAATCCTGAAATTACGTTTTTCGCAACAAAACGATTTAACGTACGAAATTAACGTTTAAATAGTGCTAATAGTAAATATGTAATACTTTAATAATAAAGTATAATTTAAGATAATGCATATTTCTAAAATAAATATATATATATATATTTGAAGATTCTTAAATTAATTTAAATGATTAAGTTAAGAAGTCCTAAACTATGTTTTTTTTTACTGTCTGAAATTCACACGAGACACAAGTTTGACCGGTTTCTGGTCGCCACTGACTGCTAAAGACCTGAATATGGATTGATTCCTAGTCAATGAAGAAGTTCTTCCCCTTTTGACTCGTCAATTGTTAATGTCAAATCATACAACATTAACAAAATACAACTATCACAAATTGTTTAAACAATTATACAAATGAAACTTCCTAATGCTACAAACTTTTAACACATTGAGCACTAAGACATGACTACTGAACAAATGACTATGAAATTGACATAGATTACAAACAATTGTTTCGTAAAAATTATAAGGAGGTAAACTTGTAAACACAAAAACAGGATACATAACACCCAACTGTATACAAAACTGGCAGTGTATTTGGTCATGGTATAGAAAAAGATTAAAAAAACATGTAGTGTATAAGGCATAAACCTGTAAATGAACACTTGCGATAGCCACAGTTATAAGTTATTGCATACGAGTGTGGCCTAGTTTAATAATTACGTAAGGCTCTAAGATACAACAAGCAAAAGAAAGCGCCATTTATGCATAGCTGGTTGGTAAGGCATAGTTTAGAGATCTGAAGGTCCTGAGATTGAGGCCATTGTTGTTATAGATTGATGCAAGACTTCTAGGTAGGTTGCGTTAGGTGTCTGCTCAGGTGTAATAAACTTTGCAAGGTGTACATTGACTGTGATAAAGCTCCATATTCGGAAGGTAGAAATAGGCAACCGAATGTTACCAAACATCGAATAAACAAAGGGGGAATCAGATTTAAAAATTCCTTAATTTAATAAAATTTGTAAAATATTTAAAAAAAACTTGAGAAAAAAGAAAATACAAATTTTAAAAAAAGAAAATAGATTTAAAGAACTGCCTGGCAGCTTCAATTATTTTCCAAAGATGGTTTGAATAATTTCAACAAGCAAGTGTTTTACCTAGTTCAAATTTGTACTTTGTGGTAAAAATACTGAGATTATTTGGAAACTTTTAATTTCATAGAAGTTTTTATAGCCAATAAATATCAATATCAGCCTTCTCAATGAATATTCATGTCACCAAAAATTTTGAAACAATCTAAAATTTACTTCTACTTTGTTGTATATTACTTCCTATAGTATTTAATTCGACAACTAAATGTCAACGATGATACAAACTCACAAAACAGTGATACTACTTCAAGAAACTGAATAAAAAATTAAGACCAACAGTTTCTTGATGACAATAAAACTGGTTCTATCTTAACTAGGTTCCTGTATAATTAGTGCTTGTGTATAAAAAAAGCATACTTAGGCTATGTCCTCACTACGACATCAAACGCCACGAAGACAACAAAATTTGGCGACTGCCAAGCAATGCAATAGCATGGTGGTTGACTGTGCCAAGTCGCCAAGTTTTGTTGCCTTTGTGGCATTTGTTGCTTTTGTGGTGTAGTCAGGACATAGCCTTTGACCTCTCAAATAAGTACTTATGCATCTGTAGCATTAACAACATCCAATGGCAGGCCATAATGAGATCAAGACTTCAGTAATAAGATGTGTTGCTTACTTAAAAATTCGAAGATTCGTAATTCGAAACATGCATTCATAGCAACTTTAATGCAAGCTGTATCATATAAAAACGAGGCAGTGTCACTTCAATATTAACACTACATAAAAGCACGTGTCTATCAAAAACGGATAAACTTCAAGACCAAATGTATATAAAAATTCATGACACACCATTACAATGGAGTATGGCAGTTCATTGCACTATGTTATGCATTACAGTTATTGAGATATTGCAGGGTTCCTACTCAGAATTCCTCAGCAATTTTCAAGTTTTCAAATCCAAATTTAATCCCGCCCTAAATAACACTTAACAACATTTTATTTCAAAATGATTCCTTGATCTGCTGACTGCTGATAGATTCTAAAACTAATTTGACTTAAGTTGCCCCAGAAAAAGCGGATCTCCAAACCCAAGTGTACATGTGTTAATGCAATGGGCAATTTTTTTTAAAGCCACATCACTCCGGCTGTATAATATATATATATATTTTTTTAATTTATGATGAAAGAAGCTGGCTTACAGGGAACTATAATCCCACTTTTATTAAATTGGTTTGAATATTTTGTTGTAAAGTTTTGTAAAATTATAAAACATTAAATTGGATTAAGAGAGACATTTCGGTTTGGAGACCAACTTACATTCCCCCTTAAGAACAGTCCTGAGCAAACTAAAAGACATTTTCATGGATAATTGAATTTTTAAAAAATTTATGCGCTCACAGAATTATGATTTCGTAACTGTTTAGGAATTTTGTAAGGTTAGTAAGAACCCTGTATTAATAAAAGAACACTATTAGTCTAGAAACTGTAGAAAACATCATTGAAAACCATTTGCTAGAATATCAAAACGATGCTACATTTAGCTATAAAAATGCAGTGATAATTAAGAGTAGTAAAAGTAAGCTTGAAGGTTCTAACAAGAAGGAACCTTTTATTATAAATTAATATTAAAACCGGTTATACAAAGTTAACAGTACACATATTTGTACATTTCAGATGTTAAAAAAGATTGTTAAATTGTCATTTACGATTGTGTAAATATTGCATCAGTTCACTCAAGTACATGTTAAGATAAATCCTAAAACACATCATAAAAAATCTAAATTGGTATCAAAGCTAGCATCCATCCAAGTAATTGTGTTCAATTTAAGGTTTTGGTTAAAAAAACTTTATATGCTGACTTTATTATAAAGAGAAATTATGTAGAAAGTCTTGAAGCGAGTTTGAAATTAAAATTTAGGACTTTATAATTCCTCAAGTAAAGAATTGAAATGTTACTAATTACTAGGTTAAAATTGTACAGTGTCCAAATTCTATTTTTACACAAATTACAAAGTAACAATTTCATACCACATTCATAATACGAAAAATTATTTCTTTCTTGCATTACTTAAGATAATATACATAAATTTTTGTTGACAATCATTGCCTTTTCACCTGTAAGATTACTAAATTACAAGTAATTAACTTAAAATTTTTAATATAAAAATTTAATAAATATACATTAACTTTAAAGAGGTATTTGGAAACATAACAATTTTAGACACAGTTTTCAACAGTCAATTTACTAGAGAGTCAAAATATTTAGAATACCGTAACAATTAGCTTTCTATATTTTCTTTGTCAAGCATTTTTGACTTTCCGGATTGATAGTTCATATTTACACATTAAAAACCACTTGCCCTATACATTTAAGTTAAAAGGATAAGTTGTTTAAAATTACATTCATTTTAAACATATGGACATTATTTTTAACTCGGTGCAGACGAGGTTTTGACAAACTGGCTTTTTATTCCTAACTTTGACTCAAATTTAAATTATTTTTCCTTAAATGTTTCTAAAGGTCATCAGGTGTTATTTAACAGGTATGATGTCTACATTAATAACAGATTAATTAAGGTTATGTATTTCATAACAGTTATCAATTTATTGATTAAGTCATAATATATGCTAATTGTAAGTTCCCTTTTAAATTATTTGAATAAAGTTGAAATTGACTTTAATAAGAAAATCTTTTCTTAATATATATCATTTGATAATCAAAGGACTGCTCAAAAGCTCAAAACAATTTATAATTTTAAAGCTTTTATTGTTAATCAGGCACAGTTTCAAATTTAAATTAAAAAGCAAAATAAATTTAAACAAGAGGACCAGTTCATTAAAACTTTAAAATATTGTTGCTGGTATAGGTTCGATTCCCCAAGTATACTAGCCACTACATTATGTGTATGCCATAACCAATTTCTCTGATCATGTTAATAAATGAAATTGACTAAGAGTAAAAGATCAATCTGTTAGAAATGCATCGTAACACACACAAACATAAAAATCTCCAATATCAAATGTGTTCAAATTAGGAGATATTATTAAAAAGTAATGCAAAAAATTATTCACTACTGTTTAGTAGTTGCTTATTATACAATATTAGTCTAACTTTTCTAGATTTACATTTTGACCACTCACCATGTGGCAAGGGTCTATAAAGTTTGTACACATCTCACATTGTTAGACCTTAGGAAAGGATAGTCAATGTCCTTACTAGGTCTTTTTGCTAAGTTATTTACAGAAACAAACACTAAAATTTCAATGTAAGAAAAATAAGTGTTAGAAATAAAAAGTTTAGATAAATAATTTTGAGAAGTTAAATGTTTCAAATAAGTATCTACAATAAATGAAGGGTCTAGTAGCAAAACTCAGATATATTGTCCGGCATGTTCAACTGGCGACTTCATCCAATTGAATTTACGATTGCCAATAGTCGCCAATGACCGAACAGGACCCTATACCTTAGTTATTCTTTGAAGAATACGAGTATAATTTTCAATAAAAATAAGGTGGAAATATTTTGAATGTGGATTTTCTAAATAAGCATAGTTTTTACATTATTTAACAACACTTAACCTTAACTAAAATTCATAAACCACATACATCAATACATTTGGATAATTACATTAACTATATTTTTGATTGCTGTTTTAAGATTAACAAATTAAAAATATGCTACAAAAGGTTTTTTTATACAAGTAACAATATTTTGGTTTGAATCAAGTACGATGAAGATTTTTTTAAGGAGTAAAATTCCTATTTGGAATGGTTATCAAATGGCATAGAGCAGGGATTCCCAACCTTTTTGCACCTGCGTACCACTGGACTCTGAGAAATTTTGGCGTCTAAATATTTTAATAAACGCTTAATATTTGCTCTTCTAAAAGGGTTCAAAGGCTTTTTGAATTAAATTCCTGAGAAAACTTCATATTTAAAGGTTAGATATTTGTTTATTTATAACATACTATAATAAATGAGAAATAAAAAGATTAAAATGGTATTAACTTACAGTTTTATTTATTAACAATAGGTCTAAAAACATACAAATAAAAAAATAGTACGAACTCAGCAATAAATTAATCATCACACAAAATATACTTTTATAATCTTTAGTGCGAAACTTGTTGTTTGCCTGTGATTAAAATATCAATTTTAGGAGTAATGGAACTTATCTTCACTCTTAAGTCCTCTTCAACACTTCTTCTGCTTTTATGTTTATTTTTTACGTTCAAGACTTCAGAAAATCCACTCTCACACAAGTAACTCGTAACAAATAGCATCAAAATTAGCAGAGCTTTTCGGATGATCAAAGGGTACTAGGTTTTACATCTGATCCAGAAGTTAAAGATCTTTAAAATAATAGTGTTAATGTTTAAAGTAATGAGTATTATGTTTGCGTGCTCACTGCTCATGGGTACATAATCTATTAATAGCTCATGTTGCTCACATCACTCACGCGTACCACCGGTTGGGAACCCCTGGCATAGAGGGAAAAACATGCTAAAAAAAGTAATAACTTTGGCAAAAGAATCTTTTGACATTTACACAACATTGAGTGGATTTACAGAATAAATGTACTTATAACCTTAAAAATAAATATGTATGAACATAAAATAATTATTTGAAAAAAAATCAAATAGACTTAGAGAATTAAAAGGTTTGGTCCCTTTAAAAATACCTTTGATTATCAAGTCCTTCAAAGTATGCTTTGCGAACTAACATGAAATTAAACAGGAAACTCAGGATGCTTCAAAATTAACAAGGACTATATATTCCCTCAGCCATTTTATTTATTATAAATTTTACAAGATGAAATAATTGGAAAAAGAACTTTTTAATAATTGGAAAATTTATTATTACTTAAATTTGGCTAAATAACACCAATTAATGCCAGACAAAAACATTTTATGATTTAGCAAATTCAAGCAATACTTTTAGGTAATGCTAATTTTGGAGAAAGAAAAAAATGGGATAAATTGTTAATTTCCAACTTTTAGGATTTCTTAAAAATTTTCTTGAAAGGTATTTTAAGGGTTTTTGTGAAACTAAAAAAAAGTTTGAGCTACTAAGGTTAGATTTTATTAGAAAACCAGAAGCTATTTTATTTCCTTTAATGAAATTCTAAGAAATAAACTAGATGCATATAAGGCACTAAATCCTCTCATTCACAATCAATCTTGTAATGTAATTACTCTTGCATAGCTGTGCTAAGTGTGTTTGATTAAGATGCATTAAAATTGCAGTATGCATTATTAAAAATCAATGTATTTAACAAATGTGTTATTGTTCAATTGAAAAAATCCAATAAAACAATATCTTTGAGCTGTACTACATTATTACTATAACGTAAGTTATAAAAATAAGTAACTGCACAATGTATGGCTACAATCATTAAAATAATTGATATTATATATCAAAACATAACCCAAGTATAAAAAACTTTATATAAAATCAACAGATTTTTTTTATGAACACTATCTAAAAAAAATCTTCATGCATGCTTATTTTGTTTATTACAATGTCATACCTTCATAAAATTATAACAAGAAAAAACATTTAAAAAAAACTGGCCTTAACTTCAAAGTTTCAATGCAAAACAGAAACTTAATGGCACTGGTAAACCTATCAAAGCTACACTAACTATACATTATAAAAAAAAATTAATGCCACAGACATTTAGACAAACCTACAGTGTCTAGATACAGAAAACTGACAAATATAAAACCACATACTTTTCAAATAAAAAAAAATCCCTTCCTCAAGTCCTCGAAAACTATTTACAACATTTACATTTACGTATATACAAACTAATATATATACAGTCATAAAATCCACAGCTAATTTTTGGCTAAAATCAAAACAAGGATCTAGGTAAAGCTATCCGATATACAACACTGGTTAGAAGGGAAATAATAAAAAAGTTGTTTGCTTAGTTGTAGAGTTCTAGTCACCTGTCGTCCTCTAGAGAGTTGTGAGAGTTCTGCATTTCGTAATTTTGGTGGAAAACTATGTTGTTGCAGACTGGATGAACAGAGGCGTTGTTCGGCATTTCTGCCTCTGGGTTGCTGAAAGGTGGGGAGATGGTTTGGTACACGGAAGCAGAAGATTGCCGATCCTGAAAATAAAATGTTATTTAATTAAAACAGCAGGTTTCTCACCAAGAAACAGGGGTAAAAAAAAGCCATCATTTAAAACAAATAAGTTACCCAAAAAAGTGACTAAAATAAAGAACTCATTATAAAAAAAAGTTTACAGCAGTGTCTTCGATCTTGTCAAATAAAGGTACACCCAAATTCAAAATATACTGAACAAAGATTTACAGCAACACAAAATTTCCAAGTTAAAGTGATTTGAAACATTGATTGAAACAAACTGAACACAACCGATTTTTTTTATTTCTATTATTTAAAAAAAATTAAATCATTCTCAATAAGTGCAGGATTAATGAATGAAAGATTATGTGGTGTAGAATAAAAAAAATCGTGACTTTAGTGACTGGTTTTGGCCAATAGTAACTTTTAGTGACTAAAGGGAAAAAAGTGACTTCTAGTGAGAATAGTGACTTGGTGGGAGCCCTGTAACAGGCATTACTTGGAAAAGCATTGGAGAGTGCATGTTTACCCTAGTCTGAAACCCAGCTCTTCTGTACCTTTAATTTGTTGCCCCATTATAGATTATTTCTCTTTTTATAACTTTCTAGAATTATGTAAATTATTATTTCATCTAATCTAATTATATGCAAATATCTTTAGTTCCCATGATTCCTCACACAGTACATAAGCAAGTTGCTTATCCCAAGTTGGGTTGCACTTGTATGGGCAATAATAAAGTTTTGATTGCTACAGTATTTCGTGTGTGCTGCTGCAGACTATGTGACAATATTAATTATTGTACATTCATAACATTAAGTGGCAACACTTCTTGTAATTTAGCCAAAAGGACAAATTGTTTTAGGATAGCTTTAATATAAATCTTTTAAATTGTGTGCTCAGCTGATCTTAAGTAAATCGAGGCTCTGATTTTTCTACGGTAACCTTGATCAGCTAGAAGACTGACAAACCTATTAAATTTTTGCAGCTAACTTACTATGAATTGGATTGTGGGTTCTTTATGCACTGTTATCAAACTAAACTTGAACCACCTTTGCATCATGAAGATATATAATTGTTTAAGCTCTTAATGAGACTGAATATGCCAATGGCAACTCTTCAAACATTGTGCCACCATAGTTAAAGGTTATTAGGTTAAATTAATAATGAATTTAAACTGGCAGTTTAAATTTCAAAAAGCAAAGGCTTAGTTATGTCTTATAGAGACTCGGAAACCCTTCTAAAGAAATTTCTAGAATTAAGTAGGTAAAAGTAGGTTGGTACTTGCATTTAAACAACATTATTAATAAAGATAAAGTCAATTGCATGAAATTATAAAAATATAAATCCAGTCTTTTAAAGTGATCCCACAATTAAAGCTTTTTAGTTGAAACTCCTTTAACTTAACCTATTTTCCCATGATTTTTTTAAATACATACCATGCCAAGTAAATATTAAAGTATTTATTCAGTGTTTAACTGCATCTAATTATTTCATCTTATTAACATTATTTTCTAATAATAATCTTCAAATAAAGCAAAGTTTCCCCATTTGAATAGGTGTATAACACAGCCTATTGTAACCTCACAATACCAAACATAAACTGACCCTCCATACCTGGGCATCGGTTGTACCATTCTGGCAGTGGAGTGCATTATACGAACTTGCTGCTTCGCTCATAAGCATGGGTTCGGACATAGAGACCGAAGGATGAACATAGAGATGAGAGGATTGTGACGCTGAAGCGGCACTTGAGGCAATATGGCGGAGGGGACTAGAATCGTGATTGTAGGCTGTCAGCTGAAAAGCGATTAAGTAGGATTAATAAAGTTTTTAATAATTGTTTGGATTTAATGAAATACAAAATACTTAATAGAATTTAATTCAAATACATTTGTCACGTCAAAAGATACTCTAACACCAAGTTCATTGCATACATTGTTTTTTTTTTATTTATTTACACTGCCATACATTTTTAATTTAAGGGCTTGTTATGGTCATTTGAATTATATAGTTAAACTAAGTTTCCTTGCACAGAAGCCACGACCATGGGCGGAGCTATAAAACGCGTGGAACAATCAGATAAAGACAAAATAAAATGGATGAAATTTTCTCTTCATCTGATTGCTCTGCGCATTTTATAGCTCCGCCCATGGTCGTGGCTTCTGTGCAAGGAAACTGAGTTTAACTATAGTTATAGCTGTATTCATAACATAATTTAACCCATTCACGACAATTGGTAAAAAAAGAAGATTGCCAATCCAAAATGAGCTTTTTGTTTACTTTTATCTAAATTAACAAAATGTAAGACAAATGAAGACCATTTTCCTGAACAAGATATGTATAGAACAAATTAAGTTACACAAAAAGCAAATTCGAAAAAATAGTTAATGTTTAGTAACCTTAGTTAAAGTTTATATTTGGAAATTAAGGTATTAAGTTGCCGTTAATGGGTTAACAAAATTTCTAAATTTGAATTTATTTAAATTTAAACCAACTAAAATTGTTTTCTTAGTTTAGATGAAATTACACATTAAAATAATATTGGAATAAGTTTATTTTTAATGGCTAAATAAAAAATATTTCCCATGCCCCATTAGCAAAAACCAGCCCATTTTAAAGGATTAAGAATAAATACAAATAGCTTTTTTAGACCCTAGAATCCTGCCCAAACTTACATGTGGATACATATCCGATTTCTGCATGGGGCTGCAAGAAATCGGAATTGGGCTTGGAGTATGAGGCATGCTACCCGATACCACAGTAGCCACTGGGTGGCTGTAACCAGCCATTGGGTTCTTGTGGTAGCCATAATCCTGAAACACAACAAAATTACAGATATAATCCAGAAGAAACAACACAGAAGATTAGGATTCCCACTTTAATTTTTAAATGACTGGTATTATAAT
This sequence comes from Oedothorax gibbosus, assembly GCA_019343175.1. Classification (NCBI taxonomy): domain Eukaryota; kingdom Metazoa; phylum Arthropoda; class Arachnida; order Araneae; family Linyphiidae; genus Oedothorax; species Oedothorax gibbosus. The sequence goes on along the minus strand of JAFNEN010000357.1, from coordinate 89,131 downwards.
AATAGTACATTATTATTAAGAAATTTTTGTTTAACCAATTTAGATTCAATTTTAAAAAAATAATTTAGGTGCATTATTTTTTTTATTTCAATGATTTTACTTTGTTAGAATTTGAAACTGTTTATTGGGGATCTATTTAAAATTATATGTGAACTATTTTAATTATACTTTTAAGGATGCATTAACTTCAAAAGAAATCTGTATTAACAACTTATAAATTGTATCCAAAGTCCTAATGTGTTATTTAATGGCTATAAAAAATAATGTAAATTTTTTTAAGGACTTTTCTTCAGAATTAAAAGTTGGAAATTAAAGTTTTTATTTTTAAGAACGGAATTGTTAAGATATGTGGGAACCCTGGTAAATTCGCTTATACAGGAACAATAAGCAAGAAACATACCCTTTGAATTTCATGAGGATTATACATTGTGTTATTCCACTAAAAACAAGAAATATACATAATAAAACAACAAAAATCAATTCAAGCACATATTGGCCAATAATTGGAGAGTTCAGAATACAAGTGAACCAATACACTTTTTGTCATTTTCGAGTTAGCCCAATTGCATGCTATGTAGAAGTTGATTGCAATAATGAAAAAAGACCATTAGGAAGCAGCCATTTAAAAAATTTAATAAGTAATTTTGCTATAAAGCTTTAACTTTCTGTAGCATAAAGAAAAAGAAGCTTTTTATGGGACTTCATTCACTTGTATTCTGAGTCCTTCACTAAGCCATTTGTTAACATATTTTAGACAATGGAAACTATTGGATATTACAATGTAAAAGGCACAAAAAGACAAAAATTATATTACATAATATAATACAAGAAATGAAAAAATATAGAAAAACAAAAATTAAAATGAAACATTTTCTTTAAAAATTAATTTTTGGATCAAACTATGTATGAATGTTAAACTTAGTGAATAACAAAAATGAAGCATTAATTATTATTAAACAAATAAATTAATGAAAAAACAATAACAGGTCACTAACATACCGTTGGTCAAATAACAAAACCACAAATGTGCAAAACCAAAATGATGGAAAACAGGATGCTGATAAGCTCACTGTTTTCCAAAAAACAACAAACCCTAACAATTACACATTCGAGGTTTTGCCATTTGGCCAACAATATTTCAAATAAACTACCCAAAACGCAAACCTACCTGCGCATTATGCATCATTCCGTTATCATACAAATACCCGGAATAACCAGCTACCGCATTCCTTTCCACCTGCGAAATAGGCTTGGCTTGCAGCAGCGACAACGCGGAATAGGGCATGCTGTGGACGATGGAATGCTCGGAAGAGGGTAGAACTTTGAGCCGAGCGTTGATGGCGAGCAGGGAGTCTCTTCGCGATACGAGCTCAGTGATTTGGGACTCAAGGTGCTTATTTTCTTTTTGGAGGTCGTGGAGGCATGAGATCATGGACGCAACTGGAAAGGTGTTAAGGTTGTTAAATTATTATCCCACTGGAGCTACACAATACTGGCTAATAGCACTGCAAAAAGACTTGTTTTTACAGAAAAAAAATTTCAGCTGGTGTACCAGAAAAATATTGTAAAATTTACAGAGATAATCTGTTTATTTTATACGAGTAATTTATATATTTAACGCAAAACCTGTTTTTTAACAAACAAATTATTACTGGTGAACCAACACATGGTTTATATGAAAGGACTAGTTAAAAACTCACATTCTTCAAAATGTTGTGCTGTTAAGTAGTTGATAAATGTACAATATTAGTCTAACTATTCTAGATTACATTTTAACCAATCACCATGTGAAGTCACTTGGCATCTATAATAATAAAAGAAAGAGTCTGTCTGTCTGTGTGTGTGTGTGTCTGTTATCGGATCGTAAAAGACCTACTTATACTGCCCACAGGAATTCGAAATTTTAAAGATAGATTCCCTTTAATACTAACGTGTGCACCTGAGGCTTAGTTTTTTCATATTCGTTCCATTTTTAGAGAAAATTCGAATTTTCTGAAAAAAATACACCACTTTCGCTCAAATCCGATCATTTTTTCTCTTTCCTGATGCCATCGGCTGAAAAAATTAAATAAACTTTTAACGAAAACATTTAAAATTCAAATGTTTATTTTATTCTTTTGCCATTACTTTCAGAAACTAAATTTATTATTTGAAAAATAATTGACACGTTTCAAGTGACGTAATTCTGCCAGTCTTCATTCCCGGATTTTATTGTGGGTTTATTTGATGATTTTTTCATTGGATTTTTCTGTTGACTGCATGTATGCATATTTAAGCAGTAAATGTATAGTTAAGCTATTACTGAACTATGATGGTTAATAAAGGCCATCGCACTAGAGCTATTAGTGTGTTATGTCTTTATTTTTGTCGCCAAATACGTTGCCAAACTCGCCAAATTATTAACTAAAATTCGCCAAATAGGCAATTTCTTTTATGAATAATTTATAAGCTGGTCGGTTGTTCGAAGGTCATTGTGTTTGAGCTGTATAATGGGTGTGGGTAGCTATATCTATTTCTCGCCAGATTATTTCCCAAAACGCGCCAAATGATCAAAAAGGTTTTATGTATTTATGAGGGAATTGTGATGGCATTTATGAGTGCATTTTACAGCGTATTTTTCATTTTGGAATTTTAAGGCAATGAAACGGGATTTTATATATTAGTGTTTTATGTCTTTATTTTTTCGCCAAATCCGTTGCCAAACTCGCCAAATTATTAACTAAAATTCGCCAAATAGGCATTTCTTTTATAAATAATTTATATGCTGGTCGGTTGTTCGAAGGTCATTGTGTTAGAGCTATATAATGGGTGTGGTAGCTATATCTATTTTCTCGCCAAATTATTTCCCAAAACGCGCCAATTGAGCTAAAGTTTTATTATTATAGGAAAAATTGGCATTATGAGTGCAACACGATTTTTCATTTGGAATTTTAAGGCAATGAAACGGGATTTTAAAATTTATACGAGCGGAAAATAATAAGTTTATGATCTATACAGTATATGTAACTATTTAACGATCTAATTTTTTTAACCATCGACATGAAGGGTAACATTTGCTAGTGTATAAATAATAAGATACTGTCCAGCCCTAGATTGTCAATGATCATAGATATCATAGTTAAAGTATTAGATTGGCTGATCACGTGACCTTCAATGCTAACGACGGGACGCGCATGGAGGCATTTTAAGAGGGCAAAATTGCCAGTGTTGCTGCCACTTTAAGGAGAAAAATACTACGATAAAATACCATTTAATTCTAAAATTACAGAAAAATATCGTAAAAATACTAGCTGCATTTTGAAATCTTTTTAGTGACTTTAAATCCTTTTCTAGTACTTTTTTAAATTTAATTTTAGAAATAAATGGTATTTTTTCGTAGTATTTTTCTTCTTAAAGTGGCAGCAACACTGGCAATTTCGCCGTCTTAAAATTCCTCCATGCACGTCCCGTCGTTAGCATTGGAGGTCACGTGATCAGCCAATTTAATATTTTAATTATGATATCTATGTCAATGACAGTCTGGACCCTATATCTTAGTTATACTTTCAAGAATGTAAGTTTTGCAACTACACCCTTTATATGGAAAATAAAGAAGCCGGAAGGGTATGAGAGGAATTAAATTATTTCAACGTTTTGGGAAGCGGCTCTTATGCGGGTACAGTTTGCTGTTAGGTTAGAAGTGACAAGACAAAATAACAAACTATGACTATTTTTCAGACCTGTTGGGCCTAATTGAGCAATATTATGACGAAAAAAGGTCATGGAAAGTATTTGCTGATCAAACAGTTTGTGAAAAAGCATTTCACCTGCCATTGTTATATTTAAAGTTATCTCATAGAATATAACAAAGTAATATAGAAGAGATAAAGCCATCTAGGTCCTATATACTTCAGTTTAGAAAAACCGAAGACTTTTAAAGGGTCTAGCTTACCAAATCTATAAGGGCCTATTTCGGTCCAATGATACAAAATGGAAAAGAATTGTGGCAACCAAAAGGATAGAAAGACATATAGGTTAAGAAGATCTTGCGGAATGGGTAGAACAAGTTTATTACAAATCCATGCATTTTAATTGATAAAGCAATTGACACTGTTCAGATATTGCATTGGTAATAATATTTGAAGTTATATCTTGTAGGTGTGAGGAGAGAGAAAAATCTACTAAATTAAGCAGAAGAATTTTTTTTGTTCCATTAAATAATCACATTTAAAATTATTTCAAGGAAACCAAAAGCATAGTCTTAATATATATATCAATATTCTATAAGTTTTTTTTTTAGCTTTTTTATATGGATTTCTGGGAGGATATACTTAGAGCATCTAATATTTAAAAAAAACTGTTGAGAATTTTAAATCCTAAAATTACTTCATATAAACCAACAAAGTACTGCAACAATACATACTATCAAAATGTTGAGCTTGCCCCCTTAAGAAATTGGAAGTTTCAGCCCACTGTTTTTCTAAAAGCTCTTCTAAAGAAGTTGGTAGTTGTCCCCTAGAAATAAAAGACAGGAACCCTTTGTAAGTTACATTTTAAATCAGATAGTAAAAACACTCTAGAACTCTATTAGAATATTAATTTAATAGTATTAAAATTCAATACAATAGAGGTTCCGAATCAAGAGGTTTTAATGTAACTTTTTTCAAAACATTAGGAATATGTTTACATTTCAAAACACTTAAAACTGCGACATATTTTTCTTCAGAACGAACGATCGTTTAAATCTTTACTTCGGAACCCAAGAATTATCACTTGAATGGTTAGTACCAAGTTTACACCTTCGATTCTTCCTTCACAAAGAAGCAAAGTGGGAAAAGTTAAAATCTCATAAATTTAGGCTATTAATTTTTAATATTTCTTTTCTTTGCCTAGTGACCTTCAGAACACTCTACTAATGTTGCTTTGAGATACCTTCTTTCAATTTATCTCTTTATGTTCTCTGCTTGATGGGGGTTTAGTTAATCAGGTCCATGTTTCTGAGCCTTATTGGACGTGGACACTGATTATATAAATGAAAAACTGAGAACTTTTTCTGTTATGGTTGGTTAAAAGTTAACTCAAGCTGTCCATGAGCTATTGCACAGTAACAAATCAGGAAAAAGTGCCTTGAAATTTGGGGCAACGTTTTGTTAATGTTAGGGGCCTAGTAAAGTTTATTGCCTTTTTTACACAATTCCAATCCCAAAGAAAATTTGGAAACTTTAAAGAACTTTACCTTTGCTAAAATTTATAATAACTTCATAGACACTAATTAAAGTCATTAGCAAATATCCAAATCAAGGCCTAATTTATTTCTATGGTCATAGAATATGGTTTAGGTTGAATTATCGTCACTCAATTTTCAACCACGGTCAAGTGATGAAACGAGTTTATCCTGACATCATTTGCAACATTGGGACCTATGAGCATATTTAACATGCATTCTCTACACACGGGGTATTATTTTTCTGACTTTTTGGGATACATAGACCACTTATAAGATGGCAATTATTTCGGCAATGCCCAGAAGGAATGGGCGCGCTGGACCGGGCGTCTCCAAAGCAATGTGCATCAGTGTTAATCCTATTTAGAAAAAAATATTTTCTCTGCCACATATCTCCGGCTGTATTGAATATTTTTACAAATGTTTATTTTTTTAAAATAATAAATGCAGATAACTTACAGGTCTCTATAATCCCACTTTTTAAAATCGCTTCGAATACTTTTTGTAAAATAATGTATTCAAATTTTTTTTAAAAAAATGTTAACCAATTTCAAAAAGTGGGATTGTCGGGACCTGCAAGTCAGCTACATTTATCACATAAAAAATCAGTTTGTAAAAATATTCAATACAGCCGGAGAAATGTGGCAGAGAAAATATTTTTTTCTTCCATTGGATTAACACTGATGCACTTTGCTTTGGAGACCCACGATCCAGCGCGCCCATTCCCTTCTTAACCTTCCACATGCAAAGCAAGCATCTAACCGACTAGGCTCTCCAGTCTCGCAAAGCAAGCATCTAACCGACTAGGCTCTCCAGTCTCGCAAAGCAAGCATCTAACCGACTAGGCTCTCCAGTCTCGCAAAGCAAGCATCTAACCGACTAGGCTCTCCAGTCTCGCAGCAAGCAAGCAATCTCCAACCGACTAGGCTCTCCAGTCTCGCAAAGCATGGCTAACCGACCCCCAAAGAATATGGGGAAATTATAGTATAGTAAACATACCCGTCAGCTGCAGCCGAGTCTTCTTGCATTTGATTGCTAATTTTGTTCATGATATCGGCTGGATGATCAGATACTGGTTGTGGCACGGGTTGGTAACTCGTACAAGGAAGGTCAAAAAAGGAAAGTTCCTCACCTGTTATTAATAAAAATAAACATGTTAAACACAAATTTCATTTATTACTATTCTATACTTTTGGACAGTTGTTATTTTGATTTAGAATTTTATTGATACAAAATAAATACTAAACAAGTAGGTTTGTTACAGAATCTGTTCTCTTAAACCGCTTCCACACAACATTTGTGCTCAACAGGAAACAAACTATTTATACACCTCAGAAAGATATTCCCCAAACAGAGCCTTTAGCTAGTTGTAAATAAACATTTAATCGATAAAATTAACTCTTAATTTTCATTAATCTCCTTTCTCAGATTTAATAATTAGACCTTATCGTTTGCTAAATTTGTTTGAAGTTCGAAGAATAATGATGTAATCTTTTTTAATAAATATCTTTGTGTCGACACAATTTCCCATTTACATTTCTTTCGAAAATTCAGTTATTCATCGTTTGTAAAAATTAATTTACAGTTAAAAAAATATATAATTAGTGCAATTGATGCTTTAAAAATAAAAGCGAAACTTTGCATATTTTTTATGCCAAGTTAGAATTCTCTATGCATCTTTCTTCATACATATAGAATGAACCATCAAAAGAACTCTATTGTGATATTACAACAATCCAAACTAAATTATATTGCATAAATAAATATTCTTTCAAAAGTTTTTATTTTAAATAAATTTTCTCGTACGTTTAACAAAATGGCAACAGTTAAAATATTGAATAAAAATGGAATTTGCATGTTATTTCATTGTAGATTAAATTTTTAGTTATTTAAATTTTAAATAAACTTCAAATTTAAATTTTTAATTAAATTTGGAAATTGGAATGTAGCCTAATCTGATTTTTTGCTTCAAAATGACGTATCCCACTTGTCTGTTGGACTTGTGGTTTTTTCTGTGAAAGTGGGTGACAGACGGACTGAACGATTATAATACCTTCCACTTTTTATGTTATAAAAGTAGTGTGGAAGCTAAAATCTCAGAAAAACTTAATGTTACATTTTAAGAAGTATCACACAAAAAAACTTTAATTAAGAAAGTATAACTAAAATTGAGAGTTTATAACTAGAATTACCAAGATAAATTCATCAGAAAAGTCTCATTAATAACAGATGATAAAATAATACAAATAGAAAGCATCTGAACACAACTTTAAACAAACAATATCAAAAACAAATCTAGAAATTAATTATTGTTTTGAAAATGTACGTTTACAAAAATGTACCATTGACAAGAAAGTTGATTGGTGAAAGTTATATTTGTAGCATAGAATACTGCGCCAATTTGCAATTAAATTTCAACAAGTCCACAATTTAATGATCAAAAGCAAAATCAACTAAGTTAAAACTGCCGACTAACTTTTAATCTCTTTTTCTTTCAAAAGAGAACCAGCGTCATTCCCAATCAGTGGATTGGGGTGAAGAATAATCTCTCCTTCCAGTTTCTTCTCAATCTTTTTTGGTGGCATTTCATCCATGTCCAAATCCAGATCATCTGGCTCAGTTTTACTGATGACAGCTTCATAGTCCTTCGACTTTTCCACAGATCTAAAACAGAACCAAAAGAGGGTATATCAATATACTGCATTATTTATCCTTGTAGTTTGTTTACAAGGAGTAGTTGTTGTCAAGGTCATTTTTCCCTCAAAATATTTTCACGACAACCAGTCAGGAAGTTGAGTCAATTTAACATTGTCTCAATTGAGCTACACAAGGGCTATTGGTGACAGACATCTCAATTTGGAACCATAGTCAAGTGACGCATGTCTGAGTAGGCACCCAGTTTAACTTTTAAGGGTGAAGTCGGACTTTGGATGATATTTAACGTGCAGTCCCTCTACACAAGGTCTTATTCGTCTTCTAGACTGTTTGGGCTGCTCAGACCGTTTATAGGTCGGCAGTTATATTTACAACTCCTGGGCCCGAAGTTGAGACCTTTCGCATGCAAGGCAAGCCCCAACCAGTCAGGGGAAAAGAGCTAAAAATTATGATCTTAACACTTTACCGACCGGTAGCGGTTCGAACATACTATGCCCTTTCACCGCCCGCTCAGTCGCAGATCGTCCGAGACACCGGCTCGGTTTCCCAATAGCCCTCGTGTAGCTCTAGTGTGACGATAATTCAAAACTAAACCGGCTTGGCTTCGGCCTAGTGCCGTGCGGGAATATATGCCCTTTTCTTAAACTCTGGTAAAATCGTAGGCTTCGTGTTATTGTAGGGTAACGAAATTTAATAAAATCATTTACTCGGATCGGTCGTGGATCGAGGCGTAGACTGAACACGGTCTAACCTAACCAAATCTAACAGAAAGATCAAAAGTCGATTAATCGACGGCACGTCGGTATGCACTGAGAACAAAACGTCAATTAATCGACGGCCGGTCGGTAAAGTGTTAAGAGTGTTCTACTTCTCTTTGAACAGACTACAGTTAAAGTATAGTTTTGTTGAAGTCATAAGCATGACAATAAGTTATACCTTTAGTTATTTTATCTAGGAACCCAGTTAATAACGACTCAAGAGGAAGAGACAGGCAGGGTCAAATTAGTAACACCTACATGAATAACTTTAAAAATAAATAGTATATGTATTATAGTGGCAGCTTAACAAGTCAAACTTACACTTCTTCAACAGAGTGCGAACTACATGATCGATCATGATTAAACTTTCTCTTTATCCTGACAATAGGAATTTGAGGATTAGTCTTTTCAGTTGAAATCACAGCTTCACTGGAGCATTTGGCAGACTTTGATTTGCTCCTGTAAAATATTTGAACATAAAAATTAAATCTAAAAGGAATTTACAAATCTAAAAAAAATTGAGAATTAAATAAAAAGAGGTTAAATCACAGACTAATCAATTCATTCCATGCAAAATGCGAATTAAAATATGTATTCACAAACACTCAACTAATTAGTTTTTTTATTATTTTAGACACAAAGGCTAGGCATAGCAATTAAAAATTCAAACAATACAGCCAATTAAATAAAGATTTTTTTACATTTTAAATTCGTAGTCCATACATAAAAAATATAAGTTTGTATTTTTATTTGTTAATTTGAAAAAAAAAATCTTTTGTTGGTAGAATAACAAAAATCAACACAAGTTAGAAATTATTCAAAGTGCTATACTTTCTTGGCTTTAAAGTGCAGATCTGTATAAATTAATGAAAGTATTTTCTTTCAATTAGAGTATATTTTGAAAATACAAACCCATGCGTCAGGCAACCTTAGTCACATTAAGGTCCTATTTTTAGAATTTAGTATATTTTGTTAAATATGTAAAAAAAACCATGAACCAAGATAAAATCAGAAAATTGAAAAGGTGAAATTTATAGCTGGTAAAATAAGTTGCACCACACTAACGAATGTTCCGGCCAGCACAAATATTTTTAAATAAAGTTTCTCATGTCATTGTTGATTTGGCAACAGTGATTTAAATGACTCAAAATTAAATTCCAATGCTAATTCAATGGGAAATTCGCACAGATAGTAATTCATGTCCATACTAGACAGGCGGACAAAAAGTATGAAAGTTGGGTCTCTGAGGTCATAGCTTTCTAACAAAAAAAGATTTTTTAAGATCAGATGTATAGAACCCATTTTGGAAAGGGGGTACGGACAGACAGACGGACATCGACCGACCGCATGTCAATACCTACCTTTTCATTTTTTAAAATTCTATCGAATTAAAAAAAGAAGAGTAGGAAAAAAATAGTGTGAAAAAAACCATTAAACCAAAGCTTGCAAGAAAAGAAATACACAATACAGCTGGAAAGTGGCAGCAGTGTAGAAAATTTTATTTTATATAACGGTAATAAGAACAAACTTTATTCACCTGGAATGTTTTGACCTCTTCTTTTCAGGCTGCTCTTCTGTGCACTCTGCATTCTTCTTCTTCTCACTCTTAGAACTCTGACTACCATCAATATCCTTACTGATGAAATTCTCATACATACTGCTGAACGTCGGTGCAGCACTCTTAGCACTAATCTCTTGACAGTCTTTTGATTCCGCCGGACTACCCTTAAAAGAATCCTTCGCCGAGGAACTATCCTTCGATTTCTTCGCCTTATGCCTAGTCGCTGGCACAGGACTCTCTGATTGTCTGTCACTACTCTCCTCTTTCTTGAAATTTGAAGCGTTGAACTTCGTAACGAGAGAATTGGAATGATGCAGTTCGTTCTTTTTTAGACTTAACTTGGAGTCTGTCGTTCCGAAATCTATTCCGTTCGGCAAGCTTCCGTTACTGATCGTGCTGGAGCTGCTATCACTTAGAAAATCGAGTTCGTTGTTCGCTGAAGCATCGCAGGTTGTTGCTGTTGCTGAGCTTTCACCATTGGCTGTTGCGGTGCAGTTTGGGGTGGTGTGGAAGTTGCCCTTGCCTTTGCGGTCGCCCTTTGAGCGGGTCGGTTTTTTCTCCGACTTTTCTGGACTAGGTTCTGGGGTGGCGTTGTCCGCGGGGATAGGCTTGAAGGCTGGGATGATTTTGATGTGGCTATCCTTTTTCTGAAAATAAAGGAAAGTATGCTTTAAACTAAGGTGTGTAATGCTACAAAACTTTCAATTACCACTAAATAAATCAGTACTCATTGTTTAAAGGTAATTATGTACCTTAAAAGTTAATTTTAATAACATTACAACCTAAAGAGTTCTAGGGCAGCTACTGTTTGCGAACAAGCGATTTTCTCGAAAACATTATTCTGATTATGATATCCGACAAGTACTAGGAACTCTATACCAAATTTGAAATAGGTAGCTTTTTTGTGTTCGACATGTACAATGAACAGATTTTAGACAGACCAATGTCCAAAAAACACTTTTTTAGAACCAGCACTCTCTAAAAGGTGTAGAAAACACTAGATCTCCATTTCGGATTTCCAACCTCCAACACAATACTTTTATTACCTTATATTTCATATTTGGTATTCGAAAGTAAAAAAGTAATTTTTATGACTATAAAAATCAACAAGGAACGAATTTCGAACGCAAACAAGTGATTTCAAATATTAGTATGAATGTTGTCCTTTATTCATGCTATTTAGCTTCATCTAACAAAATAATTTATAAGCCCAGAATTTTAAATATCGTCAGTCAAATGACAAAACCATGAATGTGCAAATTCTAGGGAATGGTAGTTTTGAAAATGGTGGGTATCCAGTTTTCCGTCTTTGTTTTTGCACATTCATGGTTTTATCATTTGACCGACGACATAATACAACTTCATAATGTATTGGTTAAAGTGTTTGTAGCATTTTTAAAGTATAAAGGCTTTATAGGTAAAAATATTTTAAACGATGAATTCTTTTTTGGCAATAAGGTTCATTTTAAACTTTTGCTTCTTTAAATAAATAAGTTAAGTTTTGAATAGTTACAATTTATAAATAATTTGATACTTTGACTAAGTATTCTTAAACACAATAAAATTTTTCAAATGTAAAATGAGGACATGTTACACACATTTCTGCTTTAAAACTGAATGGAATTCCTAAAGTAATGTTTTGTTGGTCATTTTCATAGCAAAACAACAATAACTAATAAAGACATGCAATATATGGAACACCTAGCGTATTCAGGCCAGAATGCAATTTGGCAACTTTTGGCGTTCGTGAAAAAGTAAACACAGGGTTGCTATAGTTAGTAGTATTTTACGAAATATTTATATTAAATCCGGTACGGCATCAGTAATTCACTTTAAAAAAAATTATATTTTAATTTTACAATATTTGGTTCAAACGTTGAAAAATTATTAAGATTAGTTAATTTAGAATAATAATTACGTAGCTCGTTACTTGTTTGTTTTGTTTCATAGCTGGTTTAATGCTTCTCCAGATGCGGCTTATTCCTGTCATTGTAGTATGGCTTTTTTTCCCGTGACGTATTCTCTCGGTTGCATTTCTTGAATTCCTTCCGCTGCTTCTGCTCACGGAGTGGTGTCGGTAGCGTGAGGGAATAGTTTCACATGATGTTTTGTTTTTATCATGTCTTGAAAGCCCAGTAATGTTTTAATGGTCGAAACTTAAAATGTTGTACGCCATATACGTTACGAAATTATCCCGCCTGCGCCGCAAGTTGTGAAACTCGGAAATTTTTCGACTCCCTCTGGGCCGTCGATTGTGGCCACTCGAGCCGTGATATCCTAAAAAAACCCGCTGGTACCCCCTCCGGGCCGTCGATTATGGCTACTCAGCAATCCTCCCGTCGATTGTGCCACTCGAGCCGTTATATCTTCAAAAGACCGTGGTGTCGATTGTGGCAACTAGACATGTGAAACTACGTTGTGATTATAATTTATTTAATCAAAAGTTGTTAATAAGTTAAATTATTATCGGCCTGCGGCCGATTATAATAAAACAATCCAAACCAAACCTTACACACCTTTCGAACAAATACTCACCTGCACAAAAAAACCGAAATTTTCAAAATAAACCTATTTCACGCTTTACTATTGTTTACATAATTCTTGTACGCTGTATTTTCAACCAAACCAACTTAAAAGTAAATTAGTTTGCAAGATTTGGCAACAAGATTGATGTAAACATCCATTGAGTTGAAAGTTGAACTGGAATGTTTACCAAATTAAGTACGTTTTCGCTACTTGGCTGCAAAAGTTAAGCCGCCAAATCGATACCGGCCTGAATACGCTAGCAGTACCCAATATATCTATGCAAAAATTTCATATACCGCTGACAAATTTGATACAACGTAAATATAAGATTTAGCTACAAAAAGTATGTTATTACAAAAGTAAACATCTGCTATTAACAGTAGCTTATAACAACCAATTAATACTTATATTGTCACTAACAAGAAATGTCAACATGAACTATGCTATACGAACATGTTCTCTTTATAATTTTTCATTCATTATTTAACATTTAATAAAATCTTATCATCACTTACCACTCTAATTTTGCAGTTAGTTTGTTGGCTACTTACCAACTTTTGATAGTGGTAATGGCAGTACCCGCAATACTTAACGTTATCAAGATAATTTCCAGCCTCTTCACACAATAGACCAGCAGCTTGGGCACTGGAAACGGATGAAGATTTGAAAAAAATGCATAAAAGCAGGAAAAATCAGAAAATTATACACATCTTTTTCATCGGCAACCTGCGGCTTTTTGTATGGACTTTCACTATTCGAAAACCTAAAATTAAGGGGGAATGACCAAGAGTCTCCAAAACAAAGTGTCACTGCGTTAATCCAATGGGTAAAAAAAAAAGTTGCATTACTACGGCTGTATTGAAACATTTTACAAATGTTTTTTTTATATGAATAAATGTGGCTGACTTTCAGAGCTCTAATCCCACTTTTTGAAATTGGTTTAAATATTTTTTTCATTTTCAATAACTAATTTTACAGCTTTATGTTGTAAAATTATTTATTGAAAATTTAAAAAATATTTGCACCAATTTCAAAAAGTGGGATAATAGAGCTCTGAAAGTCAGCCACATTTATCATATATATATAAGATACTAAAACACATATTACAAAAAAAGATAATCTTACCAACAGGCGCTAAAGCTGCCATAATCAGTAAAAAACAAAATAATGTATACCAAAACAAAAATATATAAAAATAAAACATGGAAAGAAACCAAAATAGTGGGAAAGACCATTTCATCAGGGAGTCAAACCTTAGGCCACTAGTAAACAATACACTTTTCTGTATTGGGATGGACGAGAGTCAAAGTAAAAAATCCCAATTTACCCCGAAGTGTACTGTGGAATTTCCAAAAGAAAATTAAAAACAAAATCAATATTAAAAACACAGATTAAAACAAACTTACATAAAGCAGCTGAAGCGAATAAAACCCAACCTGAAAGTTCGAAGAAAACCGCCACTCGCAAAACCCGAACTAAAACCCAGTGTAGAAAATAAGTGCAGAGAAGGAAAAAAATATATATTGTTTACGAGTGGCCTAAGGTTTTACTCCCTGATGAAATGGCCTTTCTCACTATTTTTGGTTTCTTTCCTTATTTTTATATTTTTTCATTTTTTATTTGTTTTATTTTTTTATATTGTATACGTATATGTATTATGTATTATATATATATATTCGATACAAAGAAATGTGGTTAACAGAATCATTTTTCCCATTAAATTAACACACAAACACTTTGTTTTGGATACCCGTGGTCATTACCCCTTAAAAGATTTTATAAAAACACTTACTAGCGACAAATGAAAGAGACAGAAGGAGATTATGAATCATGTGATTTGCAAAATTTTCTTAGCTTACTTTAATGGTGTCAAAACTTTTTAATCTTCAAAATAATGTTTTACCTATTTGGGCATCGTATTTTATCGTCTTTTGAATGATAAATTCCACTTCTGAATTTGAATGTATCCTCCGAATGTGTTGTTATCAATTAAGGATCTTATTCTCAAATTATTAGCAGCGCAAAGGTAAAACTTATGTGTTTTTTTTGCATTATATAAATTTCAAAAACCTTTCAAATACTGTTTTGTTTAAAATATTAAAAAAATTACATGGACACAACAACTTTTAAGTGTTTAGTAGTTAATAAGTATTTTAACACACCCACTCTAAAAAACATTGTGCAGCCCGCAATATCATCAAAATGTCTCAAAACTAACATTTTGGCTCCATTAACGAAAAAGGTTGCTGACCGCTGTGTTATTATATGTGTTAGCGTATAATGTTAAGTTAAAGATAATGTAAAATATTTACCAAGTGACATGAAAATACTGCTTGCAACCAGACTTATTGCATTGCATACATGCTCCAACACTTGCCTTAGATTCTTTACCTTGTTCCTCACAAATATAACAAGACTGAAAGTGAAAAGCAATACAGAGATTTAGAACTCTTTTTCTTAACATAATATATGCAACAGTCACTAAAAGTACAATAGTGTATGAGAAATTGAAGAGCTAAGTGCAAGAACATGCTAGGTGACATTTTTCAAAAAATCCATTTTTTTTTGTCAATGAACATGTTATTCCCTCTTTTAAAGATAACAAAATTCTCCCTTTTATAAACTTTAAGTTAGGTATAATTATTACCTTTTCTAAGTGCTGTTATTAACGTATCTAAGTGCAAACGAAAAACTTTAAATCTCATTTTCACTTTTTAATCTTTTACTTTGTTCGTTCACTAAGCTCTTAAATTGTATACGATTATGTTTAGACAAAAGGAAGGTTACCTTATTGTAACGATCTTGAGGAACTAACTGTAAAATAATTGGTTCCATTGTCGTAACATTTCCGAAGCGAACTTCTGGTATGTAAAGCGCACAAACAACATGAGCCCATCCTACAAACAAATATTGGAACTATATCAACCTAAACTATAACATCAACATTGCTATTATATCCACAAAATTTATAACATATTGTTAATTTGCCAAAAAGTTACCTTTTTTAATCTTAACTGGAAGAAACCCTTTTGGCGAATCCTACAAATATTTGCATTCTACCACTTAAACTAGAAATTAGTTTTCAATGAAAACAGCGATTTGTTTAATAACCCTTAAAATATTTAAAACACGCTTTTACGAAAACCCTTTGACAAACATAATTTTTTATTATTCACCTGTTACAGACACCAATATCAGTAATTTTTACTTTATTGCAAACGAAAAAAGAGGTTTAAAAGAATATCCAAAGAAAATACTATCAAGCTTTTAACGTTAAGTACGATAACAAGCAATTTGAATAACTTAATGAACTTTTATATAATAGCAATACAATTTCACCATTTTTCTTTGTTATTTTTTTAAATTAGTATAAACTGAGTATAACCCTTTTTTGTAAAGCAAAAATAAGTTGCTTGAGTGCCTTTAACATAGAAGTTTGAGTGCCATAAAGTTGAGTTAATTTAACTTTTTTAAGACTTTCGTTTATGTAATAAAATAATTCAAAAGGACAGTTAGTTACAATCAAGTTACCTCCACCATCGGTTCTTTTCAAAGCTCCGTCTTTCGAAGGACAAAGTTCACAACGCTAAAAGTAAATGTTAATAAGTGATACATTATCTTTAAAAATCCTCAAATACAATAACATAATACTGATAATGTACAAGTTTAAAGTGAGACAAATCTACCCACACACATGGAAGGAAATTTCTAGTTACTTTTCAAGTATGCATGCATTCATTGAGTATTATATATTTATTAAACTGAACTGCTTAACAAGTTATATTGGTTTCAGAAAGTTTTTTTTTAAATATATTCTACTGATGTCCCTTAATAGTGATTACATGTATTCCTTTAAATTTCATAAAACTTTAATTGGGGATTTTAATTTAAAAAAACTCAAAGAAATTTATTTAATTTGTCAAGTATCAGCATCTCTGTATTTTCTAATTACTTGCAAATATTGTTTCATTCTGTTGTAAAAACAATTGGCACTGATTACTGCAAGCAACAATCAAAATCTAACGTTTCAATCTCTCTCATTGGGGATCTTATAACTTGTATGAAACTAGTTAATTAGAGTTGAATGTCTATTCAATAAAGTACTCTTAAAGCACATCTTTTAGATAGTCGTAAAACTCTTGACAAATGATGCAAAACGAATGACGGCCTTTCTACTAATTATGGCATTCAATTCTTAAACTATGAATGATATTAAATATTTTTGCACTTAGTTATTCTTATCCCGCATTCAAAAAAGAACAATATTGTAACTAACTGATTTATAATAAGCGAATGAAGCGATAATTGGGCAATCCTTGCCAACAGACGGTGATATGAAAATTACTTTTATGGAGTTTTTTTTGATGTTTTGTTTGACAATCAAATCCAGCTGTATCCGCCGGGGTAACGGTAACCACAACAATGATTGCCCATTTTATCAGAATAGTCAGTCTTTCAGCATATGTTTGTATGTAATAGTTATTGAGTGCTTGCAACAATGGTGCAAATCCTCAGGCCTGTTACTGCAGTTTTCCAGTACACTGCTGCGGGTGGGTAAACTGCAGTAACCACAACAGATCATTTTTGCTTTGAAATAATCCATCTTTTCAGTGTGTTTTCTTATAGGTTTGAGTTATTGAATGCTTGCAACAATTGTCCGGCTCATTTGGCTAAGTTACTGCAGTTTTACCTGCCCGCAGCAGTACTTTTGGACAATACAACAAAAATTCACATACATGTAAGGACTCACAAAGAGGCAGAGATAGAGATACTCACTACTCTGGCACTCCTTTCTTGAGATTCACATTTACGGCAAAACCACGGTCCAGTTGGAACCTGAACTATACCATAGCAAGCTGGAAAGAGACAATATATTGCAAGTGGGGACCATGTAAAATAAAACGAAATATCCAACCAGGAATATGTCTAAGGAAACCCTAAAAGGTCCAATTTTTAGCTTCCACACTACGTTTATAACGTAAAAAGTGGAAGGTATTATAATCGTTCAGTCCATCTGTCTGTCCGTCACCCACTTTCATAGCCCAAACTACAAATGCTACGGACAAGTGTGATTGATATGTCAAAAAATTCAGCACATCGAAATTAGAATACATTGAAAATTTAAGAAAATAATTCGAAGTACTTCAATTACTTAAGAAACTGCAAAATTTAATGCTAATTTAAAAAGCATAGGAAGCCCTTTTTATTAGAATTTAATCACCATTGCCATTCGCAACAATCGCTCGAGAAATTTTAAATCTTTTAGACAATTAAATAAATTTATTTTTGCAACAATTATCAGTTTGAAATGACATCAAATATATTTCACTACGAGATTCTTTATACGTTGATATGAAATGTTTTCATTCTATTTAAAAGCGAGGAATATTACATATTTGTTCTTTGAAATATAAATTAATTTTTGCAAACGATAAGCAATAATTATTGAATTTTCGAAATAAAATAAATGAAACCAGACAAATTTTGCATGTATATGTTTAATATAGAATATCAATGCTGTGTTTGTTGCCTCTTTACCTGTTAAACACAACTGTTGTGTGGAAGCGGGTTAAGTGACAGATTCTGTTACAAACCTACTTTTTTTTTTAATTTTAAAGGATTTTTAATTCTTTATGTTAAAGATGTCAAACAAATAACTAAACAGTATAATTGGTTCCGTATATTGTTCATTCATTGAGCTGCACTAAATAACATAGCAGCCTTCAAGGAGGCTAGCAAGCATGCCGGGAAATATCAAAAGTCTGGTCCAGCTCTATGGAGAATATAGGTAAATAACAAAAGTTAAAATATTAGAACTAGAGTGACTACAAGCTATTGGGGAAGGTAATAATAATTTAATTAGCGGAAAGCATATGAAACTACCTTACTATAAACCACAATTCCAAAACTGAATATAGTAATAGCCCGGGACATACCAAAAATTAGCATTCACTTTCAACCAGTCACAAGAAATTTACTTTGAAAACAGTGTTCACTGTGTTTGTGGCTTCATAGCTAAACTTAATTGGACAGGTCTTCACTGTACTAATTGTGCTCGAGTGCAGCAGGGAAAATCATTACTACTAACTAAAACAAAGCTTCGTGCACAGAATACCATTTCAACCGCTTCACTCGTTATATTTTCGAAGGTGTAGTCAACACACTGTCGTCACACAACCACTTATTGTTGAAGCCTTATACTCTTTCTAGTTTGGCCTTGTATGAACATAAGCGTTGTACAAGCAAAAAAAATCAATAAACCCTGTAATTTGTTACAGGGCCAGTGACTACCTAGGATTTTACCCAATCTTACTCCGAAAGCACCTTTTGGACAATATATAGTTGCAGTCAATATCCCCTCCCAATACAGATAAATCTCGTAAATATTGCAATCGTTAGGCAATATGACATGGCTAGAAACATAATGCATATTAAAATCACATAAAATGTAGTTATGTTAAAAAAAACACAATTAAATTAACAAAAAGATCCATTAATCATACAAATTGCTCTATCAAACTGAGACCGTTGATTTAAGTGAACACACAAATTATAAACAGAAGTTTTTTTTTTAAAAAATGCATTAAAAACTAAAAACATTAAAAATCTAACATACCAGGTTTCAATATTTTCCAGATAACTTGAATAAATCTCCTAATCTGAACATATACACATACAAAAATAAATTAATTATGCCTTTTCAAACCAATTTGATCAACAAACATAGCAAATTAAATTTTATAGCGCCAAACTTGAAGAAAATCGCGCATTTATACATGTGTTTACCTAAACTCCACCGCAGGTGCATAGCTTCGTTAATTAATATACAATAGTTATAAATTAATGTATTTTAATTAATTATTAATAAATTAAATGTATGGGCTTACCTTGATGCACTGCAACATTACATCCCTGACCATCACAATAAACAAGAGGATTCTCAGCCCAACCACGCTCGTCGGAGCATACACAGCAGCCGCCAACCATCTCCTTCATCTTGTAGTAAAATCCTAGGTTAAGAGACCCATCCTTCGCGAATGCCGCATCTCTTTCGAGAAAGAGCGAGCACCCATGAACTACTCTCACACCTTTTGCGGAAAGAAATAATAAAGGGAACAAAGGAATCAAAACATAATTAAACAGAGTCCGACATTCATGACATCTTCGGATTATTCATTCTCGAGAAATAGCCGCGAAGAGTGGAGCTGAGAAAGCAGCGGGAGACTTTCAGCATCCGAAACCGTTATGTTTCGCATGAATGGATAAGTTACGAGAGTGGCAGAAGTTTCATCTTTTAGTTTTATCTGGGTATAAAACACTTCAGATTCAGCAGCAAAACATGTGATAATGAGTGTTTTAAACATATATTTGTACTATTTTTCAGATCCTAACTTAATTTTGGTCAATTATTTGAACTTTAAAAGAAACAAGAATATTATAATGGGCAATATGAAGCGATCCCATATTAACTTGACGTTTTGATTTATATTTATATATAATTCACACATAAAATATTCTTTATTGAAACACAGAATAGAATGAAATTCGAGCCATTTTAGTTAAATCTATCATGTTTGAACCAGTTTGTCTTTTAAGGATATCATTTAACTGACCATAATATACAAATTATTAGTCCATAATTTATTTTTTGAGAACCATGCTTTCTTGATTTTAAAAGGCCTCAAATAACAAATTTTTTTATTTGTTCTAGTGCACCGACAGCATTCAACCTACCAGTTTCTTTTCTGTAGCATAAGTCACATTATTTATTATAAACAAAACTAAAATTGAAAATAATTTCAGTTTCATTTTGTATTTTCGTAGGAAAAAAGGGAAAGTCCCGACTGATTAGTGATTACTTAGGTTTGCGAACGGTAAGTATGGAGAATTTAATAAAAAAAAGATTCTTTTTTAACCTTTAAGCTAGAGAAGTTTTGTTTCAAAAGCTAAGCTGCACTACCACGTAATCATCTAAGAGGAGCAGTAATTATAACATGTACATCAGTATAGAACAAAACAGTTTTGCTTAAGTACAATAATGGAGTACTGATTTATTTTAATTTAAGTACTATTCATATCAACTAAATTGAATAAAACCAAAAAATGTGTGGATTTGTTAAAGGGTACAACTATGATATATAATGGCCGGTCTATTCATTGGCGACTTTTGATGAGATTGAAAATTGAAACCTGAGGATGCTGTACCTATCGAGATGTATGAAATATGAAGTGGAATGTTTTCCCACATATGGGGGTATGGGTATATTTGTTGCTTGGCAATACATCACGCTAATCGAGACATGCCATTATATCATAGCTGTTCCATAAAACCTATATTACTATATAATAAACTGGCAGGTTAAATCCTAGTTTCGGTATACAGCGACTTTTTCGGAATGTTGGCGACAAAAAAAGGCGATAAATAATTCCAATCTGGCAACACAGTTGTTTGACTTCGCAGTTTCCAAGTAGCATCGTCTAATCATGTGTCGCTACGCGATGTTTTCTCGCCAACAAGTTAAGCAAGAAATAAAAAGTCTCTGTATACCGAAACTTGGAATTAACCAACTGGCACCTTTTTGGTACTGAATTCATTTCTGAAACTTATGTTACTCTTTCAGCAAGGATTTCACTATGAAGAAATCTGGTGGCAAAAGCAGCCACAAGTTTATTCCTCTCAATCCAGCTGACATCGAGGGCGAAAAGATTCTGTTGCCTGGGAGACGGCCTTGCACATGCGAGGCCACAAAACACGGTCTTGTCAATAACTGCTTGCATTGTGGACGCATTGTGTGTGATCAAGAAGGGTCTGGACCTTGTTATACCTGTGGAAATTTGGTATGATACGACTCAATTGAACGGTTTCTTTAAATACCATATAACCAATAAGGGGAGCCCAGTCGGTAAAGTGCATTCCTTTCATGCGAAAGATCCCAGGTTCAGGTATTGCCAAAATAACTGTAGACCTGTAAACAACCTGAACAACCCAAAAGTCTGGCAAATAATACCCCGTGTAGAGGGTGCGTACGTTAAATATGCTCCAAAGTCCCAATGTCTCGTATGATGTTGCCCTTAAAAAGTTGTCTTGGGACCCTTCTCAGGTGTCGACTTGTCACTTGACTGTGTTTCTGAATTACGAAGCCGGTTGGCAATTTCGTTGAATATTTTATCCATAATTTTTTTTTAATCAATTTAAATTTTAAATACTCTACTTGCTTTTTCAAGTATTTTTCTATGTTTCACACTCACAAGTATGAAACTGATGTGTAATTTAGTTCATATTGTACTTTATAATAAGTTACATTTCAAAATAATTTCCTTCTATGTCTTTGGTTATTATATTGTCTGAAAATTTATCATGTTTCGAGTTTTACATCCATTTATTCACATTAAGCAGGGATGTACTAAATAATATGTGGATTTTACTTTTAAATTATTGTTGCATGAAAATACTTAAGTTAATAATACTGTACATAGAAAGCCTGATTATAAAAATGGCATAAAATAATAGCTTCCCCGCCAAGAGGAGGATCGTTAGTGGCTGTATTCTGACCCTTTATATTTGTAAATCAGACATCAGTTTAAGCTAGTATGTATGAATATGCCCATTATTGTATTTATCTGAATATAAATTAGTTTTATTCATACATTTTTGATATTTCTTGCATTGCATTTTAAGTATCAATAATCCATCTGTAGGTGTGTACACCAAAAGAACAAGAAATAATTATGCGTCAGTCTAAAGCAAGTATGAAATTGTACACCAAATTGATGAGCCAAGAAACTGAGATTGATATGAATAAACTTCAAATATCCAATGACCCTAAAATGGAGAAAGCTCTTGAACACAGAGATAAACTTCTAGAATATGACCGCACTGTGTAAGCATTTTTAATTTTTTAACCTTTTGTTTATTATTAAAAAGGTATGGCTAATTTTGGTGTTGTTAAAGTAAAATATCTAATTCTGATCTACCATATGGCTCATTAGGTCCGTGTCTAGGGGCCCCTAAATTTTAGTTTCTATTATGCAAAATGCTGTAGACCCTCAAAATTTCAGTAAATTTCAATAATTTTTGAATCCTTACTTTGTTTTTAGCTTGACTTTGGACTCGGACATTGACCTAACGTGATTAGTTAATCGATGTTATAAGGAAACAAATAAAATCGTAGCATAAAATATGATGCCTCAGCCAACTAACACCATCATTATGGGCAATTATACACATTATTTTCCGTAAAAGTACCCCTAAAATTAACTGTGCCTATAGTCTGAGTTTTCCTAGATCCAGCCCTGGTTTTGATAGAAGCATTGATGTATTATAATATTTGAGCCCTTTATAAGACCACACCGTCATAACCTGTCAAAATAACCTGAAGAAATTGTGAAACTTATAATAAGATAGCTTCATAGCCGAAGCTCAAAGACCTACAGTCCCTGGACAAATTATTAGACACACTGTATTTTTAAAATTAATATTATGTTTCTTAAGAATTTTTATGCAATAATGGTATATTTAAACTACAATATTATTCATTTTTATTTAAAAGAATTGTTGTAGACTACATATTTGTATTTATTTTAAGATAATTATGATTAATTTATATTAATTATTTATTATAAGATTATTTATGTGTGGAATCATCATCCTCAAATGCAGGAGACAGTACAGTCTTGCATTGATAGCATGCCGCGCAGAATTAAAGCTTTGATAGCGGCTAAAGGTGGCTCAACTAAATATTGACTTTTACTAACATTAATTTCACTTTTCTTTAAAACTTAATAAACTTATTATTTTCTAAATTCATGCTGTTTTATTTATGTCAAATAAATTGGTAATTGATTGGAAAATATAAAAATAAAAAAACAAATCAATTTAAAATAATAAAACGGTACAATATCACCCGGTAATTAATATTTTACATGAAATCTTGCCGTGCGTCTAATAATTTGTCCAGGGACTGTATACTTAGTTTGAATCACAGTATATTCTTATTCTAATGGTCTCAGTGGTCTTACATGGTAGAACTGTAGATGTTGCTTGAAAATGATGATTGTAAATAAAGTATCTTTATTATGGCTCTATAGCCATGTAGCTCTTGCATGATGTTACTTAACCAGAGCAACTAATGTGAATCAACTTGTATACATATTCTTAGAAGATAAATTTTTTGAATATTTTGTTTAAAAATTAACTTCATTATTCTAGGGAAAAGAGAACCAAAGTCATTGATGATGAAAATGACTATTTCCAAACAGACTCAAAGTGGCTCTCTGAACCACAAAGAAAAGCTTTAAACAAGAAGAAAAAAGAAATTGATGAATTGCTACATGATCGGAAAAAGCAAACCTTTACCCTCGATTTTGCTGGAAGAAAAATTGTTGAAGAGGAACCAGAGATAAAAATTGATGTTGATGAAATTTTGAAATCTGATACAAGTATATTTGATTATGAAGAGTGTTCTACATTAGAAATGCCGAATCCAGTTGTAAGTATAGATTTATTGTACAGTAAAACTTGGTTACCAATGACAACTCGTTTATAACACCATAAATGTTCGCTCCTTTGAGATGCACATAGACTTCAATGATACATTATTTTGCTTATGCAGATCATTTTTAATTAACTCCTCGGTTATAATGCTAAAAATATTTGTTTATATGATATCCAAAATGCCTTCTTAAAGAATTTAAAAAAATAATAATTGTCCTATTTAAATTTTATATTATTCGCCAAATGATGCGAAAATTCGCTAAATGATGAGAAAATACGCCAAATTTGAAATTTATTTCCCTCCTAAAAACATTATTGACAGGAGTAGGAGAAAGTAAACTTAGTAAACTACTACTAATAAATAGCACATAGTTAAAATTTATTCAATATATGTCATTTTATGACTTTAATTAAAAATATGAGTACATAATATGTATTTTACATGATTTACTACACTTAATATTCAAACTTGTATGTAATGTTACTCGTTTTCAACATCATAAGCATCACAGCCCCTGAATGATGCCATAACCGGGTTATACTGTATAATATACTCTTCGAGATTCCGGGACATACGCTAAATGGAAAGGTCTTGGCCTTCAGACCTATCAATCCAGGGAAGATACAAGATCAAAAAATGACACTGCCACCATCACTGATTGTGCAAGAAGATGTCTTCTGTGATGCCAAGTCCTGATTCTGTGATTAGTTGCTACAAGTGACTACTCGGGTTACCCAGTCAATTGCAGTTAAAAGTTACAAGGCCTGGTTGCTAAAAGTCGACATGTAACACAGTGCAACATTAACTCCTTCACTACCAGGACCTACACAATGTACATCTTCCTGATTCGATTATCAACATACAGGACGTAAACTGTATAAGTCGTCCACTAAACAGTAAATAGTTGTGGCAACAGCTTTGCTACCCTGGTCTATAGATTCTTATTCGAATAATTAAGACACTGAGTAAAGGGGTAAATATGGCCAAAAACTAAATCCACTAAACAGTAAATAGTTGTGGCAACAGCTTTGCTACCCTGGTCTATAGATTCTTATTCGAATAATTAAGACACTGAGTAAAGGGGTAAATATGGCCAAAAACTAAATCCACTAAACAGTAAATAGTTGTGGCAACAGCTTTGCTACCCTGGTCTATAGATTCTTATTCGAATAATTAAGACTGTGAGTAAAGGGGTAAATATGGCCAAAAACTAAATCCACTAAACAGTAAATAGTTGTGGCAACAGCTTTGCTACCCTGGTCTATAGATTCTTATTCGAATAATTAAGCCCTGAGTAAAGGGGTAAATATGGCCAAAAACTAAATCCACTAAACAGTAAATAGTTGTGGCAACAGCTTTGCTACCCTGGTCTATAGATTCTTACTCGAATAATTAAGACTGTGAGTAAAAGGGTAAATATGGCCGAAGAAAACTATTGAAATTGAATCGTAACATTATATGGGGCCTGATAAGCACAGTCAGTTAAAGAATTCGCCTTGCATGTGGAAGTTCCCAGGTTCGGGCATCGACAAAATAACTGCCGAGTGCAGCCAAAAAATATCCTTTAAAGTCTGAACGCTGCATACAACGTTGCCCTAAACGGTTGCGTTTGGTGCCTACTCGGGTGTCGGCTCATGACTTGACTGTAGTTCTAAACTAAGACGCCTATCACCAATAGCCCTTGTGTAGCTCTAGTGCAAATATAATTCAAACTAACCTAACATTAACATTATGTATTTTTCTTTTTTATTTCTCTATTTAAGTTTTTTTTTGCATTATTCAAACATATCATTTATTTTCAGTATGAAGAGCAACCACAGCAAAAACAATATTATAAGGCTCCAGTTCAAGAAGAGAAGCAACGACTAAACGTGCGTATACAAGACAAGGAACTGCAAGAGATGTCCGATGAAGGACATTGCCTCAGTCTTCACCAGCCCCATGCGTCTCTATTAGCTGCAGGAATAAAACTGTAATCATTTGATTTTATATCTGTATTTCATTTTACTTATATAGCCAAACCTACTGTACTTAAAAATACAATTACAGTAGACGCCTTCGTAACCGAGGAACAAGTGTACGTCAGTTAAGCAAAAATCTGGTTAAAAGGGAGAAGTGAAATTAATTAAGGTTTGGATGTTCATTTGATTCCACATTTATACATTGGTGATATTGGCCTTAAAAATAAATGCACAATTAAAGTAATGTGCCATTTGATCCAGTTAAACGGAGTCCAGTTAAGGGGGGCCACTGTAGTTATATTAATTTTATTCAGAAATGAAAATGCAT
Source organism: Oedothorax gibbosus (assembly GCA_019343175.1). NCBI lineage: Eukaryota > Metazoa > Arthropoda > Arachnida > Araneae > Linyphiidae > Oedothorax > Oedothorax gibbosus. The sequence goes on along the minus strand of JAFNEN010000357.1, from coordinate 62,644 downwards.
GGTCAGTTTAAGATTTTGCAGCAAGTAATATATGTTTGGTGTATTAAAAATTACATGAGTCATGTGTCTTGTTTATAGTTTGGAAATTTTTTATGGTAGTTTTTAAATTATTTATATTATAAACATTAGAATCAGTTACTAAACATGCTGGACATTTTGCTGGAAAATTATTATTCGAATAAAAAGATTTAAGATGCCAAGAGCTTCTTGAAGCATACAAAATAAAGATAATAAAAATCTTCTTGATTAATTACTTTAGTTTGAAATTGGCCTTGTTTAAGTTGAAATAAGAAACTTATAATAGTTAAAATGCTTAGACTGATAAAATTGTCCGAGTACATAAACTAAACTTGTTGTGCTTACAAAAAGCATTTTGATTTCATTTATATAGGTTGTCCTTGTATAGTGCCTTAATCTTATTGATTATTTTTTTTTTGTCCTAGGCACGAAGGTCGAGTTTGGTACACAAGTTACAGAGGACGCCTTTGGATACATGCTGCCGGAAAAGTCCCTACCAAACAGGAAATATCGGAATTGGAAAATTTCTATAGTGTTAGAAGTAGGTTAATGTTTGCAATCAGGGATTGGAAAGTTACTTTTGAGACTGTTACAGTTACTTATATGAAAAGTAACTCGTTACAGTTACTTTTAAAAATGCCAAGATACAAGAAAATTTGAAAATTAACCATCTTACCACTTTTCAACCAGAACCTAGATTACAGAAATAGGTACAATCGGGAAAAGTTAAGGATGAAAATTCAATGCTGCAAAAAGTTAATTCAAAAGTAATTATTAAGTTACATTTACTTTCTGAAAAATCTAACAGGATTACTCGGTGTTACCTAAAAAAGTAACTGTTACAAGTCATGCATTGCTCTGATCCCTGTTTGTAATATTTGATTTTCTACTGTCTGTAAGTTTAATACATTACTGTGTAATCAAACTCTATTATTGTTACCAAATATCCAGCGTGTTCAAATTTTATAAATTACATTTTTATGCATTTTGTAAGAGTTTAACGTTTTTTTAAAATTATATTTTTAATTTTCAGCCAATCGAGATTTTCCTAAGAACTATCCTCCAGGATGTTTATTGGGTTGTGTTGATTTGGTGGACTGCTTGCCTCAAGAAGAATATAAAACTCGAGTAAGAATTTCCATCTTAATGCTGTAGTCAAACCTGTATATCTCAAATACCTGATGTTTAATTTTTTTCTCTGTAATTTCATAGAACTTGTTATTAGTATCTTAATTGTAGCTCTAGTGTGAAAACCTGCAATTTTAGTCTAACTTAAATGTATTTTTGATTCTTATTTTAAAATATTCTACCGCCCCCCTCGTAAATACTTTTTTTCTCGCAAGCTTCACTACTCATTACACTTGAAAGTTTTATTTAAAGTTACATTAACTTAAAAAAAAAGGTGGTGATAAATTTAATTTTAAATATTACTTTATTTTGATGTGCAAAAATTATTTATTTTATCGATAATAAGTAATAATTACCAATTAATTGACAAAAAGATTTGATTGCAACAGATTATAAGCAAGAGGAAAATATAAATATGAATTAAATCTTGATAATTTAATTTTAAATTTAGTTTGATTCAATATGCAAAAATTATTTAATCTATAATGGGTAATAACTACTTATTAATAGACAAAAACATTTGATTGCAACAGATAAAACTAGAATAAATACATAAATATAATGCATTTAATCTTGTGGAATAATTATTTTTTATAAAAAATGACTTTTTTTTTTAGTATCCTGATGGCGTTAGTGCATCCCCCTACGTATTCATATGCGAAAATGCTCGAGAGTTAACTATCAAGTTCCCAATGAAAGGAAATCATAAGATATGTAAGTAATCAAGTGCTTTATTTTTGTTCGTTAATCTCTTTCACATAAAATTTCTAGATGTTTTAATCAAATTTGGTACTTGCAGTAAAGTACCTGCTTACTTAATCGCAAATTTCGATACACATTTTAGCTTTTGACATGTCCTTTAATATTTTTAACTTTCAACTTTTTGTGATCTGAAAATAGTTGCAATACTAACTTGATTGATGATATTGTCAGTTTATGAGAGAAAAATTAAATAAGACGTTAAAGGCTCCTTTACAATAAAATATGTGTCAGTAAAATATATGTGCTGTAATTTAGTAAAATATAGTACCTGATGTAACCTAGTAAAATATAGTACTTGCTGCAACTTATAAGTTAATCATGATTTTGAAAATGCCTGATTTTTTTTCTTTCTATTATGTATTATGCAATATATTTTTTCATGTTAGACTTTTCTTAGATACTAGTATACTCGCAATTTAGTCGAAATTCCAGTGCCTGATGTTATTGGTTATATTACATTATTATTATAGTGCATTTGGTTATATTGCATATTTTTTTGGTTTACTACACTATATAATAAAATTTAACAGGTCACTACAGTATATTATATTGTTTTAAAATATATATCTTGTCTTAATTATTTAACTACAAATGAAAAAAAAAATCTTTCAATAAAAAAATGCTTAGAATTTACATTTTAAAATTTTCTTTTACAGTTAAATTGGATAGTGATATTCATCGAGCAGCCAAGAAAACACTGCGGAAAATTGTTTAGTATCAAATTGATTTATATTAGCATTGTTATATTTGATGTTGTGTAATTATAAAATCTATATTTGTAAACAAAATAAAGTATTTGGTACTAAAATTGGTTTCATTGATTAGATTAAATTTTTTTTATATAATTTTAATTTCTATGTGGTAAAAAATATTTTTGGTACTGTCGAAGTAACAATAAAAATCTGAATCAGTGATCATAATCAAAATAATGTTCAATTGAAACTAAATTTATGTAAATTAACAAATAAAACAAAGTAGAAAATACATTTTATTAATCAACAAATTAAACCTATTTATAAAATTTAACTGAAAGGCAAAACACTGGATACTTTTGACCTTAACTCATTGTAAATAAACATGATTCTTTCAAAGAACTCTTCTGCCATTAAATTTTTGTTCACAATATTCAACAAATCTTTACTGATTTCCTGTATGGAGAAAGAATATGTACTTAAATACTTTTATTTTATATGTATTATCCATTTTTATCATAATACTATAAGCACCACATTTAATTATTAAACCATAAAGTTAATTTATAAGAATGTCTACAAAACCTACCTCACATTTGTTATTTAAAGCAGCTGGTATTTGAATATACTGTGATAATTCTCCAACAGATTTTTTCTAAAAGACATTAAGATATTAAAATAACAAAAAAAATAATTATATATTTAATATAGTGGATTAAAACTGCAATTGAAGAGATTAGTTGAAGAACGTGCTAAGTGACAAAATGGTGAAAACAAGAAAATGAGCTTTAAAGTTTTTCTTTTGCACTTGGATACGCTAAAAACAGCACTTACTGTAGGTTTAGTTTAGTTTAAATTATTGTCGCACTAGAGCTACACGAGGGCTATTGGCGACGGGCGTTGTATTTTAGAACCACAGTCAAGTGACGAGCCGACACCTGAGTTGGCACCCATCGCAACCGTTAAGGGCAACATCGTACACAGCGTTGGGATTTTGCAGGCCTCAGAACTAGGAATGCTCTAAAAAAAGTAGACAAAAGATACTTTCAAATAAAAAATAGAGACTAAAAGTAGACTATAGCAATCAGCGTTTTGCAAAACATTTCAGCAAAAAAAAAAAACTTTCATCAGAAATAGCAATTAACGACACCTTGAAAATCCATAAATTACGAATTTATAAAACGCAAAACTAAACATCAGTAATGTAGCGAATTTTCGGAAATTGGCTAATACAGTTCAGAACCAAACACCCACAATGTTCTATAATCCGGACACTTTTGAATTTTGGCGAGATTCAGATTTTTTTTAAACTTAAACCTGTCTAAAATCAAAAACCACAATATAAGCCGAAGAAGAAAAACTGGCAAAAAAAAGTTAAAAAAGGGGGGGGGGGGGAAAGATCAAGCTCTTCTTGTTATACCTAACAAGGTCACATAACTCACGAATACTTAATCAGCCGAAAATATTATGGTTGGTCCGACTTGGCCTGAACCGGAATTACAAAAGTAACGAGACGCTCTTCCGATCAGCATAGGCAAAAAAATGTCAATCATTATGAAGCAATGCGACCTCATCGTTGGATTTCATGAAAAATACTAGGCAGCAAAATAAGCAAATCGGGAAGCATTATTGGATTGTACTGGCCGGTAACTGATATTCGAAGACATCTTAGTGTAATTAAATCGAAAATTCATCTCCAAATTTTAATTGAATTTTTATATTTATTATTAAAATTTATTATTTAAACTTGTTGTTTTGTACTGCAATTCCAAACTTTGAAGTCAAAAAATAACTTATCCTTACAAATAGACAAATTACAACAAAACTCGAAGATCGCTTAATCATGAAACCTTGAATATCGACAAATCAAAAAATCCTCAAATATCAGTAAAAACAACAAAATCACAAATAAGCAATATTTAAATCGTGTAACTGAAAATGTGTAAATCATGCATCTTCAAAAATCGGAAAATTGAAGACTCTTGAAAATAAACAAACCAAAAAATTAGCATATCACATAATCTTAAATTACGCCCAAATAATAAATCTAGGCTAACTGCAAAGACGGAATATCGAGAATCTTTGAAAATCAGCAAACAGAGAACCATAAAAACCTACATAACAAATAACTTTTAAAAATTCGAGCAATTAATTCAAAATTATAAATCTTAAGAGAAAATGACAAATCTTGTAACTTTGAAGGAATTGGACATTTGCAGAAAAATAGAGAACTCTTGAAACCAGCAAATCTGAAATTTACAATAGGGGAATTTTTTTTTAAAATTGGCTGATTGCTAAGCCTCGAAATAAACGATACAAAAAGCTTATCTTCATAAATCTATATGATTCAAAACTTGCAGAAAGTGGCGAAATTTCCCGGCGCACACCAGAATTTCAACAAATTCAAGCATAATTCCCGATTTTGCCTGCGCTAAAAAATCCAAGTACAATTCCTGACTTTCCAGATTTTACCCGATGGCTGGACACGGATGTCATTACGAGAACCCGTTGAAAAATACAAAACAAAACGCTGCAATCCCGCAGCTTTGAGTCGTAACATCACCGCTAGAAAATTGAAAGATATGTAATTGCATGATAGAAAAAAGTTCTTAATTTGCATGTTTCATGCATCTCGGCGAAAGTTAGCCGCGCTGGTGAAAAAAAAAAACTTTAGAGACTTTGGCCTGAAAAAAGATACTTTTAGAGACACTTAAAAAAATTAGATACTACTAATAGCTAGAAAAGAGCTAGACTAGTTCCGAGGCCTGGATTTTGGAGCGTATTTTAACGTGCACTCCCACACTACACTAGGTATTATTCGTCGGAAATTTTTGGCTGCACGGGCCGTTTATAGGTCGGCAGTTATTTTGGCGATGCCCGGACTGGAACCTGGGACCTTTAGCTTGCTAAGCGAGCGACTAACCAACTGGGCTCCCCAGCCCCCGCACTTACTGTAGGTAAAAAATTTACTTAACTTAATGTTTATGAAAAGGTGGAATCTTGTTATCTATAAAGAAGGAAACATGTTAATTGACACAAAAAATCTCATATTTTTCACTAAGCTCTTCAATTGCTTGAAATTATTTCATTCAGGGTAAAGTGATTATTCTGACATGACTGTGACATGTGCCTCTAAAGTGAAAATTATAACAAATAGTACTTCTAAAAGTGTTTTTGGATATTAAGGGTCAATGACAGTGAGTCAGCGAAAAAGAACATGATTTCCTCAGCCACATATCTCAGACTGTATTGAATATTTTGGCACTTTTATGACCATTTCCTGGAAAATTATCGGATCGTTAAAGGCAGGGATGAGGCTTAGTGGTAATGCTTCGCATTGTCACGCCACAGGTCCGGATTGGATGAGGTTGACTCAGCCTTTCATCTCTTAAGTGGGTCGATAAAATGAGTACCAAGCATGCTTCGGAACTAAACACTGGGGGTTCCGCGTGAGGCTGACCACCTTACCGGGACATTTGCCTAGCATCCCAGAGCCCTTGGTCACGAAAGCTGGAATGGACACGGCAGGCCTTGGCCCACTTACGGACTGTTGCGCCGAGGAGTTTCGTTTAGTTTAAAGGCAGGGATTGGAGTAACAGTTAATTTTTTTCGGTGGCGCCAACTAACGCCAGTTGATTTTTCAGAAAGTAACTGTAACTTAGTTACTTTTAGCAGTAACGGTGTACCAAAAAATTTCGTTATTTTTCTGTTACTTCTCATGCCGCTCTTCGCTGATATTTTTGGCAGTCCGGCGTTTGTCTTAAACTTAACCAATTAAAATTCAACTTTAAACTAAGTTAAATATTCGTTTTTTAGATACTTTTAGATTGTCACTATTTCTGTAATCTTGGTTCTCTTTTGAAAACAGTCAAATTGTTAAATTGCCCTTTTTCTTATAACTTGAAATTTCTAAAAGTAACTGTAATTAGTTACTTCTGATATTATGTAACTGTAACGAGTCCCTGAGTAAACACAAATAAAATATTACTAATTTTACCTGTTTATTAAGAAGAATCTCCATTATTGCCATTCTTATTCCAGTAAGTAGGAGAAAGGAGTCAGCGTGAATTGTTATACATACATTGCTCTCATGAGCAGAAACAGTCACATTAACAGGTTGACTCCTACAAAGCAGGCGACTGTCTTCCGATACAAAATCTAAATGGCTTTTTTGTAATAGCAGTTGTAAGATTTCATTTGCTAAAACTGGACCTATATAGCAATATACTACTCATTAAATAAAATAGTTATATGAAATTAACTTTAATTATTTGATATTTGATTGGTTTTATAATTGAATCACTGCATGTAAAAAGGTGCAATATCCATAGAAATATATTTCCATTCCCTTTTCTTTCAAAAAGATGTTGAAAGAAAGAGCTAGATTAAAAAAAAAGTCAAATGGACATGCATTTAGAGACTCAATTACTATTTTTATATGACTGGGGTATTTTTAAGCAGAATTTTGACATGTGCCAGGGGAAAATCACCAGAAATTTCTTTTATTTAAAAACTTTTGCTACTATCTTATAATGAGTCACTATATGGGAATTGAATATTGAAGCTTTGTAAATAGTAGTAATACAAAATTATGTTATTGTTATAAAAGATTTTCAATGATTTTAATCCTATGATTATTTCATACATTTTTATGATCCTTTTTTAAAATTACTTTTGGATTAAACTTTAAAATTCTATGCTTAAAATACGTAAAAATCTGTTACAATGTTCATATTAAGTCATGTATTTCTAGCCACACACTTACTAGATCTCATATCTCAATATAAAACCAACACTTAAAGTTCTGAATCATCTGTTCAACTTTAAAATACAAAATGAAAAAAAAAATTCAATAAAAGGGCACTAATTATTAACTCAAGAATAATATAAAATTTCTACCTGTAGATTCACTATTGACTATTTCTTGTGCAGTAGTAGTAAGTAAACGAAATACAGCACTTTGGTGGTGACTCATTAAAAAGTTTTGCTTTATATCAAAAAGCCTTGAAATAGGTTTGTTCATACTCATCTTATGAATATTTGAATACATATTTTTGTTCAGAACACTCAAATTACTATGATTCTGAGAGTTCAATGTTTTAGTTTTCATAAAATTCAACTCATTGAGAATAAAAGTTTGGATCCTTAAATACATGGGTAGTTCTTTTGATACAAGTTGGAAGCAGGGCATGTTCTTCAACTTTTCTGGTATCGTCAAGAGAAGGCCAACTTCGACTTGAATTGGGAATGGTGCAGCATGTGGTTGACATAAAAGTGATTCATGAACTTCAATGTTGAAACTTAAATCTAAAATAGAAATAAAACAGTTGGATTATAGTCGCACTAGAGTTACACGAAAGCTAAATTGGTATCCGACATCAGTAAATTAGTGCATTGTACTAATTTAAATATTGAAAACTAAAGATTATTTTTGGTTATTCAAACTTTATTCGTGGCCTCTTACATCTAATAATTTTTTTTCATGAAATAATTTTCACATCGTACAGTATTTTCACCAGCATTAAAAAAATGGTGTCTTCAATTTTGTTAATTCATGAAATAATAGAACATAATATTCAAGTTTTAAACAATATTTTTAAAAATATTTTAAGAACATGGTATGTATTACATACAGTTTTATGAGAAAAAGAAAAGTGGAAACAACAAAGGAAAAAACCCACAGAAAACACTTATTTGAAAACAAAATAAGTTTTAACTCTTTACAAACCTGTTTGATAAAATACTAGTAAAGTTTATGGAACAAAAAATTTAATATTTCAAAGTATGCTGCCATGTCATTATTATTATTATGAAAGATATAGAAATGAAAATAAAGAAACATTCATATCATTTACTAAAATCAATGAAATTTAGCATTTCATTAGTATAAAAAAATTAATTTGAAGAAATTTTTAAGACTATGCTACCATATTAATTATAATTCTTAAGAAAAATATTGAAATAAATACAAAGCAATTTGTTGCATTTTTCTAAATTTTAATTATTAAATTCACGATTAAAACAATTTTGTATTCTGAATAATAAAACTACATACCAGAGTTAAATGGAATGGTTTTGGAAACTAATGCTGAAGTCTTTTGGAAATGACTGTACAACGACACAGACACAAACCAGAATTCAGAGTTTAACTGGTCAGAACAGTTAAAGTTTATACACACAATAAACTTTTTGATGGATTGATTTATTTCATGAACTGAACAGGAAACATCCCATTTTCCTAAACCTGCAAAGAAGAAAAAAATAATGTGACCTTACACATGAACAGTTAGTACAACGTAACTATAAACTTTTGTTTAAAAAATTACAACCTAAAATTGTCTTAACAGATATTGTTTTAAATAAAAAAAATATATATTTAAGTTATAAATTTATAATAAAATTTCCTAATTATTTTAAGGTTCATTAACTATAACAGCTTTGATATTAGTATTGATTATATAATATTTAAATTAGAAGTTTGAAAAAACTAAGAACATAAAGTTTACACAGCTTTTAAACTAACTTAAATTATAGAATAGATATTCATTCATATTCATTATGTTAATTTAAATGCATATTTTACAAGTTTTTCCGCATATTAAACACTTTCCAGGAAATCAACAATGTAAAAAAAAAACTCAATAAAGATTACAGATAAGAAAGGAGTTAAGAGAGAAATAGAAAAAGTTAGAAATTCATGAACCCAAAATTTAATAAAAACTAAGAAATTTTGAAATCCTTGCAGGTTTGCAAGTGTCAAAACTGTGCAATAATAGTTATTTTATTATTATTATTATTGAACTATTTGAGTTCTATTTATGTGAGTTATTATTTATTATTGAACCGTAAAACTTCTAAAGTGAAGAAAATAATTATGTTAAGGAGTTAAAATTAATACTAATTTTTTTACCATTTAATTGAAAAAGGTTGTTACTGATAGCTACATTTTACCTGTACTAAACTGTTCCAAAAAATAAAAATAATGCTGAATTTTTTTCTCAATTTTATTTATAACAACAGACTGCTTGAATGTTTTGAAAAATATTTAATCACCCACTAAGGATCATGTGTAAAAATCAATCACAATAGGAGATAAAAATAAAATTATTGGCCAGCAAAATTGATACTTACCATGGGATGCATGCTTTAGATTAGCAAATGTTGATATGGCAGCAAAAAACTTGTGTTGGTACGAAGCGATTTCTGCCAAATTTTTCAAGACTGTACTTTGATGCATTATTTCATTCATCAGGAAAGGCATGGAAGCTGAAGTTTCAACAATCTCTTTACTTTCTGCATATCTATGCACATTTAAATAACCTGAAGATGTAACAACCAAGAAAAACCCTGAAAATAATTTAATACACACATTAAAAAATTACTATGTATTTATAAAGTATTAACATAAAAATTTTAAAAATAAATTAATAGTTAATAATTTAAAAATCCAAAAACAATTGTTGTAATTTTATTATTTCAAACAGATTTTTTGAATAATTTTTAGTATAGTTTTATTCTAAATTCAAACGTTCTTAAATTTATTGAAGAAAAATTTTAAGTTATTTTAATTTAAACCCTTTTTTATTCAAATAAATACATCATATAATTTGACATTGGATTGAAAATCTTAATTTGAATCTAAAAAGAAAAAACAGATATTTTTGTTTAATTTTTTAAAAAACTTTTTTAATCATGTTATAATGTCTACAGAATATTATTGAATAGAGTTATTTTCATATTTTAATGTTGAAAAATGTACCTTTTGAATTATCTAGCAACTCAATATCTGCAACTCTTTGAATAAGTAATGCTGATGAAACATTAATTTTCTTTGCATTATTTTTTTCTATTTCACATAAAATTTTACAAAGCCATAGGTCTCCATTGTTTAACAGATAAAATATGCAGTTCTTATGAACAATAGGCTTGAAAATGAATGTAGATACATTTAAACTTGAACTGTAGATTGTTGCAGATTTAATTTTAATGTCTTCCGAAGTTGGCTGAAGTTTTTCTGTAGATATGAATACCAACTTTCCAAGAGATCCCACTATCAAAATAAATTCACAATCTAAAATACAAAAAAAAGAATCGATTGAAATTACAAGTATAAATTATTTTACCGTATTAAGTCAGTATTATTATTACGGATAAGGTATTAAGTCTACATTCTATTATAGAATTTGAGGAAAAGAGCTCAGATATTATGCATATAAAGTAAATTAAAATCTATAAAATAAGACTTTACTACATGCGAAAGTTGGATAAAAAAAAATTATATAATTGCAGAGTGTAAACCTGCTATATTCATTGTTTGGCTTGTATCATTTTTATGATCTTGTTGAACAAAATTCACTACTGCACGGGTATTGGGATTTCAGAGAAAATAGTCAATGCATATGGGATTCATACTTTACATGAAGGGATAGGTAAAAAATCAATTTTTTTTCTTTATTTGACTTATGTTAAATTTAGTTTTAGAAAATCAGAAAAAACTTATTGTTTGTGAAATATTAATTAGTAGAACTTTTTTTCACACACAAAAGAATATTTATTTGTTTTATGATAATAATAAGGGATTGGACATTACTTATAACGCAGTTATTTGTAACAATTACTTTCTTTAGGTAACACCGTTAAATTTTTCAGAAAGTAACTTGGTTACTTTTGGGTGGTAACGAAAAAAAATTTCCTTACTTTTCACGCCGTTCTTCGAGGATATTTTCGGCCCAGTTTGGCGTTCGGCTTAAATTTAATAATTTAAAATATAACTTTTAACAACGCTGAATTTTCGCTCTTAATTTTTACGCTTGTCATTTTTTTGTCTTTATTCTATTTGAAAAACAGTAAGATAACTAAATTTAAATTTTTATTATAACTTAAAATTTCTAAAAGTAACCGTGATTAGTTACTTTTTGTACTAAGTAACTGTAACTGGTTACTTTTCATATTAAGTAACGGTAACAGACTTACTTTTTTAATGAAGTTACTGTAATAGTTTTTTTTTTAAGTAACTTTCCAATCTCTGATAATAATAACTAGGTAGATTTAGATTCTTTAGTTAACATATTTACTTATACATGCCTCTTATTTCTTCCATAAAATAAATACCAACAATAGGCTGGTTTATGCAACAGAGTTCTTCTATTATTGAATTCACTTTAAAATTTCCACTATGTACAGATTTCGAACAAAAGATGTACAAAACCTTTCCATTTGGATGGCCAATAATACAGATACAATTAGATGAAGCTGCATCAATACTTAACAGCTTATGTAGGATGCTATGTTTTGTCCTATCTGGACCTTGTAAGCTAAAATCTCTTTTAGACATGAATGTCACTACTGGTTCTGAAAAGGAAAAAGCAGGATATGAAATGAAATCAACATAGATTTTTATGGCGACTCAAAAGAGAATACTCTAATAAATAATGACACAGATAATACATGGTATGATTTAGCTCCTTTTATAAATGAATATTATTGATTCAAAACATGTATTGGTTATGGAAATAACAGGTGAAATACTGGTCACTACTACTTGTACAAGAAAAATGAAAACCATGCGTATTTACAGAAAGTTTTCGGCACCTTACGGATTCCATACTACGGATTAACAATCATACAGACATTGGCAAGTCATTCGACAATTTGTTAAAATAATAAATTAAAAAGTATGTTTGTAAGAGAATCTGTCACTTAACACGCTTCCACACAACAGTTGTATTTAACAGGTAAAAAGGCGCCAAACAAAGCATTAATTCTATATTAAATTCTAGTTTCATTTATTTTATTTTGAAAATTCAATAATTATTACTTATCGTTTGCAAAAATTAATTTATATTTCAAAGAATAAATATGTAATATTCCTTGCTTTTAAATAGAATGAAAATATTTCATATCAACATACAAAGAATCTCGTGGTGAGAAATATATGTGACGTCATTTCAAACTGATCGATGTCGCAAAAATAAATTTATTTTAATTTATTGACTGAAAGAATTAAAGTTTCTCGAGTGATTGTTAAGAATGGCAATGGTGATTTAATTCTAATAAAAATGGCTTCCCATGCTTTTTAAATGAGCATTATATGTTGCAGTTTTTTAAATAATTGAAGTACTTCGAATTCTTCTCTGAAAATTTCAATGTATTCTAATTTCGATACGCTGATTTTTTTTACGTATCAGACTTGTCCGTAGCATTTGTAGTTTGGGCTATGAAAGTGGGTGACAGACGGACTGAACGATTATAATACCTTCCACTTTTTACGTTATAAACGTAGAGTGGAAGCTAAAAGACAAAAGGATTCTACACCTAAGTTCAACAATAAAAAATCTCATCATTTCATTCATAACAAACTAACAAGAATAAAGAAATAAGAATATGTTTAATCACCTGTTGACGTAGAGTCCACATTTTGCACATTACCATCCAAAATGAAAGGCAAATCAACAAGAGGAATAATTTTGTTGTCAGAAAGATTCAGGCCATGTCCTGTAATACTAATGTGCCACAATTTCTTTTCCAAATTTTTAGTGCACATTATAATCATTTCATTAATTAAATTTAACTTATAACCCGAGGCATTCCTTGGTATTTTGTGCTTGTTCATAGGCGATATCTTTATTACAGATTCAAAGTCTTGTATGGAGAATTCTTCATCTTTATCAATGTCCATTGAGTCATCATTCAGGCAAAAATCTTTATTAGTCCTTTCTGATTTCAAAACATTCCTACAAATTAATTTTTTTTATTTATATTTGAAAAGAAACCAAGCTTTAAAAAATTATTGGTATGCCTAAAAAGTTGTTTGGAATGTAAACAAAAAAACGTATTAAATTGAAAGATTGCAAAGAGAAATCCTTCTATCTAATAAAATTATGAGTTTAGTCCATCTGTTACAATAGAAATTCGGGAATATGGCTTTAAACACTTGTAATCATTTCGAAAGTGAATTTATTTTGTTGAACTTGATATTTTGCTAAAGATATTTTTTGCAAAAGAATTTTATTATAATATTTTTATTACTACTATGTAGTTTATAATACTTCATTAAAAAAATTAGCAAAGATTTAAATTATTTAACAAGAATACACACTAACTTACTCTACATGCTGTTTTATATCAACCAAAATATCTTGTCCAAGTACCCATAAACTCTTGCTTGAAACGAACAGGTCTTTAACAACAAAAGGCAACACAAAAGTTTTCTAAAAATAAATATGCAAAATAAAATGATTTAAAACATACATGTTAAAACAAATGTTAAAACAAAACAAAAACTTGCTAAATTTTTTTTATGGAAAGCAATTGAAGAGTTTAGTGGAAGAACATGCTAAGTGACAAAAAGGTGAAAATATTAAAAAAGTTTTTAGTTTGCATGTAAATCCGTTAAAAACGGTACTTGCAAATGGTAAAAAATATACTTAAGTTTGTTTATTTTATAAGTGGAAACTTGTTATATTTAAAGAATGGAATAAAATTTTCATTGAAACAAAAAATCTCATTTTTTTTTTCTTTCAAAAATGTCACTTAGCACATTCTTCTACTAAGCTCTTCAATTATGTGCTGGACAAGATAATTTCTTTAATGGTATTATAAAAAAAGGTTAATTTTCTGGAGTGCATAGGGGTACATCTGGCGTACCAACTAGTATATGAGGAGTGTACAGGGGGAACAACTAGAGTTCCCATAGGAAAAGTTATGCTTGACCTACTTCTATACACAGCCATAGTTTTTTAGTTATCTTTATTCAATCGACTTCACTTTAAATTTTCAAATGAAAAATTACTGTGGTTCATAGCAGCAATTTGATCCTTCACAATTGTCTGCAGCTGATTTGATCTGCACATTACGCAGTGAAAATTGTTGACGATAAGAAAAAAGCTTTAGAAAAAAAATCACTTATATTAAAAAGGAAAAAATAGGCTGATCGGAAATTTTAATATTTTTAAAGAAGAAATATACTTAAATAAAATTTAAAGAATGAACAAAAAATACACAATCACCCATAATAAAACTTTTATTTTCTTTTGATCGACGTTATTTGGGTTGCTTTCTTTTTCTTCCGAAGTATCTTTTACTACATTATGAACAAACTTGCAAAAGTAAATTTTACAAGTGTTTTTAAATGTTAAAAACAAATCATATGCTGAATCACTGCAGCTTGCTGTTTGTATAATTATAGTGTTTTCCCCTCGATTCACATTAATTTCTCCAATAAAATCAACAACTGTCAACTCATTAGACATTATAAAACGTAAGTTTCTTCACAACCTTTATAGAAGAAAGCTCAACAATTTGGAAAAAAATAAATGCGTTAAAAAAGTTATTGAATTATATATGTGAAAGCATTTTGGTACAAGGATAAATAGATTTACAAAAGAAAAATATCTTATTTCGAAACAAAATTTACAGAATTCGCGCAATTTGATATAAACAGTTCTTTACTTCAGTTCAGTTTCGGTACTTTGATGTACAATAATTACAATGGGAATATTTCTTATGACGTCCTCTTAATACTGCGATGTTAGTGGTTGTTTTGTTTTCTTTGACAAAGTGTTGAAAGAAGCTCATTGGTTTTTAAAAACGTCACGCTCTCCAAACTGCGATTTCATTAGTTGTTTTGTTTTCTTTGACAGTGTTGAATCAAGCCCATTTTGGAATTGGAAAAAATTCCTCAATAATTACTGGGGTGCCTGAAAAGAGTTATATATTACTTGTCTAGGGTTTTGACTGTGTTTAAGGTTCTTACCGTTCTTACGGATGGCTAAAAATAGTCAGCCGGAAACGATTTTCTAATTTACCAACCGCACTCCACTCCACAACAACAACAACTAGTAAATTGCAGTTTGTGAAACAAAGACATTTTATTTCTTAATTAAAATTACTGAATATTTCTCAAATACATTCTACATTAAAAAAAAATTCAACTGCTTATTTCAATCTTATAAACCATACTGCTGTCTTATAACACAAAATAGTGATTTTTAAAAATGGCTCAACTTTTCATGGGAAAACTCCTTCCAAATCTCAATATTTCGCTTGATAATGAAGCAGATGACATCATTGAAGAAGGAGAAATATCTGATGATGAAGACATTACTGAAGATCCTATAACTATTCCTCCAATAACTAACGTTGAGCCGCCTGAGAAAAATGTCAACATTGTACGAGGCTGGATGCAAACACTTCACGTAGGATAAATTCAATATCTTTTACAGTAAAAAAATTAATTTTTGGTACAGCTATGATATAATGGCCGGTCTGTTCATTGGCGAACTTGAAAATGTGACGTACGGATTCTATACCAGCAGATCAGATTTACTGTACGGTCCGCCTTGGCGCGATGTTTTCGGATTTGGCGATAAATAATTTTTTTCTGGCAACCAGTGCGACTTCGACTGAAGATTCGAATTCTATGATTTCGCACCGATGCGTTTTCCGGCAACCCTATCGGACCGTTGGTTGAGTTTTCATAAGAAATATTACCATATGATCTTTTCTTTGAATCGTGGTTTTTAAAAAAAGTCGCCAAAAAACGGACTTTTGGCGCGTTTTTGGAAAGTTCGCCAAAGGGGACCGTAGAGTAAATCTCTACCTATACCAGCTGTATGAAATATGAAGTGAATGCTCATCAAATTTTCGTTGCTTGGCAATATAATGAAAATCGAAACCTGACGTTATATCGTAGCTGTTCCTCAAATAGACAGATTGGTCCTTTTACCAGACTTTCCATTTTTCCACCTTTTGTTTAAATGTAAAAAATGTAGGTACACATGAAACTTGATTTATATAACATATATAAGGTTTTAAAAAAACCTTTGAAAAAAATGTGCACTTTTATTACAGAATATGTAAATTAGATCACAGTGTTGATGGCTGTAGGTACTTTTCAATTTCGTTAGCACAAGCGATAAAATCTTCAAAACTGTATTGCTTCCTGCAAACAGAATATTTTCAATGGTAACCTTTAACCGTGTAGGTATATTGTGTTTTGTCACCAGAAAATTTCGCTTGTTACCAAACATTCCTTTCGGAGATGCTTACGAAATAGAAAAGTACCAGACTGTATTTTATTCAGGAATTTGTTGTTTTAAATTTAAGAGCAAACTTTTACCAAAGGAGCTTTCATATCATTTTTTGAAAAAAATGTTATTTGCCTTCTCTTCTCATAACTCGTATATTTTTATTTGTAGTATTTTAAGGTCAAAATTTGCAATCTTAGAAGCTAATAAGCTTAGAAGCTAATAAAACATATTGACATGCAATATAGGAGTTTTATTTAATATTAACTAATTGCTATATATTGCTGAATGCGATAAATTGCTATTTAGTTATCAATTTTTAACATCAAACTTGTTGAAAATTGGTACTTTTGAATTGTTATGATTTCTTTTTTCTAAATTATATAAAATTTAATATATTATTGATTATGTTTATCTGTATTTCTCCTTAGGCTCCTAAAATTTATGAAAATAAAAATGGTGGTTTTGTTACTGGAATCGATCTTTCTTCAGAGGTGAGTAAATGATTTATAAGTGTTAATATAGTTTATATATAGTTTTAAGTGTTAATTTTGGTGAATTTAATTGGTGAAAACCATAATATCAGTAGTGATATTTTAAAGAAATAATCTATGACAATTGAAGAGTGAGTTGCAAAACTCACATTCTTCAAAGCGTAACTAAGATACAGCACTCATTGGCAACTTCGTTCAATTGAATTTACCATTATCGAAAGTCGCCAATGAAGGGCCCAGACCCTATATCTTAGTTGTGCTTTGGATAATGTGAGTTTTGCAACTTCACCCTTCAATTAGCATATATGCTTCTGTTTTAATATCCATTCTAAATGGTTATAGTTGGCAATTCTGCTGTATTTTTTGGCATTAAAAATACTCAATATTTTTTTAAGGAGTTGATGAAAAAGCTAGAAGATCGAGCTGAGAGATTTGGTCTACAAAGGAAAGAAGAGGCACCAATTACTCAAAATGAAATAAATGCTTTGTATAAAAGGTACAGATACTTATATCCAGTTACTTTGCATAAAATGTTTATTCTATAGAACTGTAGAGATTTCTAATTGGAATTTATTTATAAATTCTTTTGATTAATTAATATTAAGTATTTTTTAAAGCTCGGACTCATAATAGATATGATTTGATAATGTGACAAATACTTTTCCTTTCATTAAAATATTTATTAAATAGTCAATTACTTATTACCTAATACTACTTAACTACAACTTAAAAATTATGTAGCTTTGTCTTTTTGTTTTATTAGTTAGAATTAGTTTGCGTTGACGAGACCTGAAGTTGTTGTAGCATTTTTATCTTGATTTTCTTTTGCTGATAATTTTTATCGAAGGCTTAGTTAAGGTTTTAAAAAAAGAGGTAATTTTAATTTATCTAAATAACTCTGCTATTTTCATTGCTGTCCTATTTAAAGTACTACACTTGAAAATTACAAATTAACTACTGATAAAGTATGAAAATAGATCAGTGACTTATAGGGATATTGTTAGCAATGTATAATATACATATTTTGGTAAAACATTATTGTATACATATTTTGGTTAAACATTTCTAAATATATTTATGTCTTATCTCTTAACTCTAGTTTGGAAATCGACCCAGCAAACTTGAATTCTTGTAAGTTTTATTTGAAACTTTTAATCTAATTTATTGCTTAATTATTGCTATCCCTTTTTATTGTTTTAAGGTTTTATTATTTACCTACAGTTTATATTAAAATTGGATTTACAAACGTAGAATATAAGATTTATTGGATATGAATTAATTTTGTAAAAATAGATGCATATCTAAAATAAGTTTTGTTTCAACGATTGTTTAATTTTAGTGGATTTTAATTTTCACAAAACTTATTTTGTAAAAGAATTGTGCTTTTTTATGCCGGTTTTGCGAGTTTTCTCATTTACTCAAGCTTAATATTTGTTTTAAAGTATTTTTAAATATATTAGGTACAATTTTGTGGTTCAATCAACTTTTGTAAAATGAAACTTTACTCTTACTTATTGACCTATGAATAAACGATTCGATTGTTTCATGTGAGGTAGATAATTCCTGCTTTCTTCCCCAATGGATTTCATTAGTGGTTTTGGTGATAGGTTGTATGACGCTGGCTTTTATCTATGCCCACTACATTGATTAACCTATAAAGACCTTATTTGGCTAATTCCATGCAAAATGACCCTTTCTGTAGTGTAAGCCAGATGTATAAAAAGTTATAACTTTTAACATTGAATGAAAAAAATCAGCGAATAGCTGATCTACACTTATTAAAACTAAATAATGTAACATGCTTTTCTTAATTTGATTTATTTTTCAAAGTTAAAAAGCTTGCAAGCTCCTCTTAAGTAGAAGAGCGTAGTGGAAGAATGTGCTAAGTAACAAAAAGGTGAAAACAAGAAAATGAGCTTTAAAGTTTTTTGCTTGCACTTAAATCCGTTTAAAACAGTACTTTCAAATGGTAAAAGATCTACCTAACTTTAAGTTTATGAAAAAGGGAAAAATCGCTAAAGGATGGAATAATGTGTTGATCAACACAAAAATATCAATATTTTCAAATATATCTTTTAGCACATTCTTCCAATAAGACTTATACTACAGTTGCATGAAATTAACCATTTTCATTCCTGTGTAACTGTTGCCACTCTAGAAATGAAACATGCCCATTAGTAATAAATGATTAAATAGCGATTTCAGTGCTGAATTGTAATGCATGTTACTTAATCAAATTGCAGGCAAGCTCAAAAATATACGATTAGATGCTCTTCACATGCGGGGAGTCGATGAAATGAGCACCAATGAAATTTTCAAGTACTTCGGGAAATATGGGCCTGCCTCTGTTGAATGGATAAACGATTATTCCTGTAAGTACATATAAAGGGTCTATTTAAAAACTCACATTCTCAAAAAAAATAAGTAGATATAAGTCCAGGTCCGTTCATTGGCTACTTTTGACGATCATAAATTTAATTCAACAAGGGCTCCGGTGAATGGACCAGAGCCTATATCTTAGTGATGCTATGGCGAATGTGAATTTTGTAACTATACCATCTCTTCATGTATTGTGTTAAGTCTTGTTGTCTACATATTTGATGCTTGCCTTTTTCCCCAAAACTTTTTTTTTCAGATTCAATTATAATGCTCTAAAAAGTAATTTTAGTGCTGAGAAATATAAATTCCAATACCACTCCTGAAATTTGGAAATGCAGAATTGTATAAAAAAAATTGTGTAGGATGTAGCTTTTTTTATGGAATTTTTTTTGTTTTCGTCCTAAACACAAAATTCTTAGGTTGATGAAATCATTAATAAAGAAATATGGATAAAAAAAGGTTAATTATATGTATATAAAAAATAGTGTGTGGTACAGCTTATTTGTCATTTTCTGTTTCAGAGAACTAAAAATAATTGAAAAACATAATTTGAAAATTGCTTGTCATGATTTTGGCTTAAAAATTGTTAACTCTGCTGTTTTTTTTTTTTCATTTCCTATTGCTCAATTGTTGAAAAAAAATGACATTTTTGCTGTCATATTCAGTTTCAGCTATTACAAATAATACAATACACACAAACTAAAGTATGTATAAAAGTAGTGTAAATTAACAATCTAAAGAGAAATAATTTCATAATGCAGGTAATGTTGTTTGGCTTGATGAAGCAACTACAGCCAGAGCTTTATTGGGAAGCAGCCAGCCATTAAAGGTTAAGAAGAAGAATACTTCCATTTTAATTTCGTCAGGTGAGGTTTTTGCTTGTATTCTCCTTTTATGATGATTTGTTAAGTAAATCAAAAATATTTATTCACATTCTAAATCCCAAATATTTTTTTAATGAAGTTATTATTCAAACTTATAACCTTTAATTTGAAATTACACATTGTTTATTTAATTCTGCAAGTTTATTGATAATTTTTTTTTGTATTGTTGGATACCTAGTTTTTTTTTCATTAACAAAATATATGTGTTTTACAATGGAGTCTAATTTAAAGTTTTTAAATATGGTTGTATTTTAGAACCACCTAGTGAAAATGTGGATAAAAAAGCAGACACTGGATCCATTAGCGAATTGTCAGATTCAGACGAAGAAGATGAGGACAGTAGAAAAGCTAGATATATAAAAGTAATCTTATACTTCTTTTCTTCAAATGTTAAAAGTTCATGTTTAGAAGTCATTTTTATTCATAACTTGCAAATTATAGAAAAATTTAATTCCTATTGCACTTTCATATGCCTTACAATTGATTTTTTTTTATAATATTAAAAAAGCCCAGTGTCTTCACTAAGTGTATTTTTATGTGTTAATTTGTGGCCCTTTAAAGATTTTCCATTATGAGTTAAGTTAATCTTAAATTGCTATATCTTAAGATATACTAAGATTATACTAAGTTTTTAAAACTTACAACATACAAATTGACACATTTTCTTCAGGGTTGAATATTAAAGTTCGATAGTTGGCCTATTTTTCTTTTTATTTAATGGGGTTGTTTCACGTCGTGAATGGCAACTACTCGAGCGATCTTGATTTTATTTTTTGTCTGGAATTACGTTTTTTTTTTTGTATTTGAAAATGAGTTTTCTAAGAATATTTTACTTATTAAATTTTAAAAAATGCCAACTTCATGCAGTGCTGTTGGTTATTCAAATTGTTTGTTAAAGTAAGCTTGCATAGAAAGAAAAAGTTTCTTTTCATCTATGATGCTTATTTTGAGAGTAAAACCGAAACTACCTATGAAATCGCAAGACACGGAAAAATGAAAACAGGAGCGTTACATAACCTGAAATATTCCTATTACATATTTAATTGTGTTTCAGTCTAATCCAGAAGCCACCATGGATGTTGATGCACCTACTATTGTAGACGAAGTGGATTGTAAGTCTATAGACATACCTGTTCCTCCCGGACACTGGAGAGTTGGAGAACCACACCCAAAAGCTAAGGCTCTGCTGCTGAGATTCGCTACAAAAGGTGACTATAAATGAAGTCTGATATAGTTATAGTGACCTCAATCATTATATCATCATGAAATTCTAATTCCTTAATTTGCCCTTATAGGTTGTAATTATTATCCTTATAATGTCATTTATCTAATGGTTAACTCAGTTATTATATTGAAAATATATCGTAAATACAGTAAACTCCCGATTATCCACGGAATTGGGTGGCGCGCCATAATCCGCAAAAGTAAAGAAAATATAATGAAATAATAGAAAAATAGTAAAGAGATAAAATAGGTATTACAAATTTTAATAAAGCTGCATCAAGTTCTTCTGCTGGCTGTCATAGTTTTTCTTTTTTTCAAAGAGGTCGAACTGTCCGATGTGGATGCAAATTGCAAGAGTTTATCCTTTTGCTTCAAAATGTCTCTCACTGTTCTCCTATGCCATACTGCAAACACATTTGCTTTTTAGTGGATCCGTTTCCTATCTTTTTAATCAGTTGTAGTTTGTCTTGAATTGTCAAGACAACTTTTTTTTGTTTCTCACTCATTTCGCTACTATCAAAATCATGCAAAGCAGTTCAATTAAAATCGCAGGCAGTTTATTTTACAAGTGACACTTTTCGACAAAAATCTGCACGTGATGTGCACCTGGCCAAACACATCTTGTCACACATCAGGTTTCCTATAGTCATTCTTATTTTAATGCATTCGTTGTTCTTATAATGTATTCTTAGTTCTTTAAATGTATTCGTCGTTCTTTGAATGTGTTCGTCGTTCTTGAAAGGAATTCACAGTTCTTGGAATGCATTCTTCCAAAAAGTTTTGAAACGGATAAATTTCATTTCTCTGTGTTTTGTTAAATTATTATTTTTGCTGAGGGAAAAAGAAAAAAGGTGGGGAGATCATGGCCCGTGGATAATCCGCAAAGCGGATAATCCACCTGCGGATAATCAGGAGTTTACTGTAATTATAATCCAAAACTACTATAGGTAGAAATTGTCATTTTTTAATAGTTATTTGGCCATAAAAGCCATTCATCATCATCAACATTCTTGGGAAGTTTACTTCTAACTTGTGCTACCGGAGATCAATGTTGTTTTCATAATCTAATGAATCAATTTCTGATGCACCAATCTTTGGTTTTAGAGTATTCAGCTTTCACTATCTTTTTTTTACCTTGTGCCAATTTTTCCATTTTCTCAAATGACATTAAAAGAAAAATAACTATGTATCTAGTACATCAACTTTAAGATGAATGAAAGGATCTGTTCCCATCTTCTATATTAATTTCAGTAACTGACACTATAAAAACATCGATAACTTTTCGTAATTAAAATACAATAAATATAATTGATATAACAAATTCTTAATAGCAATGTGTGCTCTTAGATTTTTATATCATGCCTTACTGTGTTGATACTAAGTTTTAACATTTGTAGGTTAATGCGAAAAAAAAATTATCTGCAAGGAATAAATAAATTGGTCTTTAATATGTATTAAACATTTAAATGACTAATATTTAGAAAGAAAATATTTGTGTTTTTTTTTGTTAATGTAGATGATAAAAAGATTCGTGGAGCTGAAAAAAGAAGTCAATACTATCAAAAGTATGGAAATCCTAACTATGGAGGTAATTTTACATCACATTTTTGTTATTGATTTGTTAATATTCAAATATGGCAATTATATAATGAATTATGATAACAAAATTAATATTCAGTGTTATATAATTCCTTTGTACAGTTTTAATGGTGTCATGTTTGGTAATTTCTTTCAAGTGATTAAAATTGTAATTAAGAAAGTCAAAAACTTAAGAAAAAATTGTAAAGCTGTTATTTTTTCTAAATTTCATTTTAGTAGTTGTATACAATTTCTCAAAATAATAATGGTGTTTAAGTATGGCAAATAAACTTCAAATATTTACTATGTATTAGTAAATTGTTCCTTGTTGAGTTATATGGTTTATATTTTTTTTACCTTAGGCATGAAAGGACTTATCAGTAAATCAAGGAAACGTAAAATGCAGTCAGCAAAAAATCGTGAAGCTGTCGATCAGTTTAATGATGACTCGGCTGATCCCAAAATCCTTCATACGACAAGTAAACCTATTATCAGAATAAATCTTAAATGTTTATTTTGAAATTTTTAAAATTATAATTTAAAAAATTATTTCAGCTATTGCTGTGTTTATTTATAAGCCAATGTATGTGTCTTGTTTTTAATGGCTTAAATTTATCCATTATGGTGAATTAATTAACTTATGTTAATAGTAATAAAGCTTCATGGATATGCAGCATCTTTGAAGTTAGTAAGAAACAAAAATAAACTACAATATATTGTATTTTTATTACTATATATTTTTTAATTTTTGTAAGATACAAATACTGTTATACAGTAATTTATGTTTTTCATTAATTTGGATACTGATTTGAGTCACACAGAGGTCAACAAAAAGTTGGTATTGGCAGGTGAAATGGCTTAAGGATTGTTCCTTACTTGTAATGGAAGTTATTAACCGAATTATAATATATTTTTTGTAATTAAATCAGATTCCAATGTATTAAATTTAAATATTTTAATTCCAACATGCTTTAATTTTCATGTACGTCACGAAACAGCTCTAGTCAATGTTATGTTTTGCTAGGCTATCTGAAAACCTAAAGTAACCAACAAATTGAAAATGTACGTCTGATGAAGGAAGTAAACATTTCAAAGACTAAAAAATAGGGATGAGTATTCAGACCATATATCTACGTAAGTTAATTGTTTAGTTTGAAAATTAATGTTAAAAATCATTTTTTAAAATAATATTTTTGCCATGATAAAAGGAATAAAAAATATTCACATGGAAGTTTTAAAATTTCTGAAATGTTTCGGAAGCATATTCTAACTTTTATTGAAAAGAAATTTGTACAATCTTATAAACCTTCTTCTACGAATATTAAATATTACTACTCATCTATGTAAAAATATCTTTAAAAAAATTTTGTTACTCAAAATAGGGTTTTTACATCATCATCATTATTAGTTTACAAAAAGTTCAATTTTAACAAATCGACTGTTCCAACACCAATGAGCAATATTTTACTAATGATGCTTGGAACTTTTGAAAATGACAATAGGAACAAAAAATATTTTAGTTATACTTGAGTTGCAAAAGGAATTATTACAATAAAGAATAATAATAATACCCCTACGTAATGGTTTTACAGGCACCAACCTAAACCAGGCAGCATCTACAGTCGCCTTGGAACAAAGTACACCAAGGATGACCTCATCCACCTCGGAAGCAAGTTTTCCTCGGAAAGTGAAGAAGAGGAAGATGACGATATAGAAATCAACTGCACTGTGCCATCCAAATTCAACATCTGGACAGACCTGGCCAAATCCATGGCCAAAGAAGATCGGACCAGGCCACAAAATGAAGATTCAAGCGACCTGGAGTCAGAACTGGACTCGTACCGTAACTTGAGGGCACAGGAATCAAGGAACTTAAAAAAGTCAGCAGATTTGGATTCGGAACTGGATTCATACAGGGGGAAAAGATCACACAGTTCGAGGAACTTAAAGTCAGCGGACTTAGATTCAGAACTGGATTCATACAGGGCCGAAAGATCACAGAACTTAAAAAGATCTGATGAGTCAAGGATGGATTCATACAGACTGGACTCAAGACAGCCGAGGAACTACGAAAGGTCTGGAGACTCGAGAACTAGGAGTAGTAGGTCATCAAGAAATAGGTTGGATAAGGGGGACCTGAGAAGTACTTTGAGTTCTATGTCGAAAAGGAGGGATACTTCTAAGGAAGGTCGATATTCAAGAAGAAGAGATGAAAAATCCTTTTCTAGAAGGAGGGATCCTTCACAAGAAGACTTGAGGTCGAAACTGAAGAGGTTGAAAAGGGAGGATTCGGAACCTAGGAAGTACAGGTCTCCATTGTGTTTGGATGACTAGAAGAGTTTGGGATACAAGTATTTTTCTGATAATAATTTGTATTTTGTGACTATGGTGAAATCAATTCAACCCTGTAAGTACCTGAGGATGCAATCATATTTTATTTGTAATTTCCTTTTAGTTTGTAGCCGACAATTTAAGTTTTCCATAGAACAGTAGAAAACAAAATTGCTAGAATAATAAATCATAATTAAATTAAAATCACCAATTTTTCATACTTTAATAAGTCCAGCAACCAAGATTATGAGTAAAAAAATATTCTAAAATGTTTTAATTGGAACTCATAGGGTTAACTTTACTTTTTAATCTTTTATTTAAATACAAGTTTAAGTTGTAAGCTTGATGCAAATGGAAAATCTTGTATTTTATGCTTCTTTAATTTTCACCCTCGCAAATTTCTCATTATTGTTTATTGATTCATTTACAAACATTTTGTCTTAAGAGGTAACTATTAACATAAAATGGAATTTTTATTCTAAAATAACTTGTATTGGAATTATTGTTGAAAATATTATTTGTTATATGGTACAATATAATATCTGGCTTAAGAATATTTGCCTTTGATTTTTTTTGTTGGCATTTTGATGTTTAAAGAGGAATGAGAGCAGGTCTCCAAACCGTAGTGTCTCAATGTTAATCCAATGCTAAAAATAAATAAATTTACCACATTAGTCAGGCTGTATTGAATATTTTACAGTTTTTTCTTTTAATCCGATAATTGTAGTTGGCTTAAATTTCTATAACGCCCCTTTTTGAAATTGGTTCGAATATTTTGTTGTAAAATTATTTATTGAAATTTTTAAAACCAATTTCAAAAGTGGAATTATAGAGACATTGAAGCCAGCTATATTTATCATATAAAAATACAATTTGTAAAAATATTCAATACAACCCGAGTAATGTGGTTTAGAATTTTTTTTTTATACTGGATTAACACATACACTTCGGTTTGGAGACCCTCTCCCATTCCCCCTTAACATGTTTCACCATATCCAATTGCAAATTAAAAAATTAAGTAATATCTTTTTCCAATCATTTGATTTGATTTCATAAGAATTAATACCTGTATGCATATATATATATAAAAGAACACTTGTTATTCTTTAATACAAAATCTTTCATTTTTTTATGTATAAAAAATTATTGTTTGAAGCATTTCTTAGATAATGAAACTCACCAAAGAATTAGATTTTCTTATCAATATATTCTGATCAAAGACATTAAATTATCGAATCATTCCCATGTATGCTTTTAATATAAGCCCAAAAAGTTATTGGAATAAAATATTCATTGAAAAAATATTTGAATTTTTTACCATTTGACTGCACACTACCTACCAAAAGTAAAAAATATCCTTTATGTGTTTAGTAATTGGAATCGTTTGGTATATTATGTTATGCTAGTAATTAGTTTAGTTCATAGAGGTAGGAAGGACAATAGAGAGGTCCTTGTGTATGCACAGTAGTGCACAAATGAAGCAGGCTAGAGCGGTGCATCTTGGGATACCTCGGTGTCAGTATGTTATGCGCAGTAGCTCGAAAAAACTGACAGCCCTGCTTCAATTTCTCTCAACTGGTGGACCTCTCTACACCTCTTTCCTACCTCTATGGTTTAGTTTGAATTAGTCTTTTGAAGTTATATAAAAAGGGCCAAAATTAGTTCCAGACTGTATAAAGGAATAAAAATCTAGCTTAATAATACAAAACAAAGCCAATTTGGGAACTACTCTCATATAAAAGGCACCTATTTTGTTGGATCCCCCTGAAACTTCAGCAAAATCCTACAGATATATTCTCCATATAAAGTTATTTTTCAAATATTTATATACTAAAACATGACTTGCAAGTAACTTTTTTTTATAAAAAAATATGTTTAATAATTACTGAGGGGCTCGCTAATTCAATGAAATTTGAGGTCATTAAAAATATGTTCCAGGTAATTTTGAAAAAATTGATTTAATATTTGCTGAGAAGCACATCACTATAATGAAATTTAAAGTCGTAAACCCTAAAAATACAAAAAATTTAGACTATAAATACATATATACAAACTTTGTCAATTTTTTGTAATTAATAGTTCAATCCAACTTTTTTGTAAAATGCAAAATGACATTAAAATTTACTCCAGAAAAACTTATTTTTCATAAGATCTCTTAAATCTTGTATTATGTCATTTCATACAAATAACTGACCGATACCTGCAATCAAAGGATTAAGATTATATATAGATCCTCTTCTATAGAACCATTTCAGTTCTCAAAGTTTAAAATAAATTCTGTAGTAACTGAGGTGTAAAAGAAAACATGCATTTTAAAAGGATGTCAGGTCTCGGGAGGTTATATAATCAGAGTTCGTACGCCTCCTGAAAAACTCATGAATTTCATTTTTATTTTTAAGGGCCCTTATATAACTCCTGAAATTTGTGTATAATCTCCTGATATTTCCCCCCTCTCCTGAAAAAATTCCCGACATGAATCCTTTTCTCCTTTCTCAGTCGGTTTTCTCTCGTACTTTATCAGGATGTCTACCGTCGAAAAAGTCTTGAAATTCAAACGAAGGTCACGAAAATTTAAAAAATCGCCAAAAAAGGCAATTTTTTCCCCAAAAAGGGGGTTGGCTTACACCGAAGCCTCAAATTTCCACAACATTTACACCCATTGTTTCCTCATTTGGTCGTTATACCTCCTGAATTTACAATTATTTTTCGCTATACCTCCTGAATTTAAATCGCTGCACTCCTTAGAAATCCTGAATTTCACTATCATAGATAGAGTATGAACCTGTATAATGAACTCTTGTGCCATTTTCTTAGTAGATAAGAACCAAATGCCTACACAATGTTAAAGAAAGAAGCACTACAAAACTTTTTTTTAATGTTTATTAAATGTTAATTTATAAAATACCATTATAACATAAATGATAAACATTACAATAATTGCAAATGAAATATAAGAATGTGTAAATAATGATATATGAGAAACATTAACAATTTAAAATAAACTTAAAAACATCTATAAACCCATTTTGATTCTTCCAAACTATTAAAAATGTTAAACTACGATTGAATTGATCATAAAAAAATGTTCAGTCAACTCAGCGCATTTAAGTTACGTTTTTCTTGATGTTTTTAGTGTACTTGGAAATAAATCTATCTTCGACATTTATAAATAATTTCTTAATAATGCATTAAGTGCAAAATTTAACAAGTACTATGACATTAAAAAGAATATAGTAATTTCTATTTAGTTGAATCCGTTATTTTACCTTTTGTTATCAAAAATTAATAGCTTAGAACGTTGATGAACATAATTAATAAGCAGACTATAATTACAATGCATGCCTTCTCTCATAAAAACTAAAAAGTTTAACATTTGATTAAAAAGTATTAGGTTTGTTCCATAATTAATTTTATAAAGTTGAGTTCTTGACTGAATAGAAATCGTTAGTCTTATCTAAAGTATAGCAAAAAAGTAGATTCCTTTTTTAAATGACCAATTCAATTCTAAAAAATATAACGTATATATATATAACTAAAAATATCAACAAAATATCCATTCATTCTTTAACAATGTACTCGTAACAACACCATGTACAATTACTTTGCACAGCATGGTAATACAAAATGTATTTCAACCATTGAGTCAAATAGAAGTTGCTCTTGCAGATATTTCTTTCAGATTATTTAATTAAAAAAAAAATTCGAATGTTAATATGAAAGCAATTGCCAGCTTTTTTTATACTTGAATACCACCAGAACAACTTAACAATGGTTAAATTAATATAACCTCTGAGAAGAAGTATTTATTGGTCAGCTTTCTTAATGCTAAAAATGAGGGCAATTTAAAATTTTCAGTACAAGTACACATGTATTAATACTGAGCCGTTTTTAAAGGCTTTTCTTTAATAGTACTTAGTTTTTTTTAAAGCTAAGAAATAATTTATTAATTAATATAAGTATTAAAGGAAAATTATATGGCAAGACACGCAAAACAGTAGCAACCCGTCATGAAAATTCTCTGATAATAATAGAGTAAAAACGAATATAAGGAATCTTAGCTTTAGATTTCATTAAAAAAATTGCTTGGCATATATTCATATTAATTCCTATAAGAGTCCAAATGTAAAGTAGTCCAATGTAAGTTGTGTTATAGAATAATTATAGATTCTTTTAGTTACTTTTTAGGTATTTGAATGAGTATTAAAATTAAAGTTTTATCAATGTTGACAGTAATATTGCAAGAAGGGGCAAAATTAGTTTTACTTCACCAATACAAGAATTGGTTGCATCCTTTCTTATTTAGTAGCTATATTCTTAATTCTATGAACTTTATAGTATCAAGATAGAAAAATAACTACCAACTAGTTGCATGCCTAGAAATCACTCAAATTCCCAGAATATGATAGATTCTGGTTAATTGGAATATTGTAGCAGAAGCAGTTTAATCAAATTTAGTAGCCAATACAAATATGCAACATTAGCTGTGAGGAAACTATTAAGTAGACGAACATTTTAGAAAACATGACAAAATGAAAGAAATTTAATAAAATATCTTACTTTAAAATGATAAAACAATTATAGCTATCTATTCATCATGGATGAGTTAGGATTATGTTATCCAACAATTTGATTTTTTTATTCAAACAAGCTGTATAAATGACAATTACTATAAATTAAACATAGAAAACTATATAATTTATTGCATTCATATTCTATTGGTTTAACATCAATCTTCGTCCTCCACACAGCAATAAAAAAACTTAAATGCTTCAAAATGAAAAATCAATCACACGATGACTGTAAGTGCATTTAGAAAATCCAAAAATTGTATTTAAAAAACATTAATTAAAAAAAAGGCCGGTTTTAATATTTATAAATAGTAAGATTATAAGTCTATTATAATTTTTTTTAATAGTTGAGACAGCTACTACTATTAATATTGTTTCAAAATGATAGTTCATGCCATAATTAAGACTGTTTAACAATAAAAATATTTACATTGGAGTATAAATTTTATTGCTGCAAAGGGAAATAGTTATTTATGCAACAAGTGTGAAAAGTAACACTTTTTAAAACTAGTGGATTTTATATCACGAGCGAGGTACGAGCGAGTGAAATAATGACACGTGTTTTAAAAAGTTTACTTTTCACACGTGTTTCATACAGTATTTTTTATAATTACGTGAAAAAAATCAAATCTCATTGGTTCAAAAATAATTCACGAGCTAATTTTTGTACGTAAAGAAGATCGACATCGATAAATCTCTGGAACTACAAAATTCACACTTATTTTTTAGTTTAAAGTCAAACATTTGAACATGGATACTGATTCAAAAATAAAAATAATAACATCACGCGCATAATATTTATAAATAAAGCAGATCAATAAATTCTGGATTTTATGAATATTATGAAATAGAAATTTTACTTGAAATGTTGGCCTCTTATGAAAAGAGTGAAAAAAAGTACTTTTTTTCACTGCTTTTGGGTGAAAAAAAGTAACTTTTTATCACTGTTTCTAAAAAGTATAACTTTTCGCATGCGTCTGATATTATAATTATAGTGTAAAAATCGGATTTTTTTTCACGCAATTATAAAAATAAGTATTGTGAAACCTTATTTTTCATAACTAATGCAAGTAGTGTATAACTAAAATAGTGTTGTACTATGTACTATATAATAGTACTTTATTATGGTTAAGAGTATTACACATATTTGTTCTTTGGTACTGTAATCTATTTGGTACCTAATCTATTTTCAGCAAACTTTTCTCAGAATCTTTAATCAAAAAAATATGGACACTTTTTTGTTTTAATCATACAAAAAATAAACCTATTTGAGCAAATTGTGATTATTGCATTGCATTTTAGCAGAGCACAAATAATTAAGAAATATATGTTGCTAACATAAGCGATATTATTAAAGAAGAAGTTTGTAAAAAATATGTAAACAATTAACATGCATGATTAAAAATGCATCAACCCAATAATTCTTTCTATTATTGCAATCAAAACTAAAAAAAAATTTAAGAAAAAATAAATGGAATAATAATAAATAAAGAACATACATATAAATGGTAAATAAATTTTTGACTCATTCTTAAAGCCTTTAATGCACAAAAAAAAATAATAACTTGTCTATTACCTGGACTTAACTTGAAGCTATTCCAACCTTACTTGAAAAATAATGTATACTAGCCGAATTTCAGTCATCAGTGCATTAAAGGATTGAAAAATCAGCAAAAAATGACAAAAACTAATACTTAAACTTACGTATATATTTCTTAAATTCTGGAATTATAATTAAATTAAGATTGTTATAATCAAACAACTAAAAAAATAAGTTTAAATAATCTTCTTGATTATTTACTTACATAAAATGCAAATATACTATTAAAATATAAAATGCTAGAACACACTTTTGTCTTTCCTAAGAGATAAACAGCCTGAATACTATACACTCTGTATTACTAAAACAATACATAGAAAAATAGATTTACAAAATGAGGAATGTACAATGAATATTAAACACATCAGTACTTTTATGTGAATAATAATGCATAATTAGTATTTCTGAATAATTCATTGAAGTTTTATTAGCAATACCCAGTACTACTTTTTCTTAAAGCAACCACCAACACAAACAGTTTTTATGAGGTTACAAACATTCATGCCAACATTGCTTTCTTACTAACTACTCAACTTTTCAAATGTAAAAAGTTAACTTAAAATTATATCATTATACTTAAGGCCTGAAATTAAGTTATGCAAAGATGATTAAAAAAATTTAAACAGCAGAATAAGTCCAGCGCAATACAAATATATACCAATGTCAAATTGTGCTAATTTGTCAGAAATTTTAAAGACATAGATTTGTTTAAATCTCCGAAAAACAGAATCCGTTTTTAAAAAATTACTACAAAGTAAAAAAATTTACTTGTCTTACTTTGCATTTTGCTAATCAGGCAATTTTTAAAATAAACATGCAAACAATAGATAAACAAAAAATAAATAAGCTAAAAAATGAGAATCACATATATTCTATTTTAACTGGAAATAATACCTGGAATGTCTTTGTAAATTAAATGCATTGTATATGGAAACATACTGTAAATTACTGTTAGTTTGTAGGAAGAAATTCTTTATAAAAAGATGCAAAGAAGTTTTTCTCTTGTAACAGAACAGGATCCACTTTTGGAGGGAAAATTGCAGTAAAGGACTTTTACAGCAATTACCTCCGTACAAAAATTAACCCAGTTCTTCTATCATGACAAGACACATTAGAAGACCTAAGTGTAAAAACAAGAAAATGAGTTTTAAAGTTTTTTGTTGCACTAAGATGTTAAAAACGGCACTTACAAATGGTAAAAAATATACTTAACTATAAGGTTTTGAAAAGGGGGAATCTTGTTATCTTTAAAAGAGGGAAAAACATGCTCAATTACACAAAAATCTAAATTTTTTTCAAAAATGTCACTTAGCATGTTCTTTCACCAAGTTCTTTATTTTATTATATGTTTACACAGGGATCTTCTTCCTTCAAATACACAGTACACATTCTTACATACCTCAAATACTGCACAGAACAATTCAATCTTTACAAAACAGTAATACAAAATAGCTACATTTTTCTAATACAAAAGTATATCTACGAAGTTTATACATTTATACAGTGAGATTCACAGCCAATAATTGAATTTTAACAGTATCTTCATGCAGCTCATTGAATCTAAAAAAAAAAAAGAGTAAAGATTAATTTTTAACAATGAAACTTGAAAGCTCTACTTATGAACATGATTACTTTTAATATTGCAAATGCTGGTATATGAAATTTTTAAAGAGTTTTTATTAAAGAAATTCAATACTTTTTCTTATTTAACTAAAAAACAAATTGTAAGTCATGTTTTCAGCGCAAAAGCATGCAGAAAAACTATCAAATAGAAACCCGAAACGTAGTCCAGGTAAACAATGATGCTTTCACTTAATTTCTTTAGCCAGGAGCATGGAATCGTAAAAAAAGTTCCTTTTGGTTTCTACTATGTCACGCCATCACGTAGTAAGCTTTAAATCTGATTCAATCACAAAACAAGCTTCGTGCCATAGCACAATCTGTTTGAGGCCACAATAAAATTTTTTAAAAATTATTTAATGGTCCAATCAGTACTAGAGTATTTTCAAAAATACTGAAATCTTTATTAATACGGAAAACTTCTACCAATGCATCTATATAGTCCTCCTATCACTTCTTGGCACCTACGACCTGCGTTTTGGACGAGTCCAATGTATAACTTTTAAAACCAATAGCGGTAAGGAAGATTTTGGTTTAATCCAGAGTTACTATGTTTGGAGATACATACATTGCTTTTACAGGCGCATATTTCTTTAAGGTTTAGAAACAGTTTTGCAATTGAAGGACAGTTCTAACTTGCTACGGGTTCACTTTCATTGGATAGCAGTATTTTAACTTATAGTGTTTCCCAGGGTGGTACTGAAAGTGTAAAACAATATATACTACAAATGCAAATAGATCGATGATTAAATCAAGATAGCAAAAAAATGTACATACAATCGCTAAATGGCCTATCTGCAATCCACTATAATCCTCCTTTCACCAATAACTCATGTGCAGTTTTAGTGTGACACATTATTTCCAACCAAACTAACTTAAAAACACCCAGCTACTCGCCAAACGCCATGGGATTGGCAAACCTGCTTTCTTTGGTTCCTTTACCTGTTTTCAAAGTGGACTCTTCCACAATCACCAAGATTCCAAGAAGTGACAGGAGAACTATATATCAACAACTAAGGGTGATCAGACGCACTGCATTTCGCAGTACAGGTAGGTTTGTTATTCAACTATCCAGCTATAAAAATTGTGCAAATAGTCTCCGTTTAATTTATTCATAGTTTTTTTAAATAAAAACAACTTTAAAAACATGATTTATGAAAATTGAATGATGATATCTTATGTAAGATTACCGACCACCCACCTACAACTGGTACGTAACAGTCTCGAAAGCAGCCTCCTTGCTGGCAGCATGGAGGCTGGGGCACGTTGTGCTGTGGACAAGGGTCTCTGGTGAGGATTCAGAGGATGACGATGGAGGGCTTCGTTGCCTGTAAGTCAGGACTTCGTTCACCATATCCTCTGGGAGGGAAGCCCCAACAGCATAGTGGATCACCATCCCTTGGAGCCATGGCTGGAGCTGCTCAAAGGGAGGCCTGGTGGAATAAGTTATGGTTTGGTTGAATTAGGGTTGAACTAAGAGCTACAAAACATTGCAGTCGTGTATGGGAGAGTATATAGCAGCATATTCTCTGGTTTGATTAGAAAAGGAGAATAGAGCACACAAAATTGTTTTTAAGGACCTAATTTTTAATTTTTTTTCTTTGTATTCCCTCTAAAATTTCAATGAGTTAAATAATATCTTATATTAACAAAATTCATTTAGAACAGTAAGAACAGGGTCTAAGAAGATAATCTCCATGCCATGAAGACTCAGCGAACTGAGCTTTATACGATTTAATCAGCTGTTTCTAATTGTAATTTATATTCTATGGGATTGCTTGGATAGGCAGCTTGTAAAAATAGCTGGATTTAGAAGATAGATTCTTTTATTAGTTTTGAACCAATAAGACTTACACACTGCTAGAAAAGACAGTGTTTTATATATTAGGAACATAATAGTTGTATTCTTTAAAGATAATTTACATATTTATTGATTTTCATTTTTATGAAAGTAAAAATGGTTTTTTTAAGTGGTCACAATGTAAATACTTGGTT
This sequence comes from Oedothorax gibbosus, assembly GCA_019343175.1. Lineage (NCBI taxonomy): Eukaryota > Metazoa > Arthropoda > Arachnida > Araneae > Linyphiidae > Oedothorax > Oedothorax gibbosus. The sequence continues at coordinate 27,344 of JAFNEN010000357.1, read as the reverse complement.
TTGCATGATAATGTTTGTTATCTTAATTTTAGTGAATACCATTAATTTGTGACTTATCCTGAACTACCACAGTGATAAGAAACTGGATGAAAATTATGAGATAGGCATTTAAATGAAGACTAAGACAAACCTTTTTTCGGGATCTAGATCACAGCAAAGGAAGGCAATATTGTAGAATGTTTCTGGACATGTGGCACAAAACTTTTCTTTAAAAACAACTGTGTTCAATCCAAAATCATTGCTCCTTGGAAGATAATCAGGGTCAGCCAAAACTCTTCCAATGATCTAAACACATAAACAGTAACTTATAATAATAAAAAAAAATGAACACCATTAATTATTTAATTGCTGACAAAGAACGATAAGAAACAGACAAATTGTGGTCATGGAATATTTTTTATACAGTGGAAAGACAAAAATCTTCAAAACTTGGGGTTATCCTGTGTGGATCAGGTCTTGAAAATCATTAGATGTGCTTGATAAAATAAGTATAAGCAAAATAAATACTATTAATAATAGTACTTAAATGAAATTTGTAAAAAAAAATAATTGAAATTCCATTGATCTTCCAGTTAGGAAGTTTTGGGTCTAGTCTAAAAGTAGTAAATATCTAAATATTAACTTATAACTCCAATATTTTTACAACTATAAGTCTTATATAGCCTTGCGCACTTGTGGAAGGTTAATATTTTGCTCTCTAATTTACTTAAAAATAGGGATGCACCGAATATTCGGTTACTATTTGGTATTCGGCCTATTCGGCTACTTTAGCTGAATATTCGGTTTGGCCAAATAGTCAGCCGAATAGTGAAATTAAAAAATTTCCAGATTTCTTCAAGTTATCATCTTATAAAACGTTTAAAAATTCCCTAACAGGACTTGTTTTCTTTTATAATACACTCAAATTCTTAAGTTTTAGTTATTTATAATGTTAAATCAAGCGTTACTCAAGTTATATTAAATAAACATGTCTCTTTTAGGTAGGCCGAATATTCGGCTTAGACTTTGGCCGAATATTCGTAATTCGGCCAAATTTGGTATTCAGTGCATCCCTACTTAAAAAGCATGTTTTAATTATGAAAATCTATTCTAAATTGTTAAAATGAAAAGAAAACATCGATACCTATATATCCCTAATACTAAAGAACATAGAGTACAAATGAAATAAATTTTTACTCCAGATAATCCATCAAAAATATATTAATATATCAAATAACTAACCTCACACAAAACAATACCAAAAGAAAAGATGTCCACTTTTTCATCGTACTTCTTTCCCTTCATCATCTCTGGCGCCATCCAATAGGGATTCCCAACTACAGTGTACCTCTTCTTTCTTTCATATTTTTTGCTGGTGGTTCTTTTGCCATATCTCCGAGAAGAGTGGTGGATGTTTTGGTCGGAAATTATACGGGCAAGACCGAAGTCGGCAACTACTGCTGTTTTATCCTGAAAGTAAACATATAAACTAATAAGTAGTGGTAGGAATGAAGAAAAATGGAGAGTGCTCACAATTTGGTAACAAGTGCCCCCTCCCTTCAGTTAGATATTCATTTATTTTACCATTTTGCTCTTGTCCTACATAAGTTAGAATAAATATCATAATTAACAACATTAATTTATATATAGAAACAGTTGCAACATTCATTGTATAAGAGCTGTTGCCCAAACAAACTGCAACTGATAGTTTGGCTAAATGACAACAACCAAAATTATAAAAAAAAGGTTAACATTCTTAGTTTTTTTTTGTTCAATGCAGAAAACAATCAAGTAAACAAAAGTGGGGAATGAATTTTAGTGTTTTTAGAAATGAGAGAACAGGCGGCAATTTTCTTGAAAAGTGGTTCACCCCTTGTCTCACCTGCTAATAAGTATTGGATTTGAAGATTTAAATGTAGAGTCAATACTCCATAACTCGAAGTCCCAGGGGACACCCAAAAATATTAGACTTATCTAAAGTTCAAGTTATCAAAGTTACCTTACATTCCTCTCTACTGGCACTTAAGATGGGTTGATGTGGTTTAAATGGTTTGATATGTGCCATAATACTACAGTTGTACTCAATTAAATTTTTTTAATAGTCTTTGTAAAAGACAAGAGAGGAATGGGTTCGAAATTTTTATTAAAACTCGCAAAATTTGGTTTAATTACATATTAATTAGTATACATATCATATAAATCTCATTTGAAAAAAAGCAGTTATTTCTTGTTGTTTATTTTAGGTTGTTGGCATTCACAAAGTCACCTAATTTTGGAACACAGTTAAATAGGGTGTTGTCTGTACTTTCGCAGGCCTCGCAATGACTTTTATCAAAAATATAATAGGAAATATAGGAATTTTTAAAGAAAATATAGGAATTTTATAGAAATATAGGGATTTATAGGAATATTTTCAAGTCGATAGATTAATTTTTGTGGATTAAATATATGGATAAAATGAATGGCAATGAGACAATTATTTTAACTATGATCAAAATATATACATAAAAGCACAATATATAGATTTATTAGCTTTATTTAACTGATACCCGATAGGGATCGGACCTAATATACGATATATAACTCCAGCAATCCGATAGGGCTTGCTGCCCAACCAGAGGACCTGAAATACCCTTAATTTCCAATAAATTTCACTAGGTAAGACTATAACTAAAGGTAACTATAAATTTCACTAGGTAACTAAAGTGATCCTACATCATTAAAAAAACTATAGCTATCTTTTATTAAAAAAAAAAAAACTCCAGCGATCCATAAACAATTACAAAACCGCTAATCTGGACACCTATAATCCAGAAACTTTTGAATTTCGATAATAGTCCGAAAAATTTCCGATACTCCGTTTTTTTAAAAACTTAAACCTTCTAAAATCAGAAACCCCAGAAAAGACCGAAGTAGAAATAATGGGAGGAAAGTTTCAAACGTAAACAAAAATAATATTTAAACAATCAAGTTGTTCTTGTGATCACTAAGTCACGAACACTTGATCAAAAGAAATTATTCTGGTTGGTCCGAATAGCGTGAACCGAAGCTACATAAGTAAGAAGATGCTCTTCCGATCACGCAGAGGCAAAAAATGTCAATAATTATGAGACATTGCGACCCCATCGGTGGATTTCGTGAAAATTACTAGGCAGCGATATAAGTAAATCAGGAAGCATTGTTGGATTGCACAGGCCGGTAAACGATTTTCGAAACCATTTGTAGTATAGTCTAATTATAATTCATATTCAACTTTTAATTAAATTTTTTAAACTTTATTATTAGAATTTATTATTTAAGCTAGTTGTTCAGTTTATTGAAATTTAAGCTTAGTTTTCATTAATATAGACCGATAATGGAGGAAACAGTTTTTTCATGGGTGTTAATGTTGTGAAACATTTGAGGACCCTGAGTATATAAGGACTGGCTACAATTTTTTTTGCGTTTTTTTTTGTCCGAATTTTCTCTTCCTTTGCACTATATTTCTCTGCCTGGATATTTATATGCTAGGGTGCTTGTCACGAGATTCGCAGACAAGTAGTTACCCTAAACTCATTCTAATTTTCAGAATTGTGGAAATATTGGTTAGTTAACCCCTAATCCGGAAAGGCTCAAGTCCCGCGATGACCGGAATAAAGTTTCTAACTGTATCCGGAAACTCTGACGATCCTAATATCCGAAAACTCTGTCGATCCTAATACCTGACGATCCAAATACAGAAAAACTCATCCCATAATCGGGAAAACCTCTGAAAATCATACAAAGGGAAAAATAGACAATCCACGGGTGCAGAATACGCCTTTATCCGGAGATCCTAGATCGTTTAAATTTTTTATAAATTTGGGGACATTTTGATAGAAAATATTCAATTGATTTCGATTTTAAGAATGAATTACAAAATTCCTTAATCGGCCGTTCGTTTTATATAGTCAATAAATACCGCGCATTCTCATACTCGTATGTCTCGGTCGAGAAATTAAGCACAAAAAATAGCGCCTTGTAAAAAAGGGTTGGCTTTTTACACGACGGACGCCTCACAATTTCCACAACGTTAAAGCCACCGAAAAATAGTTTCCTCCATTCTCGGTCTATATCAATGAAAACTAAACTTAAATTTCAATGTAGAACAAGTTTAAATAATAAAGATAAAAAAATATAATTAAAATTTGAAGATGAATTAAGATTAGATTGCACTAAGATATCTTCAAATATCGGCCAGCGGACCCCCCCCCACCCACCCACTTACCCACATTAGAAGAGGATCATCAACATCTGACCAAAAATATTCAGCCCAATAATGCTTCTTGATTTACTTATTTTGCAGCCTAGTAATTTTGCCGAAATCCACCAATGAGGTCCATCGCCTTATTGATGGCGGATTTTTGCCTCCGGTTGATCGGAAGGGTGTCTCATTTTACTTGTGTAGCTCCGGTTCAGGCCAAATCAAAACAACCAGAAAATTTTCTGCCGATCAAGTCCGGAAGTCATGATCACAGTAACAGTTTTAATGTAAAGATCGTAATGATGAAAAGGGAAAAAACGAAAGTAAGGGTCTAAAATATAGGAAAAAATAAGAATTATAGGAAATATAGGAACTTTTTCAAATTTATAGGAATTATAGGAAATATAGGAGCGCTGCGAGGCCTGCTTTCGGTGGTCTCCAGGTATTGTTGTAAGATGTGAATAGCATTAAAACTTCGACTTAGAAGATATTCACTTCGAGTTACTGATACAGTTTTTTTAAAGAAAAGTATAGAAATGTTCTGGGGCTTGATTGAAGGTTCGAGTTAGCGGATTGTTCAACTTATAGGAAGTCGAGTTATCAAGGTTTGACTGTACTTGTTTGGTGTGCATTGATTGCATTACTTAGCACTACAGCTACACATGGGCTAGTGGCAACAGATGTTTTCTCCTAAAGTACAATACTATTTGGTGGTATCAAACAAATAGTAGACATGAAAGTATAATTAAACAGGATATGGCTTATAATTACAATAAGTTCTATAAAAAAAAAGTAATAAAGTTATCTAATTAAATGAAGAGATCACTCACTTCTTTCACCAGACAGTTATTTGAATTCAAATCTCGATGTATTATATTCATTGAATGCAGGTATGCCTGGAAAAAAAATTAATAAATAAGGAAATATTTTTTAAAAAATTGAATACTTTTAAGATTATTATTTCCCTCTGAGATAGATGTATAAACCCTCCATTGACAGTGAGGTTTTCCAGCACTACACTTAGTTTTTTTTAAAAATGTATTTCTTAATTTACTAAGTTTTAAAATTTAAAGTGTGGAACAGTTATTTTAAAAATTTAAATCATCTGTTACAGAAATAAAATTTTAAACAATTTAAGGAAACAAAATTTCAGTTCAAATTTTATATTTTAATGTCATGAAAACAAGATTACACAAGAATTAAAAAAAACTCAAACAGGAAATTAAAAGCAATTACTATACATAATAACATATCAATCACAAAGAAAATTTCATAACTTAAATGGCATACATAAGTGGAATACCTTAAAATTCGATCATCTACTAATATTTATTAAGAATAAGGAAACTGTTTTACATGTGCCCTAACCCAAACTAAAATAAGTCAACCAGAACAATAAATAAATATCATAACATACCAATCCAAATATACCACTTACCATACCAGATGCAATATCTCTAGCAAAACTAACCCTTTGAGCCCAGGGCAAGGTTTGCGTCAGATCGTGAATGATTTCTTTCAGTGTCCCACCACTGATGAATTCTGTGACTAGGTGTAGTTTCTTGTCTTTGTACAAAACCCCGATGAAGTGGAGGACGTTTTCGTGACTCAGCGATCGAAGTACAGCGACTTCTTTGAGGAAGTTTTTCTGAGCTTCTTCGTCCACTCGGTAAAGTTCTTTCATCACCATTACCTCGCCTGTTTCTCTGTGGGTGACCTGAAAGTGGAAAGGGTTGTCATTTTATAACTGACTAATTAGATGAGTATATAATATGCATTCCCCCTCAAGTCCTAGTAGTCGGCCTCAAAGTGGCGAGGGGGTGTACCTGGGCGGAACGGGCGAAGTACGTCGGGAGATTTTCTCCTGGCAGGGTCACCCAAGGCGTGAAGGCCGTTCCATTATGCTCAGCTAACGACTACAGGCAAACAAGTCCAACCTCCCTAGGCTCTGGCATCCCATTTCCATGAATAGTCGAACATACACAGCTTACGCCTACTCACATCTATGAGTGTCCGGCTATGAGCGCCAGCCTGAGAAAGATTGGAGTACTGCCGACTATGCTAGATCCGTATGGAGACAACATCAAGCAAGTCGTAGAAGAAATTATCAAAATTCACGGACACATATAGAGTTTGACTCTCATGGACACGACAAAAAAATAATAATAATAATAATATGCATTTAACATGATTTTCTACACCTTGTTTATAACGTCATAAACAGCACAGTCTCTTGAATGACACAATTACTGGGTTATACTGTATATATCATACAAAGAGCTTATAGTGGACGATCATGCTAAGTGACAAAAAGGTGAAAATGAGCTTTAAAGTTCTTAATTTGCACTCAGATCTGTTGAAAACAGTACTTTCAAACCGTAAAAAATATACTAAACTTAGTTGTTGTTTTTTTAAAAAGGAAACTTGTTATCATTAAAGAAGTTTGTAATATGTTCATTGACACAAAAATCTAAATTCTTTCCAAAAATGTCACTTTCCAGAACGTTCTTCCACTACGCTCCTCATAAATGTATTGAGTGAGTCAGGTAGATAACCAATGGGTAGGACAATATATTTATAAATGGGTATTTACCCTTGCCCTGGGTAATTACCCAAAATTAGGATATTTATTGCTCCAAATTAGAGCTACACGAGGGCTATGTAATGGCGTACGACGGGCATTGTAAATTAGAACCACAGTCAAGTGATGAGCCGAGACTTCAGGATGCACCCAAAGTAACTCTTAAGGATAACAGTCGACATTGTTCACAGCATCCAGACTTTGAAGTATATTCAAATATTATTTAGCATGTCAAAAGCTTCAAATGAAATAATTATTCTCACTTGATTCTTTGTGCATTTATAAAATAATGTTCTAAATAAATCTGTTTATAAAATTAGACTAAAAGAAAAGTCCTTACTTGAAACACTTGGCCAAAAAACCCTTTCCCTAAGAGCTTTCCTTGGACTAGATCTGAGGCCCTGAAGATGCGATGATTTTTTGGTTCCACCCGAAAAGATTTTGTCCGGCTTAAGTCATAAGAGCATTTATTTGAAGCAGATGGGTCACTAGAAAAATTTTAATCAATTTTTGCGTTAAACCATTTCAGAATTTGGGTACATTTTATTGATATAAGGAACTGTGTTACTACAGATTGTTTTACATAAAATATTAGAAGTTTTGGTAAAATGGTAGCAGAATAACTTCATTGGCACCAATGGGAAAACTACTAAAAATTGATAAACTACATTACATTAAATTTATTTCAATTGGAAATAAAAGGTTTAGAAAAATAAATACCAATTAAGTTGAACAATAAATGTTATGCCAGATCTTTTATTAAAACATACCTTTGAAATAAACTATTACTATCAACAGACACTGTTAACACAAACTTGATGAATTTTTTTTAGCAAAACATGAAAGTATTCCAATAAAATTTTGAAATAATGCTAAATATTGACTAACATGAATCAGATAACCTAAAAAAAAAGTGAAAACACTATACGAAAATTTCTTTAATTTTGTAACAATGGCAATCAAATATTATTCAGAGAATATCCACAAATTTACACATGAAGTACACAATGTTGATTTTTAGCTTGGATTCTTATCAGACAGATGTCGATCTTTTCACAATAAAACTTTTTGTGACAAGAATCAACATAGTCGCCTTCATGTATCTTCACGAACCAAAATTAATTTATTATTTTAAAAACTCAATAGTAAAATACCTAAAGAAAAAAATCAGAAATGCCACCAAACGTTTTGACGGTCCCTATGAATTTACGAAAACCTGCGAAACATAATTTTTACACAATAAAACTACTTGGGTCAAGAATCAACATTTTGTTTTTCATGTAACTTCACAAATCTATATTAATTTATTATTTTAAAATCTAAGTAGTTAAACACCTCAAGAAGAAAAAAGAATCAGAAATACTGCCAACTTTTTGTCGGTAACAATGAATTTACGCAGGGCTTGAAAAATCTCAGAAATATTACCCGTCCCCGAGGACGGATTGTCCAAGAATGTCCTCCTTTGAAACTAACCCGTCAAACTATATAAATAGCATCTAAATAAATATATTATATATAATTTTCCTTTATTTATTACAAACATTTATATAAATTGCACACTGCAATTACTACAATTATAGTATACAGTAATAAAAGAAATACTAGGTTAACAAAGTAATACAAGCAGTCTCGGGCCGCATTCGCTTTCGTTTTCTAGTGGAGAAGGTAAACGAAAAAAAAACTTTCGAGAAGTGACTTGGAGGAGTGAGCCGGGAACGGCGCGCCGGGATTTGAGGGCCCTGATTGGAGACAGCAGGGAGACGTCACAGACTGGGTGGAGCGAGTGGCGCAGGCGCTAGACACTTGTTAAGATAACAAAAACAAAATTTTAAAAATAAACAAAAGTTAACTGGGAAAGGGCCGTCCTCGTGGACGTCAGATTCGAAAAATCGGTTGTCCTCGGGGAAATTTTGACCGTCGAGGACGGGCGGTTTTCCCAGCTCTGAATTTACGGAAACAAACTTTCACTGCACTTACGAGGATACCCTAGGCAATGAAGAGGACCTTTCCTTGCTGTCTTTCCCCCGTTTGAGCTGTCTGGATCGGCCATCTCCACGTTTCTTGTACAGACGCTCCTTGGATACTTGTGGGGGTAGAGCTGGGTATTTGGGGGCAGCAGTAGGGTCGTGCTCGATAGTCAGTTGAAGGGGCTTGCCTGCTGTCTGGATCAGCTCTTCGATCTGAATAGAGGATAGAATGGATTAACCCAGGGATTGGAACATTACTAAAAAAACACGTGCTGTTAGAGTTAGTTTATTAAAAAAGTAACCCTGTTACAGTTAATATGAAAAGCACCTAGTTCCAGTGACTTTCAGAAATTTCAAGTTGCAAGAAAAATTGCGATTTAACCATCTTACTGTTTTTTAAAGAGAACCAAGATAAGTTAACCAAAGCACAAACAAAACACTGCCCTTAAAATGAAAAGTTTTAAAAATTTAATTTTCAAAGGATTTGCACTTTTTAGCCTACTTTTCTTTTTTTAATTCGAAAGAAATTATCAAAAAAATGAACACAACGTATTATGACATTCGGTAGATTGTCCGGGCTGGTCTGTCCGTACCCCCCTTCCAAAATCGGTTCTATCAACCGGACCTTAAAATTTTTTTTTTGTTAGAAAGCTATGACCTCAGAGACCTAACTTTCATACTTTTTGTCCGCCTGTATGTCCGGACGGACATAAATCTACTATCTGTCAGCGAATTTCCCATTGATTCAATTTTGAGTCATTTAAATCACTGTCGCCAAATAAACAATGGCATGAGAAACTTTATTTAAAAATATTTGAAGCACAATAATTTTTTCATGAATCAGTTTCGAATGATGTCATAAAATTTAGCACTGTGATTCTTTGATTGTTCATGCATTGTTTACCAAGAAAGCGGAAAGGCATATTTTTTGCATACAATTATGCTTAGTTTAATTTACATTTCTTATTTTTTTAAATGTAGTTTGGAATAGTTTCATTACTTATGTTATTAATAAATATTGAATTATTCTTTAAACTACAAATAAATAGTGCAGACGATAAATTATATTAAGTTAATTTGAGAAAGAATATTAATGAAAGTAGTTGATTTTGGTTTTTATAAGTTTAAATTATAGCTGGATGTTGTGTTTGATGATTTTTTTCCGAATGTGTATAAATATAGGGTAGAAACGGTTGTTGATGATATTTGCTGTTAAGAACCTAGTTGTTTTCCTATTAGAATTTCAGTAAGTAACAGGGAAGTAGGCTATTTTAGTTCTTTAAGAACTTCTTGTTTAATACTGGCATCTGGGCACTGTATAAAGTAACATTATTTTTTGTTAACCAAGTTACAGTTACTCTCGGCAAAATGTAATGGCAATACCTAAATAAAGTAACTGTTAAAAGTAATGTGTTACTTCAATCCCTGGATTAACCCACTGAGGGATAAGAAAACTTGCTGAAGTGTTAACTTGTTAAGATGCCTTAGATTAAGATGAAATTTTTTTTTACAAAAATTCTATTTCTTCCATTTTTGAAAATTATATTTCTGAAGTAGGTAGTTCAGTGGATTCTGTATGCTTTTAATTGTAAAATTTATAAAAATAGTTTTAAAAAAAATTATGTATGTTGCTGGAAAAGCTGACAGTCAGATAACAGGTTTAGACATCTGTATCCCTCAGAAGGTTAAAAAGTATCTAGTTTAACTTACAAATTACAGAAAAGGCTTTTGAGGAATTTAAGAATAAAAAAAGTAATAAAGTAATATAGCATTTTAAGTAGATATTCTTTTCATTTCTGGCCCTGTATACTAATTTAGCAGAGAGATAATGACTTAATTAGAATCCTATTGGGTAATGTGACATGTATACTTAATTCGGTTTACTACAATAGCAAACGAAATCTAATTTTTTTTTTGATATTTTTTAAAGCACGTCTAAAACTACATCTTCTTGATGTTGTTTCAAGGAAATTAAACCCACCCTTGAGAGTATTCAAAACCAAATTATATGAAATGCACTATTAAAATATCATGCTTCTGTTTTATTTACTAACATTTATCCTGGCAAAATTATAATGTACTATTATAGTTTTCAAAATGATATTGAAAATTTAAATGAGAAAGCTTCCATCATTAGAGTGCTTACTTCTTCTAAAGGTTGATTTTGAACAGGAACTCCGTTAACTTCTAGAATACGATCTCCAACATGAATGGACATAAGATCTGGACTCATATCAATACTGAAAAGTAATATAGAAATTAAACAAAATTTTCTTTTACCTAAATTAATATAAATTAGCTCACAATTTTTAAAAATTAGTTTAATTTCAAGAAATAAAAGTTGCTTATGTATATTAAGATTGAATATTTTTTAAAGCTAAGTGGTTGATACAGCTTACTTCACACTAATATACAACAGTTAGATAGACAAAAAGAGGACCAAGCTAACTTAGAAACTAATCAATGGGAGTTTCCGGTAAGTCTGTCTGACCCATTGGACCATTTGCCCCACTGCATCTATTGCTCTTGGTAACGTAAGCTAAAATGCTTAAGGTTCGACTTGGTCTTATATGAGCTGTTGCTGCACCAAGTTTCGTCAACTTAATTTCACAACCAAATTACTATTACAATAATTGCAAAAAAGATAGATATCGTGGGTTATAAGGAATATAGATTTACAGCAAAAACTTAAAAGCAACATACAAGCATGAATAAAATGGACAGTTCTAAATAAATTATTTATATTATTGTTAAATAAATTATTTATATTATTGTTATGTACTTAAATGAAAATAAGTTTAAAAACCTAGAAATAGTTTTGATAATGGAATGGTCTCCATAAGGAAGTTTGGATATTTAATTTAAGTAAACTGAAATTTCATAGACAATGAACTAAACTTGTGTAATCAAGAGACATAACAGAAGGAAAAAAGTTTTAAAAAAACAAGTAGGTTTGTAACAGAATCTGTCACTTAACCCGCTTCCACACATTTGTGTTTAACAGGAATAAATGCGCCAAACACAACATTAATTCTATATTAAACATTTTAATTTCTATATTAACATTTTATTTTATTTCGAAAATTCAATAACTATTACTTATCGTTTGCAAAAATTAATTTATATTTCAAAGAATAAATATGTAATATTCCTCGCTTTTAAATAGAATGAAAACATTTCATATCAACATACAAAGAATCGGTAGTGAAATATATTTGACGTCATTTCAAACTGATCGATTTCGCAAAAATAAATTTATTGTCTAAAAGAATTAAAGTTTCTCGAGCGATTGTTGCGAATGGCAAAGGTGATTTAATTCTAATAAAAACAGGGCCTTTAGCTATTTGTAATTCAAAGTTTTAAACGCCAAAATTAACTATTTTCATTAATCTCCTTTCTCAGATTTAATAATTAGACTTTATCGTTTGCTAAATTTGTTTGAAGTTCGAAGAATAATGATGTAATCTTTTTTAATAAATATCTTTGTGTCGCCTTAATTTCCCATTTACATTTCTTTCGAAAATTCACCTATTTATAGTTCGTTAAATTAATTTACAGTTCAAAAAATATATAATTAGTAAAATTGATGCTTTAAAAATAAAAGCGAAACTTTGCATATTTTTTTATGCCAAGTTAGAATTTTCTATACATCTTTCTTCATACATATATAATGAACCATCAAAAGAACTCTATTGTGATATTACAACAAGCCAAACTGAATTATATCACATAAATAAATATTTTAATTTTTATTTCGAATAAAGTTTCTCGTACGTTTAACGAAATGGCAACAGTGAAAATATTGAATAAAAATGGAATTTGCATGTAATTTCAATGTAGATTTAATTTTTAGTTATTCAAATTTTAAATAAACTTCTAATTAAAATTTTTTAATTAAATTTGGAATGTAGCCTAATCTGATTTTTTGCTTCAAAATGACGTATCCCACTTGTCTGTGGGGCTTGTGGATGGCAACAGTGAAATATGGAAAAAAAATGGAATTTGCATATTATTTCAATTTAGATTAATTTTTTAGTTATTTAAATTTTAAATAAACTTCTAATTTAAATTTTTTAACGAAATTTTGAATGTAGCCTTATCTGATTTTTTGCTTCAAAATGACGTATCCCACTTGTCTGTGGGACTTGTGGTTCCTTCTGTGAAAGTGGGTGATGGACGGACGGACTGAACGATTATAAAACCTTCCTCTTTTTACGTTATAAACATAGTGTGGAAGCTAAAAAATGAGGCTATATGGAAGTGTGGTTTAGTTTATGCAACGGATTTCAGGCCTCATGTGTGCGGAATGCGATTCTTAACCGCTCTACATCAATTTAACCTACCGAACTTGAAATGATGGTTGAAAAATATATGGTTGTTTTCATTGCACAAATTTTAAATTAAATTTATTTTAAATAACATATTTTTTTAACAAATTAGAATTGTACCAAAATATTTTGTATTATTATTTTGTGCGGGATTATTTCACGAGTAATTATTTCATTTTCTCTCGCGACGACTTGTCTAACGTCCTGTGCAGTTCATTTTAAAAATCAGTTTGTCTTTTGCCTTTCGAAAATTAAGTTAGGTTTTGGCTTTGTAAAATTTATTTAAAAGTTCATTTCTTCTGAATTCTCTCAATTATGTCCGCTGTATTAAAGTAACATTACTATAGAATTAGATTTATTTTTTAAGAGATGATCTCAAACTCATTCCCCAAAAAAGTACATTATGAATAAATATTTCTCATTTATAAAATTTAAGGTTAATGAAAGAAAAAATGAGGCAAAAATATGGAAAAAGTCGCGGAAAAAAACTACCACCGTCCCTCGGACAATGTAGAGGTGAAATAGAAAAGACTACTCAATCTACTATACACATGTACACCTAATCGGACGCCAGCGATTTTTGAGCATTTCGGATTATTCACAGACAATTTGATCTTGGGTTCGCAGCCTTTTTCATTGAGGGGAATCTGCACTAGCTGGATACTGTGGGGCTTGCGGCTGAACTGCTCTGTGATTGGCTGCATGTGGCGTTTGTAGCAACTGCCACTGAAATTGGAATGAATAGAGCACTTTCTTAATAAAACAAAAAAAAAGTCAAAAATTTCTTAATATAACAAATAGTAAAACAAATTCGATAGTAAATTGGATTTTAAAAACATTAAAACTTTTATTAAAAAAAATTCATTAAATTTTATTTTATATAAAATTTATAAGTACATAGAATTACAAATTTATGACAAAACATTTCAATATTTTGTTTAAAGTTATCACATTATTCAAGTTAGGCAAAGCATTTTGAAGCTTTGCTAAAGAAACCAATACAGTAGAAGCTCGATTATTCAATCTAATTGGGACCAGAGTTAGGTCGGAAAATCGAAAAAAAAAAACGGATAATAGATAGACCGGACCCTAAAATTAAAACTGGTTTTGCAGTTGTAAATATTGGATTTTAGTGTTAAAGTACCACTGAAATTCAGACTACCTAGCAAACAGAAAGTGCTTAAAAATTATTTTTTAGATCTATTGTTATTTTTTAAAATATCCAAGCAGAGTTCTGGGAAAAGTGCTTATTTTTCGTATCATAGTAGATATCACTTGGAGTCTCACAATTTTAGAAGATCTCCAGAGTTTCTTGAACATTTAGAATTGCCAGAAATGTTCTTTTAATTTTCAGATTGTCGAAGTATTGCGATTTTAAAATCAACAAAGTATACTGTTTTAGAAACATCAGAATTTCCTGATTTCAGAATCAGTGGAGAATTCCAAGATTTCTTTTTTATGTTGACTCACGAACGGTCAGTTAACAGAAGGTCCCAGATAAAAAAGAGGTAGACAATCAAAGTCCTACTGTATTACAATAAAATTGCAAAAAAATATTGAGTTATTGAATGAATAAAATAAATTAAGTTTTATAAAACTATGGCTCTAGGTATTTTATGCTTACCAGAACAGCTTTGACCTCTCCACCAAAGCATAAGAGTCTCCATCGCCAATAAAACTGCTGCAATTTGTACACTTGAAACATTCAGGATGAAACTTATGGTCGCCAGCAACCTATGCAAATATGCAGCATTTTTTCAAATTGACATTCCGGAAAAAGCATAAGTTATCATTTATTAAGATTCTATAAGTGTGTTAAAAACTACAAAAAAGTAGGCATTCTTTAAAATTACCTTAAAACTTATGTCAAATCAACCAGTTGAATTAAAGGTAAGAATTAAATTCATAATTAGAAGTGTTAATTATTAGATAGAGTTATTAGATTAGATAGTTAGCGATTAGTGTTAGAGTAATATTCAAAATGTATTTAAATATCATTGGGACATTGAGTTGAATTTATCGTTGTACTTGAGCTACACAAAGGGCTAAATTTGGCAGACAGGCATCGTAATTTATTGAACCACATGCTCAAGTGCACAAGGCAACAAAGAAACATTTCAAATGTAACTTTTAGGATCTGCATTGCCACTGCATTGTCGGAACGATTTTGAAGGGTAATGTTAAAGTGCACAATTCCTTCTGACAAGTATAATTTGCATACAGTTTTCAATCTAAATATTTGAGGAGTTCCATTTCAAAGACATGAAATTGATTTTAAATGCATTAACAGACACCAAAATTTATAAAATTAACACCATTTATATTAAGTACACTTCATTCTATGTATTAAGTCTAATGCTCAATTTTCTCACCATAACAGGGCCCGTAATGATAGCATTACAGTCTTGACATGCCTCTCCATAGTTTGAACTATAATCGTCCTTACAGAAGAGCAGGCCATCTTTCTCAAAATACCAGTCGCTCAGCAATATGTCACAAACGGAACACCTAAATAAATTTCCAACTTTAAAATAAGTACAGGTTTCAGGTTTGTAATATTATTTAAGATCTATAAAAAGAAGTGATGGATAACAAGTGATGGATGGATGTATATATCTATATAACTAGAAGTATCAGTCTAGTGGCAACACATTTCAACTTTCGCTGATCTTTTACTATGTTGATGTCAGGTTTCAAACTTAATCTCCAAACGATAATTATTTTATACCACTATGAATGTGTGCGCGTATTAATAGATAATAAAGGAACAGATGTGATATAATGGCCGGTCTTGATTTGGCGATTTACATTATGGGGCCAAGCAACGAAACAACTCAAATGTAGTAAACATTCCACTTCATATTTCATACAAATCGATAGGTATAGCAACCCTATTTTTAATTTACAATTTCGAATCTCGCCAATGAACACACCGGCCATAATATGACAGCTCTACCTTAACATATTTAGATTAATGTTAATAATCCCAATTTAATTAAATTGTCATTTAACTTAATGGAAACAATTTCAAAAAAATTCTTATCACCAATATTTATTGGGATCACAAACAAAACCATAAGACACAGTTTAAAACAACTTCCCATTTACAAATGACAGAAAACAATAAATTATGCTCAATTTTAGTTTAATTAAGAATTGAATAAATTCGCTTGTAAACTTAATCTGTTTTGAAAAGTCGACAGAAAGCATCAATATTTATGAAGCACCGTTGATGAATTTAAAGGACAACTGTCAACTTGAATCCAGAACTAATAGTCTAATTGAAAAACAATAAATTGAACCCACAATTAAACATGAATTTATGATAATTGAAGTTTCTACCTAAAGCATTCTATGTGCCATTCATTGCTCAACGCTTCCAAAACCTCATCGTCGTCAATGATATTCAAACATCCAGCGCAGACACTGGTCGTTTCATCTGAAAGTATGGGAAAGAAATAAGACGTTGTATAGATATAAGATGACGTACCTTAGAGAGATTTTTTCAGGTAAATGTTTGATTAATAAATTAAATTATACCAGAAGGAGAAGGTGAACTATCCCCCATATCTTCATCCCTAGGCGATATTGCAATGATTAGTAAATTTCATTTTCACGACGATGAAGCTTTTGCAGCAGACATAAATAAATCAACATATAACTGTTGCCACTTTTATCTTCATAATTTTACGTAGGAAATGATCAATTTAAACGCACACACAAACGAGGCAATGATATTAATAACTCATTAATTACTAACTCCTTTGATTATTTTTTTGGAAACAAAAGATGTGTCATGTGATTGTTTGTCTTCTACATGTTTTGCTGCCCAATGTGGTTTTAAAAAGCCAGCTCAAGTATTGTCTGAGACCATTGATGAAAAACGGGCTTTACAAAATTAGATTTTTGAAAAAGTTCACTATTTTAAGTATCAGAACTCTTTAGATTAGTTTTAGTATTTCAAGTAATATTTTGAAGCATTGCAAAGACAATTTCATCATGCTCTCAAATTCGATGAATTCATAACTTGCAACAACCGTCTCTACGAACCAACCAATGTCAAGTGTCAGCTCGTCCCTTGACCGTTGTTTTAACGCCCATAGCCCTCGCATAGCTTTAGTGCGGTGCGACGATACTTCAACCTAACCTACCGATGTAATGTACTGGCCGACGCTTTAATAACTGGGTTTTTATATGGCTCCAAGAGAAGTGAGGTTGGAGGATACAGTAACACCGATTAAAGAGGATTTGGTTGAAATATCGCCGCACTAGAGCTTCGATTACAGAGGGGCCTTCGCTCCCACGACTATCAACCCATATGACCAAGTTTACATTATATGCATATTTTTGTTCCATTGGTTAAAGCCGTTGGCGGTTCTGCCCAGTAATATTAAATCGGATCTTAGGAAATTAAATAGGAAAAAAATCTATCAAATATTTTCAATATTCCATACCTAATGGGAATATTTCTTAGAAGTCACGCTCTCCATACCTAATGGGAATATTTCTTATGAAGTCACGCTCTCCATACTGCGATTTCATTGGTTGTTTCGTTTTCTTTGACAAAGTGTTGAAACAAGCCCATTCTATTCATTATATACATTAAAAAAATTGATCGCTGTCTTTAAATATTTATTGGAGTTTTAAATACAGGATCCAAATATTACAAACTGAGTAAAATCAGTTTAAAGAATTAAAAGGTAGTGGAACAGTCGATGAAAAATTAAATTGCTTTTTATGTGCAAAATATCTCCAATTCTTTTGAAACTTTGGGAAAATATACTATTTTTAAATATTTAAGACAGAAAAATAAATTTAACATTTTCATCCATTTGGGGGTACCGAGTCGCCTTAGCCCTTCACGAGAAACCACAGAAATACAAAAATCATACCATGATTTCCTACTTCGACAAGCCTATTTTTTTTTCTTACATAAACATTTATGAAAGATTTACAACTAAATGTTACCAAGTTATATAAGCTTCACAATCACCTAATAATGATTTGAGATATCAATAAAATGCATATTGATATTATTGATCAACATTCAAAATTTATACCTTTTAATTCTTACAAATAATTGTTATTACTACCTTTATTTAAAAGCAACAATAGCAAACAATTACTCACTTATTTTCTGCAATAGAATTTTTTATAGTTTTAGCAGTATAATTAAAAAAAAGACATTTGTAAATATTTAAGATTCCATTTATTTTTAATGTACATTTATACTGTTAACAACCTCAATATTCAATTCACAACAAACGATAGATTGAAATTTAACAAGAAAGTAAATATTTTTTAAATTTTCGAAAAAAGTGGAAAAACTTGAATATTAGAACATAAATTAGCAATCGTTCATTATTATAGAGTTCTATAGCAACGCTTAATAGCTTCTACCAAACAGCGTAAAGTTTTTAGGTTTTTGAGTACAGCTGGGATTGATGCATTTTGTATCATTCTTGATTTCTGCAGGTTGCTCAAAAGGAATACACAAACTTTTAGCACCCATAGCTGGTGCTCCAGGCTCCAATACCTCATCAGCAGACTTGGCACTTTCTTTCTTGATTTGTTCTTCGCATTCAATACTACCACAGAATGGAGCCATGATTATAAACTTTTCATCAAGTTTCTTGCACAATTCTTCCCATTTATACGATGTGCATAAATGATTATCCATTTCATGTTTGGCCTTGGCGTACAAACTATTGTGGATATCGTCTAACAGTTCGAGGATGGAGTCGGGGGCAGAATCCATACCATAATTTATCTTTTCTCCAGTGTCCCGTCTTACAGCAACAAACTGGTTCGCTTTCATATCTTTGGGACCGAGCTCAATCCTAATAGGCACACCTTTCAGTTCCCAGTGGTTAAACTTCCATCCTGGAGAATAGTTGTCACGGTAATCACCTTTGACTGCCACACCAGCTTTTTTCAAGATATCTTCCAATTCTGCACACTTTACAAGAAGAGCATCTTTTGTGGAAGCTTGAAGTGTTGCAGTGATTCCACAGGGCACGATGACGACTTGATGTTGGGCAACTCTCGGTGGTAACACAAGTCCAGTGTTGTCGGCATGAATCATCACCATAGCACCAATGGAACGTGTACTCAAGCCCCAAGAATTCTGGTACACAAATTGCTTCTTGTTGGTTTCTGGGTCTTCGTAGACAATCTCAAACATCTTCGAGAAATTCTGTCCCAAGTGGTGGGAGGTGGCGCCTTGTAATCCTCGGCCGCTAGCTGGAACATATGCTTCAGTAGTCGTGGTAAAGTCGGCACCAGCAAACTTTTCTTTCTCGGTTTTTCTGCCTCGAATGATGGGAATGGCTAGGAGATTTTCATACACTTGGGCATACAACTCTAGAATGGCATGGACTTCGTTAACAGCTTCTTCTTGCACTGCAAAGGCGGTGTGACCTTCCTGCCAAAGAAATTCTCTGGTCCGAATGAAAGGTTGGGGATTCCTAAATTCCCATCGGACAACACTGCACCACTGGTTCAGACGTAGCGGCAGATCTCGGTGGGACCTAATCCACTTTGCATATGATGGGTACATAACAGTTTCACTAGTGGGTCGAATGGCTATTGGCTTCTCCAAGTCGCTTGACCCGGATTTTGTAACCCAGGCCACTTCTGGTGCAAAGTCAGCAATGTGAGTCTTCTCTCTCTCTAGAGCATCTGAGGACACGAACATGGGAAAGTAGCAGTTAGTGACTCCCAAAGCTTTGATTTCCTTGTCAAAGAATTTTTGTATAGCTTCCCAAATACTGTAAGCCCATGGACGGAGAATGTAACATCCACTGACATCGTAGTATTCGATCATTTCTCCCTTAGTTAGGACTTGAGAATACCAATCAGCAAGATTTTCTTCCTTTCTTATTTCCAACCCTAGCCTTGTAACTTTCTTTACTTCTTTCGTGTCTTTATCTTCTTCTTTTGCTGTGATTTTTGGAGGGGATTCTTTTTTCTTGGTTTTCGAAGCTGCTTTTGACTTTGTTGCATTATTAGACTTGGCTTCAGTTTGAGAATTATCAGGTTTCCAATCTTGACCGGTTGATGTTTTGTAGTCTTCTTTTAGTTTCAGAAGTTTCTTAACTTCTTCAGTAATAAAATTTTTTTCTGCCTTATCCTCTTTTAATTTTCTTACCAGATTTCCCTGATCTCTGATTTGTAAATCTAAATTTAAAGACTCATTTCCTGGTTGCGTGGAAGTTGTCTCTTCAACATTTTCAGAAGCTTGAAGTTTTAAATCAGGTTTCCATTCCATTCCAGCAACAGATTTAAATTCAGTTTTCAATTTCAACAATTCCTTCACGTTAGCATCAATGATATTTTTATCTGCCTTATCTGCTTTCAATTTACGTACCATGTCTCCTTGGGACTTTATTTTGTCATTTAACTCAATGGCACTGTTGTTCTTAGCTGGAGAAGGTGCTTTCTTTACTTCATCTGGTTTCTTTTCCTGCTTTACAATATCTCCAACTTTGATTTCTGGTTTCCAATCTTTGCCAGTGCATGTTTTGAACTCTCCTTTTAATTGCAATAACAGCTTTACACTAGAATCAATAACACCTTTCTCTGCCTTCTGACTTTTCAATTCCCTAATAAGATCCCCCTGCTCTTTAATTTTAGCATCAATCTTTGTGGCTGCTTCAAACACATTTCCAGAGTCAGTAACATCACCCTGAGAGCAGACCTTATCTCCAGAATTTGGAACCACATCACTAACATTGATGTTAGGAGACCAGTCCTTTCCAGTACAACTTTTAAATTCATTTTTCAACTTAAGCAACATTTGTACATTGGAATCGATAACAGATTTTTCTGCCTTTTCACCCTTCAGTTTTCTAATTGCATCTCCCTGTTCTTTAATCTTGTTATGAATATTCATAGCATCATTAAACAGACTGTTGCTCGAATCCCCTATTGGCGAACAGATATTTTTAACTTCTTCTTGGGGTGATCGCTCAAAGTCCTTCCCCTTCAGAGACGTCATTTTCTCTTTGACGCTTTCTTCCTTTCCATACATAGATCTTACTGCAACAGGCAAGGAACTTGTGTCTTTAGTTCCATCAGGTATGTAAAAGAGAACAATTGGGCCAGAACAGCTTGTGTATCTCTGAGTGGAAGGATCATAGGGTTCATCGCAAATGAAAAATCCTTTTCTCTGTATTTGAATTATGTCCCCTTTTTTAAGATTGGCAAGATCAGAATCACCTTTCATATTCACAACAATCTTTGTGTTCTTATTCATAAACTTCTTGAAATCATCATCTTTCCCAAGAATTGGTTTTGAGATGAGATGATCATAATAGACACATTGGCAAGGAATTAGGCTCGAGTCGTCAGAATCAATAACCCACGTCACTTTCAATGTTTTCTTAAAATCCTTATTCTCCAAATTCAACTTGGCATTTACAGACTCTATTTCACCGGTGGCTTTTTTGTTGATAGCTGTAATCAGGAGATTTCCCCAGTTGATAAAGGTTACATTTTCTCCAACCTTCATCGCCTCTGCATCAAAGCTGTCAACAAGCAACCTTGGCCCGACACAGACATCTTTCATTCCCAGATCAGGATTTTTAGGATGCTTGGCAACCTTGAGAGTCTGCTTGGTGGCACCTTCAATAATGACTGGTACACAACCATTGCTCTCCACAGCATTGTACCTTGGCGAAACTGGATCGATGACTTTTTTGTTGAAGGCCCATATCTTATCCCACTCCATGAACACAACAGATCTGGAAGATCCCTGAGCCACAATAAACTGCTTCAGTCCCTCAACAGTGAGTCCTCTTCTGATTATCCCACGTACAGTTGGCATTCTTGGATCATCCCAACCATCTACGACCTTCTCATTGACAAACCAAGTGAGCTTCCTCTTGGAAAGGACAGTGTTAGTCATGTTCAACCTTGAATACTCATAAATGTATGGCTTTCTAAGTTTAAGAGCGTCAATCACCCAGAAGAATTGTTCATCGCGATCGTGATATTCTGTTGTTCTCAGAGCATGAGTGACACCCTCAATGCTGTCTACAATTGGGCAGGCAAAGTCGTAGGTGGGATAAACCTTGTACTTGTCACCGGTGCGAGGATGGTGCATGGCTTTGCATCGATACAGGGTGGGGTCTCGCATACAGCCGTTGTCGGAGTTCATGTCGATCTTTGCCCTCACACAACAAGTCTTTCCGTAGTCAGTGCCTTTCTTCATCTCTTCCCACATACTCCAGCTCTTCTTGAGGTCGTTGTTACGATTCTTGGACTCCTGCCTCTGCTCTCTCTCATTCTTCATGGTTTCTGGATCTGTGTCATCGACATAAGCGGCTCCAGACTTCAACAGCTCTTCGACCTTTTGGAGGATAAAATCGAAGTGGTCAGAAGTGTAGGTGAATATGTCAGGCTTTATCTGGAGGGTAGAGACATCTTCGAGGATAACTTTTTCGAAGTCTTCTTTCTCCTTCTCTGGGTTGGTGTCGTCAAACCGCATAATGAGCTTGCCCTTGAAACTGACCTGGTAATGAGCGTTCAGAAGAGCAGCCTTGGCGTGTCCAATGTGCAGGAAACCACTTGCTTCAGGGGGGAATCTCACAACAACTTTACCAATCTCTGCGCCTGGTAAGTCGACGAATTTACCCTTATCCTCAGACTTGACCTTTTCCTTAGGTGCTGAATCCACTTCTACAGCCTTTTCTTGGGGAAACATTGTTGATGCAGCCGTGAATGCAGGTTGATTAGACAAGAAGTTAAACCATCTCTTTACATTCTGTGGCAGAGAATTGGCTTGGACTTGTTTACTTGCATACAGCATGGACCAGACGCATATATCAGCCAGGGTAAGGGCATCGCCGACCAGGTAGGTAACCATTGACAAGGCTTCATTCAGCTTTTCGATGTTGTCCTTGAATTCAGGGACGTTGTACTTTCTGCTGCAGAATTCCAACCAGTTGTCAACTTCGGTCTTCTCGAGTATAGTTTTGCCATAGAGTTCAGCAGCGTTAGTGCGAGCGATGAATCGGCAAATGGAGTTGACAGAAGTGAAGCTTATGGCCTGTCCCTGCTTGGGGATGATTTCCAGAGTGGTGGCTGCTCCCCATTCAATGTTGATGCTCTTCGTAAGTTCGGCTACGATGAGTATCGGTGCTGACGTTACGGATTTACTGCAACTTATCTTGATGCTCGGCAAAGGATACATGATGGAAGTACGTCGAAAGTATCCCGATTCTTATTTGTATTCAATAAATCTTACTCTAAAGACGTAAGTTCGATTCCGAAAGCGTGTGATGAAAAAGCGGTCAAGACGTGTCTGATGAAAGTTTACCATTCAGCTTGTAAAAATCCGGAAATGATGCAAGTTTAGTGTTAAATTTCATTTCGTAAAAATCTACATCCTGTTCTCCTGCGTCAAAATCTAAAAATAGATTTTATAATAATACAAGTTTGTTTTATAATTAATTATATTAATAAGACACTAGCACCTTTTTTTTCAAATTATAGAAGAGGGACTTTTAGCATGACGTCAAACACTTTATTTTCACTTTTTGATTTCTCACCTATCGCAAAAAAGCAAATCCTAACTTAGGATTAAAGTTTCCTTTTAGTTAAATTTGTTGGCTAAATTTTTTTTGTACGTCAGACACTGGGTACTGGGTAGATTGTTAATTCCTGAACTAAACTCTCGTAAGAGGATACTTTGATCATGCTGAATCGATCAAAAAGCAAACAGTTGAAATCTACATTCAGTGGCGGATCTAAAGGCTATATCACACGAGAGATTTTTCCCCAACCCAACCCTCAACCCAACTTCTGTTCGAACCATGATTGGAGGAAATTGCCACGTGCTATGACGTAGGCGTTGGAGAAATTTTCTACAACTCTGTCGTTTCATCGCGACGGAGTTGATCAACTTGGTCCCAACAACCAATCAGGTGAATCGGTGACTGTCGCTACACTGACGTCACGGCTCTGTTTTGGTTGAAGCCAAATCTTCAGGTCATATTGCGCCAAATTGCCAAGCTGTTGTTTATTTATTTTACATGCACGATATTTTGATTTTCAATCTGAAGTATAATAAGCTATTTGACACAAAGAGGAAATAAAACTCTTTGATTTGACATATCTTCTTATTTTTTCGATAAAAAATGTTGAAAAGTTGAGGGGTTTTTTTTAAACGGAAATTGTTACTTAGGGCCAATTCCACACAAGATTTATTTATATATCTTAGAAAAAAAATCCTTAGCGCAGCTTTTAGTTCAACTTTAATTGTAAGAAAAAAGCTACTTTTTAAGGACTTTCTTACGTTAATTCAATAATTTTATATATCATTTGCTATAATATGTAAAGTAGATGGGTAAAATTGCCCCTTTTGTTATAAATGTGAAAGCTATACTGTATATCAGCTTTAATTTAAAATTTGTAAAAAAATATTTGAAATTTTAAGCAAAAATCCAACAATTTTATAGCCTTCAAAATATCTCCCAACGCAATTTAACAATCTATAGTTGGGAAAATAAAACTTTTTAACTTATATCTCTCAGTGTTTATTTGTTTTATTACAAAATAAGGTGAAAGAAAAATTAATAATTATAAGAGAAATCCTAAGCATGCGATAAAATAAAACTCAAATCAATCCAAAGGTCCGATTTTTAATAAATTGTCGCCTACTGTAGAGATATCGTTTTAGTTATGACAGTCGGAAAAGAGAAATCTTCTCATACTCTGGCAACCATTTAACAACTTTGTGGGGGCCGAAATTGGGGGGAGAAAGTTGCGTTGGGAGTTGGGTTGGAGGAAAACGCTCGTGTGATACCCCCTTAAGAGGGGCAATTTTTTTTTTATTTCCATTAAAAATTATTTTTAATCAAAATTAGTTTTTATTTTAATCATTTTTGATTAGAATTATTTCTAATTAAAAATATTTTTAATTTAAATTATTTTTAATTTAAATTATTTTTAATTGAAATTATTTTTAATTGAAATTATTTTTAATTGAAATTATTTTTAATTGAAATTATTTTTAATTGAAATTATTTTTAATTGAAATTATTTTTAATTGAAATTATTTTTAATTGAAATTATTTTTAATTGAAATTATTTTTAATTGAAATTATTTTTAATTGAAATTATTTTTAATTGAAATTATTTTTAATTGAAATTATTTTTAATTGAAATTATTTTTAATTTAAATTATTTTTAATTTAAATTATTTTTAATTTAAATTATTTTTAATTTAAATTATTTTTAATTTAAATTATTTTTTTTTTAATTTAAATTATTTTTTCATTTAATTTTCCATGGTGAATACAGATTTTTACTGTAAACTTTTTTACTAATTACTATTTATGAACTTACATTAGTACTTATTTTACCTACTATTGTTTGTTTTGGGTTGGGGAGCTTAGTCGATTAAGGCGTTTGGCCTTGCACGAGGAATATCGCCAAAATAACTCCGACCTATAAAACGGCCGTGCACCCAAAAATGTCCGATGAATAATACCCCGTGTAGAGGGAGTACACGTTAAATATGCTCCAAAGTCCCGACGCTACGTACGATGTCACCCTTAACGGTTTCGTTGGGGTGCCTACTCAGGTGTTGGCTCGCTATTTGATTGTGGTTCTAAATTACAACGCCCGTCGCCAATAGCCCTCGGGTAACTCTAGTGCGACGATAATTAAAACTAATCTAACCTAACATACTAATATTTCTATTTTTAAATAGATAAATAATGCTTTTTTAAATAAAAATTAAGTATAATAAATAAGAAAAATCTATTTGTTATAGCATGTTTTTATTGAAAATTTAACTACTTAGTATACTAAATACAAAACTAATTGCAAAAAAAAATAGTTTGTAAGAAATTAGTGTATACAACAACAGGTTTGAAACAGGTATTAGCGAAGTATTTCATGAAAATAATAAATAAAAAGTTAATTCAATTTTTGAAGATGCGAAGTAGCTAACATATAAACAAGGCAAACAATATCTGTATATCTTGAAAATCACGAAGTAATTTGTTAGAAACTAACCAATTAATTAAACTAAACAACTAAACTCCTCGGCGCAACAGCCCATTTGTGGGCCAAGGCCTGCCGTGCCCAATTCAGCTTTCGTGACCAAGGGCTCTGGTGTGCTAGGCACATGATCCGGTTAGGTGGTCAACCTAAAGCGGGACCCCCAGCTTTAGCACGACGATAATTCAAACTAACCTAACCCACATGATAGTCTTTAAAATGCCACCTTCACAAGTATTATAAGTCAGAAACTTCAAAAATTTTAACGTATATTTTTTTTAATATCATTGAGGCAATTGAAAATAAAATAAGAAGAACTTATTGATTAAATATAGAAGCTTATAACTTACTCTTATTTTCCAATCTTGCTCTTATGAAATTTGATAGTAGAGAAAAAGCGCGAAAACTCCCGACATGAAGTACACTTATTTTTACTTAGATAATGTAAGCAAACTAAAACCCTTAAACGTTCACAAAATATTCATCGTTAGATAGCACGTGTGGAATATAAACGGCGCCAACCCCCAAATAAATAAAAAAAATATATTTTCCAAATCTTATTCGCGCGGAATTTTGTGATTGGCTGGTTTTCGTTATTCCTTTTCTTCATTTTATTGTTACCTTCAAAGATTTGTGAACTCATTAAAAAAACGACAAAACAAATGAAAAATAAATCGGCACCAACAGTTGAATACTCTTTCTATAAAGAAGATGAAGGTTCTAGAAGATAAATTTAATTTTTTGTCTTAATTTTGTTTTCAAAAATAAAAAAAAGACGGTCAACAGAACTTGAGGGGGGGAGGCGCGCGCGCCTGCCGCGCCCCATGGCTAGATCCGCCACTGTCTACATTACTATTACGTAAACAGTTCCCACTTATTTCGAATATATTAGAACTAACTAATTAACCTACCTAGCTGCCGGCAACAATACCGCATGTGTCTATTTCAATCAATCTCTTGTAAAGTTTATAACTGAGGGGGTGTCCAGCCAATTCTGGGATCCTCCTAGATCCTTCTGGGGTCCAGCCTCTGTGTTGGCCTCTGTCTCTAGAAGTTAGATGGATCCACTTAAGGTCGGTAGTGCTGCCCTCTATCGCCTTTCTTTCGAATGAGGGAACCTGAGTAAAAACTAAACAAAAAATGACCCTGATTCATTTTACAGAAGTACAATCCACGTTTCCAAAAAAATTCACAGAGATACCAGCCATAGAATCCGAGATAACAGTTTCTAAAAAAAAAAGCGCAATTTTAGTTGT